>CM077103.1:25989259-26026608 GCA_039619505.1 Cimex hemipterus | reverse complement strand
GAGAGAGAGAGAGAGAGAGAGAGAGAGAGAGAGAGAGAGAAAGGAGATATCAAATGGCGAAAAGTAAAAAGACGAAGAGTCACGAAAAGAAAAACGGTACGATGAAGGGCGGGGAAAAAGGAAAAGAAGAGGCGAGGGAGTGAATAGGGGGCGAAAGAGAGGGAACGGAATTAGGAATAAAGGAGATATAAAAATTAAGTTTCAAAGAAATCAAGAGAGAATAGGAGAGAGAGGGGGGAGAAAGAGAACGAGAGAGATAGAATGAATGATTTATTAAAAATGTTTTGAGGACATGTAAAGTGTGAAGAAATAAAAAACAATAAAACCAGAGGGAGTGGAAGATAGAGATTCACCAAAGAGGAAGCATAGACTTCTATCTTGTAAAATACATAATTTTAGTTATACATAAGTGCATAGAGAGGTAGAGAGAAAGAGTGAGAGAGAGAGAGAAAGTGAATGAGAGAGTATGAATAAATAAATGTATTAATAATATACTAAAAATATTATTCACTTACGTATTTTGATTTAATCATAAAAATTTTACTTAAGTTCGTAAGTAACACAACCAGAAAAGTTGGAATAGTGATATTGACAGGTGCAGACAATTTCCGAAAGCCCGGCCTGTCATTTTCTTCAGGTAAACAACCCTGTTAAGAAAGGTTGCACATTAAAAATACATATGAAGAATAAAACAAAACGAGAATAGAATACTGGGAAAACAGTTGTCGTAGAGAAAAACAAATTGCCAATAATATATCGGTGTTATTTCCGGAAAGCCGTTCAACTCAATATTCCATAACTGGGCTAAATGTTTTGTTGTAATTTAAATTTTCCTTTCGATTAGGAAAGAGCCAAATAAAATTGAATAAACGTGGATTTTAATCCAATTGGTCTCGATGAACGGTCAAAATTACTCTTTCAATTATCAGGATTTCCAACGTGGTGATGCAGTTCATTAGCCTCCATATACTCCCGCTTAAAATATGTATGTAAACGATAAATAAAAGTGGTCTTAATAAGCGGTTGCAGTCGTAATATATAAGTATTTATCTTTATTGCGTTCGCAACCATTTTGACGTGCAATTATTTATCCTTTCATCTTAGTGTTATGTTATGGTGTATGTTAGATAAAAATATTTTCACGTGGTCAAAATTTAATTTTTATTTATAATTATTGCACTCTGTTTTTTAAATTAAAAGCGGTGTCGATTTGAGCGGGCACTCATGGGGACGTCCAGGCAGAAGACGTTGCCAAGAAATTAATATCTTAGCCAAGTCAGTGTAAATAAATAAAGTAGCGTGTATTGATGTTTTCTTTTTGATAAATGCTCTTCTTTCTATTAACTAACCACGCAGAAAGTGCACAGATTGTGAATGGGTTTTAAACCTTGTAATTGCCTTTTTTGATTAGAAACATTCGTTGATAACTCGGCAACCATGCACCTCATGATCTCGCGATGCTCTTAAGGTCAGGGTCGTTAATATTTCCATAATGGTACACTAAATTTGGAAGCTGACGTTTTGAATAGGCATTCGATTTTTCTCTTTGGAGCTACACCCATCCATTTGGTCTAGTGAGGTCGCATGCGGTGATTCATCCATCGCGTTCTTAGCACCTCATTGAAATACAATACAATATTCTAAAACATTTGTCTATATTTTTCTCATTTTCCTACACAAAAACTAATTATCTAAGACCATGCATGCTATATTTTCAGAAATATTCTAGCAGTTGGTTTTTTATTTCTACGAATTTGACAGGATATATTTTTCCTGTGTGGGGTTTAAATTTGGCGCATCCTGTCGGATTTGTTTTATTTGGAAGCGAGCAGGGATATTCTCTCTCCCCACACATCCCAAATTTCAACTGTTTCAAAAATACGCCCAAATTGAGAAGGACCTTGAAATGCGAAGCCGTTCTGAGCATTGATATTCATGATAATAGTGTAGGGTGAATAAACCGAATAATCAATTGCAAATTGCGGGTTTGGACTTGAAAAGTATCTGTCACTGTAAACCTGGTCCGAATTACCTTTCCTGAACCCCGGTAATGTCCCGGACAGTAAAACGTTCGTTGATTTATGGATGCTGAAAGTAAAATCTATTAATTGATGGCTTGTAAAGAGCAAGGAAAAATGAAGTAGTATAGAAACGTTTCGACGTTTATTCGGATTATCTTCAGGGCATAAAGTGTGGTGGTGCTATTCTTGTGGTGTTATATTGATGTTAATGAAGCAAATAAAGGTTGAAATGCTGGAGAAAGTTGTTTTCTAAACTACCTCATTTTTCACTCCTCCTCTCGAATTCAACAATTATTGATCAACTTTTAAATTTTTTTTATCAAGGTTAAATTTATGTTGTAACCGAAAAATATGTAAGTTTACACATCGACATGTTTGAGGTTGGAACATTGTATATTACTACGAATCCGAGTAGTCATCAGTAAGTTTTGGTGACTTTCAATATCCCATGAAGGTTGGTGGGCACGATTACCGAATTTTTCGAGTATAGTGAAATAAAAGTGGTCGGCCGGAATAAGGGGTTGCCGTCGCAATAAATAAGTAATTACGAATATTGTGATTTACATTTACTCTTTAATTCTATCACTTTCGTATTGCGCATTTTCCAGTTGGGGAAAATTGTCACCCCAGAAGTATGCTATTTGACCCCTCTGCTACTCCTTGGCTTCGCTGGTGGAAGGTTGACGGCCTATTCGGCTGGTTGGAATCCAAAACGATGGCAGTTGTACCTTGACTAAGTTTCTTTAAATTCCAGAATAGATTATTTAGTAGATTTGTAGTGGAAAAAGTCTGACGAGGAAACAAATTTTGTGAAGAATTTTCTTTGAATGAGGTATACTATATAGGATTTACCTTTTTCCTTAAATTTGCAATACCATATCGTTTATCTTTTCTCTTTGAAAGAGCTAAACTATATACAATCTTGACCCAATAAGAAGCTATACCATATAGGGTTTTTTCTTTCAAGAAGCTATACTCATAGAATTTTCTTCTAATAATGTATACCTTGTTGAATTATTATTATTTTAAGGGCGTTTTAACGGCTAAGGTCATTTCACGCCCTAACATCCAAACATTCTATTTTAGGTTAGCTATACCTCTTCTGATAAAACTCTGACTCCAAACATTCACTCGTAACCTAATTTATCCTATTGCCATCCAAGCTTTGATTTTCTTATTCAAATTTTTAATTAAGGCCAAGTCACCTTAAATTTAATAAAATTATAAAATTTATTTCTGTTTCTTTTTTAAAAATTAAAATTGTGAGTTTTTTTATTATTATTATTTTGTAATAAGCTACACAATACAGAATTTTCATTTTTCCTTAAATAATTAATACCATTTAAACTGCAAACTTCACAAGGATCGGAATAACTGAAAATTCATCTATAAAGCCAAACCATACTTTAGAGGGGCGTCGGTGGTTGCAACGATTTAAGCGTTTACACGTCTCATCACTGTATGGTAAAGGTCTCGGGTTCCATTCCAGCGGCTCTGCATTTGATTGAACCCGTCATACTTACATTTTTTTTTTCAAAAACACCAGCACTCTGAGGGTTTATATGACTTTTGCTGTTGGGAACCCTCGTTAAAAAAAAAAAAGTATCGGGATATACTACATAACATATATTTTACATGAATATCCCAACAGTATCAAATTGATAAAATGAGCCATTGTTAGGTAAAATTCGAAAATTGATTGATCCCAAGAGAAGAAGGTAGGTACTTGTAAGTTAACTTGAACCCGACAATGGTTTGGACATAGAAATTATTTTCCCCGTAAAGACCGGTACTCCGAGGGTTTATATGGCCTCTCGTGCTGCGGAAAAAAATAGTTTGCAAAATATTCCGAAATTGGACAGTAATAAATGTGATAATCATGATGGAAAGGATGAGAAAAATCCTATAAAACTTTTTTACTAGTACCTAATAGTAAATGCAATATTATTGGTAATAATTACCTATCTCCACCTCAGTGATTATGGTACATGAGTAGAATAATTATTTGTTTATGTAGACAAGGATTATCTTCGAGATTAACAAAAGAAACGACAAAAATAATTACTACTGTTCGCCCGTTATTAATTATATTTAATGGACGTATTAAAGGCTTAACAAGTACATGTATTACCTACCGATGTACTTTGTTTCTCCTTCATTTTGTGTTGTATTAAACAATTCATAGCCTTGTAAATCAACTTCAATTTTAGTTAAATAGGTTTTGTTACGGTTTCAAATTGCACTAGTGTCCACTGTTCAACATTTCAATTAATTTACGAAAATATTATTATGATAAATTTTACCAATATTCACTTTAATTTCGAGGTTTGGGGTTTGTTTGATTCAGTCGTATATTTTAGTTAAAAAAGGAAGAGGCTAAGATAAGGTAGTAGGCGGATCTAAGAAGGGAAGACTTAGAGATAAACAGTAGGGAAGTCAAAAATAATGAATTATGGATAGAGAAAAAGTGAAGAATAAAGAGAGGGAGGAATAGACGAAGAATGGAACAAAGAAACAGCGTAACCAGAAAAAGAATTAGAGAAAGAGGAAAAAGAAATTGCCGTTGTGGGCGAGAGAGAATACATAAATATTCTCATAAAAAGTGAATAAAGTGCGAAAGAGAGTTGAATCAAGGAAAAATATAGACATATAAATGTAAAGAAAGGGCGGGCGCGCGTGTGTATGTGTGTGTGAGAGAGAGAGAGAGAGAGAGAGAGCAAAGAGGGAGAAATGGAAGAAGAGAGAAACAAATCAATATTAAAGAATAAAAGAATTAAAATTACGTAAAGAGGTACGATGCGAGAAATAAGAAATCTAGGGGGGAGTGGTAGTTAGATAGTTATTGAGGGACAGAGTGATAAAACGAGTATACTATAGTATACTACTATATAATATATAGTATAATACTAAGTATACTACTTTCCAAGATATATCTATTTGGATATTACTTTGTCTATTTGTCTATGTGAAAATTGCCAATAGTTGCACACGAAAAGAATGACAAGTAAAAATCTTGTTATGTTTAATGTTTAATTAACTTTGTTTTTCGATCCCTAATGGATTATCCATGTTCCTTTAAACGATATTGATGCAGTTGTTAGCCTGGCGTAATGGACGGTTTCGCCGTAAAGGCTAGCGGTTCCGTGTTCAAATTAGTAGTACCGAGAAGAAATTTGGTCCAGGGCCAAACAAAGCCGGTCCCGCGTGGTTCCCGCCTTCATGTGCACATTTTACTCAGCTATTAAAAAAAAAAAATCAAATCGAAACGCATAGTTTGTGTTAACTCATTTTGAAAGGTGGGAGGAAGAGATGTATAATCGGCCGTATTGAAATTGAAGGTGCCGATGGAGTGGCTGTCGGCCGTCGCTGTGTCGAGGGGGGAGCCGGCCGATGGTGGGTTCGGTGCCAGGACGGGAGGCGAAGAGGCCGGTTTGGGTGGAAGGAGGCGGTATTGGGAGGGACATGCGCGGTAGGGCATCCTACATTCACTACGAGGAACGGTTGACGTCAGGTCTAGCCAATGGGAGGCCGAGAAAATGACGTCAACCCTATTTTCAGCAGGTCTGAGTCACAGGATAAAAAGAATGTCTAGCGGGAGTAAACAACATTCAGTGTCGAACCGTCGTCGAGTCCTTGTGTTCCGTCCGAGCAGTTGAAGTAGAGCCTACGCCGACCGGATCGGACTCTCTCGTGAGTGGTTTTGTGCTACTGTCCAAAAATGGATACTACTTTCTACGAAGAGCAGGCTTACAATCTCCCAATGTCCAAGGATCTGAAGCAGCTGAAGAGGCCGATGACGCTGGACTTCAACGGTTCGTCGGCCATGAAGCTGAAGCTCAACACTAACGTGTGCGCCCCTCAGAGCGTACTTACCACACCGGATGTGAATATGCTCAAACTCGGCACGCCGGAAGTGGTAAAACTACTTATAGACCAGCCAAATTTGGTGACGACGACAACACCTACCTCCACACAGATACTCTTCCCGAATAATGTAACGAAGGAACAAGAAAGTTACGTGAAAGGGTTCGTAGACGCGCTCAACGAGCTTCACCACAGCGATTCGTCCCAAGGTGCCATCTTCCCGAAGGGCGACGACTGTAAGCCGAATCTGTATTCCTTCGGCCTCTCGCCCGAGACCACGGTGATCAAAGACGAACC
Organism: Cimex hemipterus; assembly: GCA_039619505.1. NCBI lineage: Eukaryota > Metazoa > Arthropoda > Insecta > Hemiptera > Cimicidae > Cimex > Cimex hemipterus. Next base: position 26,020,426 of record CM077103.1, on the reverse strand, counting down.
GCAGACGGTGCCCAATATCAACTGTTCGCCGCCGGTCTCTCCCATAGACATGGAATGTCAAGAGAGGATCAAAATGGAGAGGAAGAGGCAGAGGAATAGGATAGCCGCCTCAAAATGCCGCAAAAGGAAGCTGGAGAGGATCTCCCTCCTCGAAGAGAAGGTGCGTGTCCTCAAAGGCGAAAACGCCGAATTGGCCCAGGTAGCCAACAAGCTCAAAGCTCAGGTCTGCCGGTTGAAAGAAGAGGTTATGCAACACGTAAACCAAGGCTGCCACTTGATCGACCCTGGGACGCAGTAACACTCGTCTGGACAAAAACAATCAATTCAACCGGGACGTTTAGACTTTTGACACTTTCCATAGAAAAAAAGTCTGAAAGATAAACTACAAAAATATCCCATCGGTATTATTTGTTTTAGTGCAATGATACAATTAATTTAGTAGACTCTGTTGAATTGTGCCAAGGCTAGTGGTCAGTTATTGCTAGAAGTGGTTTTTAGTTTTCTCACTCGACACAGTATCTAACAAGGAGTGTGCCTTAATGGCTGTGAAGTGTCCACTTTTGGACACGATTTACGTCTTTCGTCCGTTTGACCGCATATGCACTTGCGTCGCAGACGAAAGACAATTTGTAGATTTCTGTTATATGCTGGTCGAGTTATCTCTAGTCGATAAGACTTAAAAATTTCGCCCTCTGTGAAATTGTAAGTTTGTACAGAGCCCCCGTGTGATTATCAGCATTAATTACATTATAACTGTAAGTTTTATGAACTACTAGTTACCTTTTTATTTGAAAGTAAACAATCAAATGACAAATCGGTTGTAAATCGATACTATTTTTCTTTATGCTTTATTTCAGTAGGACATTACTAGATTTTATTATTGTTACCCTTAATAATAAGAAATACGACCACCTTTTGGTTTAAGGGAGTGCAATATCGTTATTCATCGAAAATGCTTTATTACAATTTAAACTAACTCTAAGCTTAATCAAAAAGTGTTAGTTTTAAGTAATACTTGCCATATAGCCTAAAGACACGTCGACTGACCATTCAACAATGTTTTCAAAATCGAGCATTTTATGGAATTCGCAATTAATATGTGTTGTGACTCGTCTTACCTTTGTAATTTGATAGTCGATTGTGAGTTTTACCACATATTTTTACAATGATTTTTAAGCATTTTACGATATACTTGTTTGGTATTGATCTTACTACTTCTGAACTACTTTCTGTTTAACTTAAACGTTATTTATTTGTGTCTTATATAACCGAATGTATATTACATTGTGCCTTTTTGCCCCACAAAATTTGTTGACGTTATCATTGTTAAAATCTTATTTCATATGATCTACTTACTTTTTATTCGGGGTTTCCCTTTAAACCGATGTCTTATATTTTTATATTTTTAAGCTTTTAATTTAAGCAAATTGAAAAAAATTTGTATTGTGATAGAGTTTTAATTAAATGTAAGCAATAAATTTTATAGTACCAAATATTTATATATTTAAGATGAAAATAAATTTGTATGAAAAGTTTATTCCATGTGGTCTTATTCCGATAACCTTTTTCCACGTTTGAATTGATTCACAAAGTTGTCTTAAAACAACAAAAAACATAATAAAAATTATTTACAGATAATAATGGAGGCTTTTAGTTGAGATAATCGAATATTGTATCTAGTTAAAAGTTCTGTACAAAAAAAAATTCGTTATCAGTGTAGATTAGTCTTGCATTGCTGTTTTTTTTGCATTTATTGGAGCTTGTAGATTCGATATCTTCGTTAAAAGTTTACGTAGATCAAAAATACAAAGAAATTCTATAAACCGAGGCCAATTAATTGCATGAAATGTTTTTATGCCAATAATTTTCATGGCAGGGTGGAGGTGGCATCATGTACCTCATTTGTTTGTAGGCCTTGCGTTGTACATACACATGTTTTATACAGAGTGTATCAAGTTTTATAGTCCACACATTTAATTCGAAAACGATTAACTTCAGCAAAAAATGGTCTTATACAAACCCCAAGTTAATTTTCGCTAGGGATCTTGTGGTCGTGACAGTTTTAACATAACTTTCACATCCAGCTGGGAAATGACACTAACTTTGTTACTTTAAATGAGAATCCCGCATTTTTATTGAACAATCGATTCTAGATCTTATATTATGCCATTTTTTTTCTGAAGGGAAACTTGATTGACCTTTGATCTGAGTTACGCTCGACGGAAGATGCACGTGACTATGCCTTTTTTAACAAGATGGCCCACACCGTTTCTGATTTAAAACTGTGCCTTTTTGCGCAGGGGTCGTATTTGAGCATTTGTTATAAACATAAATTTTAATGAATAGTCAATCATCGTAATAAAATCCTTTTTTTAAAGGCTTTTTTAATCTAAAATTAATATAAGCTAAGCTTATAAGCTACCTCTTGATCCCTATCCTAGTCTGAGACCATTCCTATACTAAAATTAACTTGCTAATGCCAATCTTTTTCGGAAATAATGTGGAGGGCCATCTTGTTTGTGACATTGTTCCAAAAAGCATATCCCCCTCAGACATAACTCAGAAATGGTCGATTCTGTCATTTTCATTTTAGTAATACTGACATAAAATAAGCACAAAAATCGAATTGTACAATAAAAATATAAGATTCTCAGTTAAAATAACAAAATTGTTCCTAGTATGAATAAGTATCATATTGGCTCTTTTTTAAAAACAAACTGTTATAAGGTATTAATGACTGACGACCACTTTTTTAACCATTGCGTTAACTCATCTGAGGAAGAGTTAAAATAAATCCGAAACGTTGTGGATGAAAACTGGTTGTGATTTTTTTGAGATAACCTATTATTCTACCTTAAAGAAGGAAAAATCATAAGATCAAATGGCAAAGTTAGTGTGATTTCCCAGCTAGATGGAAACGTTATGTTAAATCTGTTACCACAACGAGGTTCCTAGCCAAAATTGACTTAGATTTTGTACTAGACCAGTTTTTTTTTGCTAAAGTTAATCGATTTCCAATTAAATGGGTAGACTGTAGAAATTGATACTCCCTGTATATTCAATGATAAGTAAACTCTATTTTGAAACTTTTAACAAACAGAAATATGTATTTACATTAAGTAAAGTAGTAAATATTTGTCATTATAATATGTACTACTGCATTTATACAAGGGTCTGGTACTAATATACTGGTGGATTAGCAAATATTTTTACAAAATTTAATGTGTGATGATTATTTGACCGTTAATCGGTAATTATGTAGAAATCGTGAGGTGCGGTCTGGTGTGATGTTAGGTTTCAGAAAAACATTTTCTTTATTGTGCAACGTTTCGACCTTTACTGAGAACATCTTCAGAGCTTGGGATTTACAAACATTGTTTACATTACAACTACATTTTGGATGTGGAAAAGCGGAATTATACAATGTAAAATATATTTTGTTATATATTCAACAGTGTTTGTCTTCTGTGTAATTGCCATTCTTGCGTGTCGTGTTGAGAAAATTTAATATTAAATTCTACGTAAACAGGTAGTATAGCTAGACTAAAATTAAGCTAAAGATTTTATTGGGGCCATCTATCTATTCTCGTCTGTTTATTTGCCAATTCCCTTGTTAGTTCTTTGTAATGAGTCGTCGGGAGGAAAGCTGTTATACTGTCTTATGTTTTATGGGATTTCCTCTCGTCTTATTGATTGTTTCTTTCCTAGTACAAACGCATTTCGGCTTCTCGCCCTTTTCACACGTTAATCAGGAACAGGCGAAGATTAAATACAAACGACGAAAAACTCACCTGACAGACCAACACAGCCATGACTAGCTTAAAAAGTACGACGGTACTGTCAATTATCGCCGGTTTACTTACCGATTCACTGGTCCGTTTTTATAATATGACCGTGGGCAGGAAAACAGATTTAAACTGTCTCCACGTTTCCTCTTGGGGTCTGCGGAGTGTTGAACTTGTAGTTTGTTTGTTTCCAAGAACAACTTCGCTTTTTTTATTCAGACTCACTTCTACTTCTCGCCGCCCTCAGTAATGAATCGATGTGTGATTTTATCAAACTTAAGTACAAATTCACGGAATTCGGACATAAGCGAAATGTCAAAACGAGCACGAGGATGGGTTCAAAATGGCACTCAGGAAAATTATTTATCATTTTTTAAATTTTTTCGTAGTCCGATTAGTTTAACTTAAGTGATTTTTGGTCATGTATGTTGGTTATATGGTCGTAAAACCTTTTCATGTGATATGTACGTGAATTTTCATTTTGTTCACTTTTTCTGACGTGACTGAAATTTACAACTTAGTTACTAACCTATCACGTGTGGGCTGCTAATAAATTCAGTCGCGCATAGTTTAAGTCAACTATTAGTCATTATCAAAGTTCAAAACATTTAAATATATAGTTTGATATTATTAAAGTAGCTGGTTTTAATTTTTATTTTAGTTTGTTATGTAAAAATTAGGGGTAAATATTTCGAACTTTAAAACTTTTAGCGTTTCCGCGTTTAAAACCTGTAAGTTAGAAGTTGAGAAATCGGCCCGAACTTCTAACGCTTATCGACTGTTTGTCGTAGAGATGTGTTCGAAGTCGAAATACAAGAGATTAGAACAAGCTTTATCAACAGATTAGCCGTCTCAGAAAGCCGCGCTTAGTTAAAAGAAAAACCGTCTCTTAAACGCTCTGGCTCAACTTTAATTAAACTAATCTACCATCTAAAGTCCTCGATGAAAGTTAAAAGCGCGGCTTTGACACGGTTCCCGTCTTGTTTTGTGATCGACGTCAAATTCGAGAAAACGTGTCGATATTGATTTTTCACGTTGAAATCAAACTAAAAACACCCTGTCACTGGGCGTGTTAAATAACCCAAATGGACCGTTGGTGGGGACACCATTTAAAATACAATTTAATGGATTTGTTCAAACGAGGAGGATTTTGTTTTAACTATGTTATAATTGTACATGTTTGAAGTATTAGAAGCATCGACCGGTTTTTTACTCACAAAAAATCTTAGGATGGTCAGGATGAGAAAATACTATTATAACTGAGCAGTTCCAGATTATTCGTGACAAATGTTCTATCATGATTTGACTTAATTTAAACTTTAAACAAGTGCCTTATGTATTTTATGTTACATCAATAGGCTACCCTATTGTCCTACCGACCATTTTGAACATGATTCTACTGGAACGAAAAGCGTGCTTCTTTTTAAGTGTAGTTTTTCTAATAGGATGATGTAAATAAGAATTCAAAATGTTTATACAAAATAAAATTACCTCAACAGTAGTACAATCGAATCTTGATAAGTGATAACGTTTGGGACCAGGCTTTCAGATGTGCCTTTTAGATGGTTTTCGCCAAACCGGCGTAGTTGTTGGTTTTTAGGGTTATCGAGGCTGAAAACAGAAAACAACGCATTTCATTATCTTCCATGTATTGTATGTTATCACATTGTAAATACACAATGTTGCATGTACTACATTTTTATAGGTGAGTACATATGTCAATAGGTCAAACAGGTTTTAAAAAGTAAGTAGTATAGGTACATAGTCAATTTGGCTTAAAGAATCGGGGATCGTGGTTTGATTTTCATTGTCTGTTTTGATCACCATTCATTGAAGATCAAGTAGCCTATGGGAAAACCTGTGTTGTCTTCAAAATATATCATAACTGTCCACTGCATGCTTGCCTTTTTGAAACTGGTGGCCCTTCATCAATTTCCTCAGGATCATCCTCACCTTCATCATCAAGCACAAGCATTTGCGAAATCAGCGTCGGTGAGCCCCCAGTGTTCAGCACTGCGTCGTCCACCCGTACGACATCTTCAAATTCGGGGACGTTGCCGGCCATGCATGAACGCAGGCGTCTAATCTTCCCAAGCCTTTGACGTAACTTCATGCTCTTCGGTAAGGGAAGCAGAGACAGTAACTGTCACTTTCGTGTGCATTTCACTTAAGGAGGTCAGGATTTGTCACTTATCCAGGGCTAACAAGGTTTCACTTAACCAGATTCGACTGTATTTTCAGTCGATGCGACATGTTGTGTCATTGGGGGGGGGGGGGGGGTCGATGGCCGAAACGGTCTAGGGGAACACGGCGCTCATCACTGTCCGTGTAAAATCCCGGGTTCGAATCCAGTGGCCCTGCATTCGAACCCGACAGTTATAACTGGGCTTATTTAAAAAAACAAAAAAAAAACACGGGCACCCCCAGAGCGAGCCCACGGAAAAAATGTATCTTTGTAGAGTTCGTTGGTCTGTTACTGAATAAGTGTTCGATCTAGTGGTCCGTCAATCCTCGCTGGATTTTCCTTTGTATGTGGCCCTAATATGCGTTTACTGTTTCGCAAGTTAATACATTATGTTGTACAACGTTATACAGAATTGGAAATTTCAGCTCATCATTACATAAACTTCATCAGAACTGATAACTTGACTGGGCAGAATAGGTTTCGGCTTGGACTTGAATTTCACCTTCTCAACTGGGTACATCAGCGAAAAATTCATACAAGCTCGTTTACAATAGTTCCCTTTCGAAGAATTGACGAGTTTCCTGTTTTATATCCCAGATTCCTTTTCTTTCTTTCCTCGCATACCGAGAATGCCAAAGGGGTCGTTTTATTTCCCAAGGCCCTTACTCCTATAGAACGAGGCAAAGAAAGATCTCAAGGGAATTTGTTTGAGTTTTATCTATTTTGTATGACAATTTTGACTTAATATGTCGACCTATGTTTACAAAATTGAGGAAGGGAAACCAGTCCGTACCTAATGAACCTATAAAAGCATATTAAACCTTTTGAATTTATAGAGGTATGACAAGAAATTGCCAAAATTAATTTTAAATAAATTATGACCATTATTCTATGTGATGCTAATTTATTAGTCCTTCATTTTATAGCCTTAGCTTATAGCTTTCAGAATGAAACATACAATACTTCATAACACAGCTTATTTCTTTTTTTAAATCAAATAAAATTCATTGTATTGTTTCAGACTTCACGCCATTTGAACCCATCGTCAATTAAATCCAACCCTTTATTGGTTAAAGGTAAATTTTCCCTGTTATAAATACATCAGATTCTCTAACCCATTGATAATATTTCATAATGTACTTTTGAGATCTCACAACATTAACATGACTCATTATCTTGGATATTTTGAGAAAAAAATTCTGTTGATAGAAAATATCAATAATTATACTGTTTTCCTTATTGGCGAATCGTCGATTTGTGTTTATTTATCATTATCCGCCCCATTTCACAAGTAATGCAAAACCGAATTTTTATTATTTATTAAGTGTTAATATATTTAGTGGTCTAATTGGCGAAATGACAATTTTCAATGAATTATTCTTTGGATGTAATGTTTTGGAGGAAAAGAAAAGTTAGTGGTCACGACCGTGATTCAAACCCAAGAATTTCGGCTCAATACGTCGCTGGTTGAAGGGGCCGTCGGTGGCCGCAGGGTTCAATCTTTGTCACGGCGCTCATCACTGTAAGGTGAAGGTCCCGGGTTCGAATCCAGCGGCCCTGCATTCGAACCGACATACTTACAAATGGGCTTTTTATGTTTATATGACCTCTGCTGTTGAGAAAACTTGTTTAAAAAATTTAAAAAAATTAAATTAAAAAAAATATATATATAAAAAAATAACGCCGCTGGTCTAATCACTTGAGCTATCGTGACTGGCAGCGTATTGAGCCAAAGATCTTGGGTTCGAATTCCACTCGTGACAGTAACATTTTCACCTCAGCTATGGCCTTATATAAAATAATTAATTACTATTATTATCCTAATAGTAAAACACTGGTGATTCAATAGTTCACATGATTTCTGATTGTTGCTTTAAAATTTATTCGTCAAATGCTAAGGGTTTATTTTATTTTTATTACCTTTTTTTATTATTTTCTGGGTGTTAAGATTTATATTTCGTTTTCCTTGTCGATCTAGGAGAACGTAAATAACCAAATTTTCCGTGTTGAAGTTCCTGTTATCATATTCATTACATATTTGTTTGTACATAATTGTACAATCGAAAAACTGTTTCAACAGATGTCTTGATGTTTGAATAGTCCACGTTTTTATTTTCAGTTCTTTGTACCGACAATTTTTCGTTTCGTGTAACGGAAATAGAATTAAAAAAAAAAAAAAAATTATTTCGATTCTACTGGCAAATTGAGTTTCGGACCGAGTGTGAATATTAAACGGGGGATCGATTTCTTGTTATTTCTTATCGCTGAAAAGACGATAACATTTGATTAGTCTTGTGCGCGACAAGAGCTCTCGACAATCAGCCATGTAAAAAGATAAACGCCATTTCCAGTCGGCGATAACATAATCCTAGCCCAGTTTTTAAAGGATTATCATACCCCTTGTTTCATTCTTATCTCGGATGTATAGCTGAAAGAGCCAAGCGCAAAAACTTTTATAGTTTATAGGCAATAAAGAGAGCCCCGTGTCGGTTGAACGGAACAATCAAGACACCTATATAATTACCTTTAAAACTCTTTTGACCTTCGTGGTTAAAACTTCTCTTCACTTCCTTATCCGTGCAGAATGGCTTAGAATTTGAAAAATCCGGCTGTAACAGTTTCCGGTGAAACGGCTGAGGTCTTATAGCAACCAAAGCGATCCGAGTAAACGCTCCGTGCAAATAAGTTTCCCGCAATTAACACTCAGACGGCATTCGTTGTCAGACTGTCTTCAAATGAAAAGAAACAATATTTGTTTGTTTTCAAAGGTTTTTGACCCTTTCGCCCGGTAGCCCTGGCCGACTTCAAATTCCAATCGCGTTTTTTTTTTTTTTTTAATAACATTGGCTATGCATTTAAAATCAAAACCGCAAGGATGAAATTCAGTCATTTATATTATTTAAGCAATATTTTTTATTATTTATTTTTTAATTTTTGGCATAATTATTATCTTTATTCACCTAAAACTGAATCTCTGTATAATATATTTTTGAAATTATTAATCTACCAAAAAATATCTCGCGTAAGATGTGACGAATTCATATTTGAAAATGGGTCATAAAATTGTCAATATTCATGGAATAGGTAACAAAGCTTTTGTGATTAATTCCGTGTTAAAAGAAAATATATTTTTATTTATATCTTTATTTTTTTTTATTTTAATATCACAAATTCTTTCAAACAACATTTGCTTTCTGACCTGTATAATTTTAATGTATAGATATCATTTTATCATATAATTAATATTTGTAGTTGTTAATACTGGAGATTTTATTTATTTATTGAACTATGCAGGAATCTATTTATTACATCTTATCTCCGTCTATAATTTTATTTTTATTAGAATGCGCTTCGAACCATGCACCGGCACTTCGTCAGGTTTAACCTGACTACATACTAAGCACAGTTTCAGGGATAAATATCGTCTTACAGATCCTCCTCTGGCCAACGTATCTGCTGCCGAAGATACAATCAGGTTGTTGCGTTCCCCTGGTTTTGGAGATTTTGAATGTATTCACTGACTAATTTGGAAATTTTTTATATGCTAAAACTTGACTAGCTACTTGGCTCCCTGATTTTTTGAGGATTTTTCTTGCTTAGTGTAAAACTCTTTTAAACCTTCTAGGGCACAAGCATTGATTTCCTCTTGAAAGACCGAGGTGTACTGCGTAATGAATTTGGGACTTACAAAACCTGTGTACCATATGGTTGTATCTAATGTTTTCCTGAATTCTTATCCGTTGTAGCCTGTTGACCCTTTATAGGATGGTGTAAAGAGTGTTTCCGGGAGCCGGTGTAGTCAGCCTCCTAGACCATGGTTGTCTTTTTTTTCATTTTTGTTATTTGCCTGAGGTATTTAGTTCTCAATCAGTTCGTTTCTGAATTCTACATCCTCGCTTCTCCTCGTGTAAATATTTCCAATGGAGGTACGTTTAGTATTATTTCTGGTCCAATTGACCGTCCAATTGAGTTTTTATTGCTCCTGAGACATATAGTGTTGCGGTTTTTATTTGATGCCTAATGTTCGATAAAATTGTTTTTGGTGAACTTTCGTCTGTCAGATTGCCGTTTAGAATCACTGGGTCATTTCAGTTGTAGACACCAAGATTTGCTAGTTCTTCTTGTGATCATTAGTGGTATTACGGTTTTATTAAATACTGCATGTTTCTGTTGCGAAGGTTTGTTTTAAAAAAAACTGAAACATATGCTTAAAAATTGGTGATTGTATGTAACCGACACGTTAAAAAAATACGTATTCATTTTTAATGATATATGTAATTAAGTTATGGTAAAATTCAATAATTGCCCTTGAGATGAAGGCTTGTCTAAAATTGTTTGCAATATATATCCATATGACTTATTATATTTTTGTTATATTATTTGGTGAGAGAAGAGGTGTGGTTTTGATGGGAAGTTAGTGTCCGAGTGGATCGAAGTCACGATAGCTCAAGTGGAAGAGAAGCGGCGTATTGAGCCGAAGGTCGTGGGTTCGAATCCCGCTCGTGACACTGAGTTTTTTATCTCAACGTATACCTTAAATACAGATTGATTAATTGATTGAAAACTATTTAATAATTTTAATTTCCCACTGTAAATCTTTCTTCAGTATTATGTTTATCTTTTTCCACCCATCATTTCCTAAACCTAAATTCCACGAGGATTGAAAAACAAAAATAAACACATGAACACCTTGCAGTCAAAGTTTATAGTGCACATGGAATTCCTGCAATACCTGCTGTTTTCTAGGGTTTTATAGTTCTAGAGTATTTGTAAATTCTACCGAGTTATTTTCCCTATACTGATGCGCCTATAACAAAATTTGTTTTAATACAAATAATTTCTTGTTGCTGGGAATTAATTAATTTAATTTTCAGCTAAATTCTACCTGACGCAAAACAATAAACGTTCGCACTCCCGAGTAGGGGTTTCCTTAGGAAGCATGGGATGTAGGCCAAAGATAAATCCTTATTTTACGACCAGGAGTATTATGCGAAAGTCGATTTTGGAATTTGTTACATCAAACAGTGATAATGTCTTGGGTGGGTCAACGGGAGCAAAATCAGAAACCTATCTTGACATTTTAGCGTATTTGATTGATTAATTGTTCTCCGTGAGTCATGGCCGTCATTCAGCGGGCTCACAACCTAAACAAGCCGTTCGAATAAGTACGTTGAAGGACGTTTTAGATTAGGATCACCGATAAAGAAAATTTAAAAAAAAATTGGGACGCGGAAAATACTGTCTGATTTCCTCCGGCGGGTTAAGCAAACAAACGATAGGAGAAAACACGGTCTTTACGCGAGAAAAGAGAAAACAGTAAACACCTCGAGGAAACAACGGATTTTATTGTTGTTATTTATTTACTTCCTACGACATTCTATACCAGTCTGACAACATTTTTGAGATTTTTACGATTGTCGTTTAGATATTTAAAAAAAATAGAAATACAAAAAATGACGCAGTTGCATAATTAGATTTATTTCAAACCCATCGTAATAACGAGAAATATTTCCTCCAAGTTGCATTAGATTTTTACATAAACCAGGTAATTTCCACAGGTGCACATTATTTTTTGTTCGGTGCATACTAAACAAAGATTGGCGGTTAAGCAATTCTGGAATGCGCATAAAAACAGCGGGTCCGGACAGACCGTAATGTTATCTTGATAAAAATGACAGAAATCATAGTAAATTCAAATAACTAGTAATATCCAGAAACTTCACAAATCTAAATAATTACCAAATTGTACATCATTAATATAAATATAAAATCCGAATATAATATTTTTTTATTACGACAAATTGTTTTAGTCAACTAGATATTCTCATATGTAGTGAGTTGTTTGTACAAAGTGATGATCATATTTTGAAGGTATTTCTATAAATACCATTTTAAAATGTCATAAGGTCAATTCCAAAGAAAAGAAATACATTCAGTTCCTTCGCCAAGCTTTTGAGAAACATCTACCCTTTGTCGGGACTTTAAAGACATTATAAATCATGTTCAAGGTTGTCTTAAAAACATGAGCATTTTACTTACAACCCAGCATCAAAACATAGTAAATTTCCGAGTTGATAGTGAAAAGAGCTTCATCCGTTCTACGTCGAAAATGTCGTTTTAGAATAACAGAAAGAATTTATTTTAGCTTTACTATTTGTAACTAAATATTTCTGTTACACTAGAATTAACTAGCACTTGTAGAGAAACCGGCCAACACGCATTCAATATGTCGGCTGTCTAGGATGTCTCGAGCGTCATAGCAAGTTAGTTTTGATGGAGGAGTAAGGTGCAACTTTTGGCAGCGGGTTAGGATCTGTTCGTTGACGAAAGGGGTGTTGAGGTCGTTAGAGATAATGAATGGTGAGATTAGTAAAGAGATTTGATCTTTCTTAGGACTTTTCATTGGAAGGATTGAATCCGCGTGGTTTAAGATGGCCTGGTGGAACAGCACAGTTACGCTCCCTATAACCAAAATGGTCGCATTAATGTGTTGTGTGGAGTTAGTTGAGTTTTGTCAGCCAAACAGATTTTGATCCTTCGATTCTTCGTGGTTGTCCAAGTCTTCTGGTACATTAGATTAAATTATATAAGAGGCGGTCTCTGCAGCGCGGCAAGAATTGGTATCTCCATTTTTCTATAGGTCCTCGCTAAGCTTGAAGCGTATTCTCAGACCCCAAAGTTTTTTCAAGGGCTTCCGTGTTTACCTTTCAGATCAGGCTTTTCCTCTCTCAGGATTAGGGATATCATGCTTTCGCACGTACAGATATCGTTTTCCCCTGTTTCTTCTTCTTCTTGGCTTGTATACAAATGCCTCCGGAGTATGCAGTGTCCACTTACCAGTCCAACTATTATTCTAGCCCTAGTATGTCGTAGATTTAGTTTTTCTGCTGTTCGTTTCGGGATGGTTGATAAACATTTTCGCATGATTCAGTCCCGAGCGACATTCCCATTGATCGGAGGACATTATTAATCCATTGTCTTACGGATCCGAGTTTTTGGCAGTTCGGTAAGGCGAAAAAGGGTCCAGGGCCACTTGGTTTCCTCGGCAAATTTATGGCCCTCTTCGTTAACCCTCTGCCCTGTGAGCCCTGGCACCCAGACAAGGATAATATCGTTATTTTACCCAATATCTTACAGGGCTCTAATACAGTCCCAAACGACTCTTGACTTTACCGCCGATGCGGCAAATGCCTTTAGTGCTGCCTGGCTGTCCGAGTAGATGGCTATTCTTCAACTCCAGCCTTTTTATTTCTCTGGCACAGTGCTCAATAGCCACAATTTCCGCTTGAATCACGGTGGTGTATTGTCCAAGGCTTATTTGAATTCTACTCCTTGGTTATTATCATAACTGCCAGTTCCTGATCCATGTTCGATTTTGTAGCCATCTGTAAACCAAAAATACTCGGCATTTACTGGGATCCATTTCTCCCAGTGTGCTCTACAAGGTATTTTTTGATTAGAAATATTTTATCAAAACTGAATTTGGGGATATAACAATAGAAGGCATCCCCAAAAATTCTATCTAGCTGATGTTCCCCTCGAAGCATTAGTTGCTCTTTATTATGTGAGTATGATATTGAAGCGTGTCCCTCCATTATCCAAAGTCTTCTGTTTAGTTGTCTATTAAGTTTGTCGGGAGGATTCAATGTCTGTTGCCTACATTCTAATTATCTGGTTTAAGAGAAAGTCGGTAGTTCCTTGTTGTTGAGGTAAACTGAAGAACAATTTTTTTTCAATGTAAATGTACACTAGTTTTTCTCATTCAGCTTTGTCCTGTACTTTCCCATTAGCCTTGATAGCTCGAAGGATAGTGATTAAAACACAAATGGCGGTATCAAAGATGATGATTGTGGTGTTGGCATTCACAAGAAAGTCAGCGGTAAAAATGGTAAACAGAATGGGACCAAGAATGCCCCCATGAAGGACGTCGTTTCTACGGTTCTCGGTACTCACAGCCTCTCCTCATTCTGTTGCAGCGGTCAGTGAAATACGATTCCAGGTTTACGGTATTTATGTTAAATTTAAAAAAAAATAACTATTTCATCTTGATTTACTTTATAAATTGATTTTTTTACATTAACTAAATTACATTTTTAATTTATTTAAGTTTTGATGTACTGAAAGCTTAATGTTAAAGTTCAATGCAATTAGCGGTGATAGATATTTTATATTGTAACATTTTTTTAAAGTGTGCTACATTATCGTAACGTTATAGGCGAATTTTTCTCTCATCTGTTTCTTAGTATATGTACTTAGCAATATCAGAATTCAAGAACGAAAAGGTCAGACAGTTTGTTTTGATGACTTTGCTTTTTCAACGTTGTCTGCTGGATTAGCGAAGAGTGAGAACATTTCGATTTTCAAGACAGGGATAGTTACCGAAACGATCGTTGTACCGGATTTAAGTAGGATCTAATAAAACTGTTAAGCGAGCTATGTTCGAACAATTGGCTTCTCGACTTTCGTTTGCGGCATTTTTGGAACTCAAACTGTCCAAATCCTGCAGTCAATTTAGTATAAAGGGGGGTTAATTGCATAACGTCCCGCTCTTTTCTCAGACCTTGGCCACTACGGAGCTTAATCGCATTAGTTGAAACGTCAAGGGCGAACGGAACTGTCCCAGTGACTGTTCACAAAAAGCCGCTTTTGAAAAGTGCTTTGGCCCACGACTTATTGCATTTTTTTAAAATAGTACGTATTGAAAATGGTTTCCTCCACGGTATAGGCCCAGACACAAGGCCGTGTGCCTAAAAGAAACAGCATTGAACTTAAAAGTAAACTTTTGAACTTTTGAAAGCTTAAGTTAAAGGTTCATCACAATCGAACGAAAGATTTTAGAGTTCGGAACATTTTGTTAACTGAAAGAGCTATATTTTATTTGTAACTACCAATATTTAAAATATAAAACCACATGTTTTGACAATTTTCATAATTGCATTTATCCTTTAGCAGGTTCCGGAAATGCTTCGATCTTTTTTTTCAATCAAGTTAATTTTAAATTTCACAACACGTTTTATAATTCGTGTTCACAGGTTCTTGTACGAGAATATATTTATTACACTACCGAGCTTATAAATTTAAAAGGAACCAATTAAAGTTCAATTTTCGCGCAATGAAAATTTATCTAACTTGTTTCTCCTTTTTTTTCCTTGCAAATACAATCTTTTATCGAGCGTGACTCAGTACTGTTATGACAACCGCGAAAAAATAGTTGCGCAAGTATCTAAGTAATAAGCGCTATCGTCGAGGACACTGTTGATACCGACTTCATCAAAGGATAAGCATCACTGATATGTACCGTGACGATTCCCCAGGAGCGTCACTGGAGCCTACTCTTTTCGGTGGTTCGAATTGAGAAATTGTGCTATGGAGTTTTTCTCGCTGGAAAAGCCAGGTCGGAGTATTACGATGATTATGTATATTTTATTAAATTAATTGTAATTTTGTAGTTTACAGCAACGATTCATGGTATAGTGATAAAAGAGATATCACAAAGCCTTCTTCACATTGACCTAAGAAGATCTGTTGTGCTCATGTTTTTTTAAAACTCACTGGCCAGTATGCTCAACTTCCATAGACTTGCCAGCAACTCCTAAGCCTGGAGGATAAATGCAATTAGCAGTAAAGCAAACTACTAGCCTTAGGATCTTGCTTTACCCGCCATATTTGAAATGATCTTGAACTACATAAACCTTCACAAAAGCATAAAATGTGTTCTGCGTTTCATCCTTTTTCTGTCAGTATCTGCATCCTATCCAGTACTTTCTTGCTTTTCTACGCCTTTTTCGATTAGATAATCTTTAAACCAGGCTTAATACTTTGGTTTATTCGCTCAAGTTAATTTCAACGAGCTTTAAATTGTATGTTTTTTATTATAGGATTTTTAGATCAGTGTGCATTTTTTTTTAAACAATCGACTAGTATATAAATGATTTTGAATTTTGATATAATTTATTTTTAAATAATCAAAGACGAATTATATTACAAAGAATTATCGAAAGTGAAAAATGGAAATGGATCTTTAACGTCCGCACGTAGCCTTCCGACCTTATCGGACGTTTTGATTCTCAAGATGAGAGCTGACGCTGCGCATACGACATGAGGGTGTTACTACTGGAGCATTGGTGTAGAGGCAGCTAAGCCCCGAGAGGCCTAGACAACCTCGCTCGCCGTTAGCCTAATCCGAGTGGTCGGGTCCGCATTAAGCATCGAACCGTATGTCGTACGAAAGGGCTACCTAAGGCCGAAATACATCAGCCTGGTCCCCCGCACACTCCTTAGAAAGAGAAGGTCACTTATCTCCCAGAGTATTGGTGCTTCCAGAGCGTAGAAACTACACGCTTTTGTTTTAAGTGGAATTGCTAACAACCCCCAGAGGAGATGGTCTACGGTAAAAGTCTACGAGCTCAGCCTGCACCTGCGTGCAAAGAATACTCGAATAGGAGCAACCGATTTCCATCCGGCTCTACTCACGCATTCGAGGGATTCTGACAGTGTAATCAAAGCGTCCTCAACGCTTATCGCTTCCGATCCGCCGTATCCCATGAGACCGGGTGTATAACGATGGTCGTATGCAAATTTCGTGCGAAGGTCACTGATAGAAGACAACCTCTTCTCTAACGTGCGTCACCACGCACCACTACGAATCTATTCCCAGTTCAACCTCGGAACATTTCTGTTACCCCGTACAAGATGGTTATGCACCCTCTTTCGCCTCTGCAGACAGGATATGGTACCCTAACTCTGATAAGGCACCCGCTGCGCCATGCTGAACCGAAGCCAATACGAATACAACTTGTGCTTTAAAGAGGTCGGCACACCCTCAGCGGTGCAGCATTATTTTGCGGCCGGACACCCCCCTCCTGTAACCCAAGGTTTGGAGGGGTCACAGGGAAGAATGAAGGAAACTGGATTAAAAGAGGGACGATAAAGACACGAGGTTGACCTTTCATTGGCCCGAGCCTTAACACAATGTACTACCACACACCACACCATGGAAGGTTTTGACAGCAGCGATACCTGGCTTTGAATGGGTTCGAGTTTAATGTCACCAACGAGATAGTATTTTTTCTCCTCCAATACCTCGCTCTGCTGCTGAACCAAATATACCCAGTGATCGGTTTTTGACGTTAATTAATAACCTCGGACGTTCAGATACTGGAATTGAATGAATTATTCTATACATTAACAATCAATATATCTTGTTCAAAATTGAATGATTAGAATTTTTCTGCTGTTTTAAGCTCGATATAAGCTCGACCAGGCCACTATAAGCTATGTTGATCGACCTGATTTTTAACGTTAGTCGGTTACCTCAGACTATCCACAAAATGAAATGCCATTAATTAATTTGTAGAAGTAGCATTCGATAGAATAATATAAGAGTGAAAGGTTTTGACAGCAGCGATATACGCATGACCCAGATTTTACCCATGGCTCGGCCAGGTTTGAGGCCGCGTAGTTAATTGACTACATCAGAAATGACAGTTGGTAATTCAAAATAAACTATCTAAAATGGAAATGAAAGGTTTTCTAAAATCGAGTTTGACTATTTGAAACCATTTATAGTATAAATACAATAAAATCCAGTTGGTCGGATTGCTCCCTTTTAATCGTTATGGTAGCGGCAAAATGTCTTTTGCACTTCCAAGGAAAAGGCTACGTGGAATCTTTGATTTTAATTAAATTTTTTGCCGTGACTTAAGCTCGAAAAATATTAGATAAGTGTCTGAGCGTTCTGGCCAATGGGCATGAAAATGAATATTTCACCTTGTTCTGCCTATCCTCGTTGATCTTTCGTGATTAGATGCGTTTGGGTATTTTGCCATCTAATGCGTTTTGGTGATTTTAGAGGAAAACTTTTTGACAAATTTTGAAAATTTTTTGACCCCAAAAATATCAGCGAAACACTTGATTACCACAATTGCAAAAACGCGTCTGAACCAACAATAATCAGCGAGGTTCATACCAATAAGAAAACCAAAATAAAGAAAGAAAAATGTTGTAATAGTTTACGATGATTTTGATGCAGTACCGAGCAACGTTTCAGAGTAGATTAATTTTTTCCAGTAGGCTGAAAAAAACAAAAATTTTCAATTTGCAAACCTCTAAATACACATCGTCAACTTTTTACCTTCCAAAATCCATTAATTTGTACGTTTTGCCTCTTTAAAGAATTTAGAACCTGAGATCTTATTAATCTCACTTAATACGATTCAGCATATTATAT
This sequence comes from Cimex hemipterus, assembly GCA_039619505.1. Taxonomy (NCBI): domain Eukaryota; kingdom Metazoa; phylum Arthropoda; class Insecta; order Hemiptera; family Cimicidae; genus Cimex; species Cimex hemipterus. Next base: position 26,002,227 of record CM077103.1, on the reverse strand, counting down.
TCTTATCATACCTGAAGAAACAAATCGAATAATATATAATTGAAAATCAACATTGAAATCCATAGACAACAAAAGGAAAAGCAATATTTAAAAGATTTTTTAGGCTCCTAAGCGTATACTAACATAATTGCGCGTCGATGGTGTACTCGATATACCGCCATTGACCCTACCACATCATGCATTTACGCTAATAATTACATTCACTCTCTACACATGATAGGATCTCTACACACCTCTTATTATATGAAATAAAACAACCCTGTTTCCTCCGAAAATCGGAATAGAGGTAGGCAGATACTCGCCAATCAAGAACGATTCAAGGAAATCAATCACGCTTCTTTTATCCGGTGGCAGCACTTGGCGCGCGCTCTGTACATAGACCCAAGGAGTTGCACCATTCAATCGGTTGAGACACGTCATGCAATCTTCCCAACATGCCGGACATACTCTGCCTTTGCCCCAAAAACTAAGTGCCCGTTTGTCAACTTGGCATGGCCTATCCTTAAACGAGTAAGGATGACCCTTCTTCTACGACCCTATTTTAATCATGCTTTTATTGCATTTGTAGCGTCATCGGTAGAACGCTAAGCCAGGCTCGTCGCTTTTTCGATATCCTCCAGATCTGTGACCGGGTGTCCCAGATAACCATGTTTTGCCGAGAGTCTCCACTTCGTGGCCTCTCCAACAAGAGCTCACCGAAAAGGACGATGGACTTTTTTTTAAATTTTATTTACTTATTTAATTATTTTTTCCTCAAGCTTCCACATTTGCCACAGGATTCTCCTTGTTAGTTATTAAATTAACAGACGGATGAAACCGTAGAAAAGATACGATTTTCCTTTATTGTTGATATTTTTTAAGCTTTTCTTAACATAGAAATGGAAAACACCTTGGAATCCGGGCCCTGAGAAGTAGTAAAAGAACAATGGATGTCTTGATAGCGAAGGTTGGAAAGCTGGCCATTTCCTGGCCACCTGACGTCGTCGCGAGTCTTTATTCAGAAGGTGCTCAAACATTTTGTCCTCTTTTGTTGCGTTTTATCAGTTGGGTTTAAACACGTAGAATGTGGAAAAATAATGGAGGAAACTTGTCACCCAAAGTGTTCTTTGTGGGACAATTCACTCAAAAGAACGCACGCCAGCTGGGAAGGGCAAAATCTCGTTCTGGCTGTTGCATAACAAAATTCGTAAAATATCTTTCAACGGCATGACCTCTGAATTGGAGTTTAATCCATACTAACGAGTGATTACGTAATTCAAATAAGATTTTAATTTACTTTTAGGTCATCATTTCTTATTGCCGCGTTGCATCCAATTTAATGAAGAACATTGGCATTTAGATTAACGACTTCAATTAATTTATAATCGCCGAAACGTAGTCTATCAATCGACACAAACGTTATCATAGGTGCGATTTTTTTTCATGGCGAATGGTTACGTTCTGTCGCTTGATTTGATATCTAAAAATAAATCCGCTCTCTGGCATATTACCGAAGACCCCGGAAGTAATAAACATGAATTGTTTCGAACCCGGTAGGTGCATCTTTCACGATTTGCTGCAACCGATAATTTCCATATTTATAAACAAGGCTACGCATTTATTTTCAGTTTTATTGTAAACTTCGTAGTGCATGTTGGAAACGCATGTATATTATCTGAGAAAAACGTCAAAAATCCAGTCTCTGAATTGTCGGTTGATAAATCATCACGACAGACCTATTTTCTCCTAGAAATTAGAAACATTTTTGTAATTCATGGTGATTCAATCACTTGTCAAATTCAGTTGTATGTCATGTCGTGTCGAACTTTTTCCAATGAGACCTCAAACCGGGGTAATGATAATTGTATTAGAACTTCGCCGCACGTCTCCACCATTAATAAAATTCTGCATGACTCGGCCAAAATTATGGAATAACTGCGTCCACTCTAATGAATTATGCCGACGTTTCTACATCCCAGCACATTTTAAGCAATTCACTAATAATTATAAACCATTTTCCGAAATTTTGAAACTTCGATTTCTCCATGCTGACATAACGCTCTCGTTGATGATAGTCCGCAAAAACCTACAATAAAATACTAATATTTGTAATTAATTATTTTCTTAATTAATTTTTTTGAAAATATCTACTCAAAATGAGTTAATAGTTTGGCAACTGATTCGGTAGTATTAGCATAACTGTCGATCATGTTCAAGCTTCTTCGTACGGGGAATCTTGGATAAACAAAATGTGATTTCATAGTTGTCAGTTAAGGTGTACCTCAGGGCTCCGGCCTGAGCCCCCTTTTTTTCTTATTGTACCACATACTCTTCGCTGATGGCTTCCAAATCTATTTACAATACCCAAAGCCGGTATTGAAAAATGCATTTGATCCATATTAGAAGTATATTAAGAAAATAGTCAATTGAAGTAGTTTTAAGAAAATAAACCTTAATCAAGATCAAATGCACGCTACTAATTTTTATTTTGTCAAATTAAAATTCTATAATACACATCGTACATAAAAAATGAATATACAAAAACTTAATTAAGCGCATGTGTCATAGTTTTGGAGAAAATGTTGGGATATGGTCTCCCCCTTGAGCGCCCGTTAAATCCCTGCGTCTGCTTCATTTTTGGTGCAAGAAAAAATAACGTATAACCTCTTATAGCCCCTTTGTACAACAAATTGCATCGGCCAAATGTTAAGAAATTTTATTTTAAACTTTCACTTTTGATGTGAATTTCAAAACCTTACAATACCTGTTCTAAGCCTTTTGTTTAAATAACCAGATCACATCACGTAGAACCGGGCCAACTCGTTCAATCCCGATCTCTATCCTCGTCAATACAAAATATCCTCTTTCAATTTTTTTTTCTCACCAGAACATTCGAAAATTACGAAAAACATCCCATAAATGTCAAAAATGCAAAATGATTTTCGACCGGGCAACTTCTACTGTTTCAGCATTTTTGGACGTTTCAAATAAAGTACATTAAATAGAATTGAGAAATTTATTATTGCATAATCAAATAATAGGCTTGTTAGAAATCGTGGGTTATCAGTTATCTTTAAGTAGAGCAAAGATGGAATTATGAAAGTTATTGCAATCTGATTACCATTCAAACGTAAATAGTTATTACATTTATTCGGTTTCGTGATCCGCTTGACCAAATAGATTTTGTTTCAATTAATTAAGGTTTTGGTTGAGTTAAAAAGTCAGTGTCATAAGCGGGATTTGAACCCACGACCTTCCACTTGAGGCTATCTTGATTTCGATCCACTCGGACACCACTTCCCATAGCAACCCAACCTTTTGAATTTTCCCTCCTCTTTGCCATTGGAAAAACACGAATTTAGCCACGAGTCCATCAACGGAGAGCAAAATTCTATTTTGAAATTTCCTATCTTACTCTAACAGAATATTTTGAAAAATTAATATGCCTCGAAAAAAATGGTAAAGTAAATCAATTTATAAATTGGGTGTATAACACAAAGCAAAATGGTCAATAATTGTCATTATTCAAATTTAACACGAAATATTGCTTTTCCTCTCTTACCTTACCAACAATTCACTAGTTATCATTGTACGCTTGACCAATTAATATCTTTCAATTAATTAAGCCTTTTAGTTGAGATAAAAAGTCTGTGCTAAGAGCGGGATACGAACCCACGATCTTCGGCTAGATACGCCGCTGCTTGAATTTTTCTTTTTTGCCATTTTTCGAAATTTAAAAGGTGGGATTGAGATGGGGTGTTAGAGTCCGAGTGGATCGACGTTACGATAGCTTAAGTGGTAGAGCAACGGCGGAGTATCAAGCCGAAGGTCGTGGGTTCGAATCCCGCTTGTGACACTGACTTTTATTAACTCAACCAAAACTTTAATCAATCGAAATTGATAGTTACTTTTAGAAAACGATAATTCCAGAAATGTAGTTCTAATTTGAAAGAAAAAAAATGTGTAAAAGAGGAGAAAATATGCTTTTATTAAAAACCTTTCAATGGGCATATGTCTGGAACGGGTTGAGATAGAAATGTTACGAGGCATATACTTTCCAAAAGGATAGTTTTCAACCTGATGATGAGCTAAGAGGCTCGAAATCCGGATCGTTGCAGAACAACTTACTGTGAGTAGGAACTATCCTTTTGGAAAGTATTGAACACCACACTCACCCCATCATTTAACATTTCTGTTACGAGGCATGTAATATAACAACTACATTTTTGATTTTGTTTCACTGCCTTTTGTATTGTCATCTACTTACAATCAGTCATTTTTTCCATTTTTCCACATTCAAAGTACGGGTTGAATGTTCTTGTTTTTTCGTCACATAGGGCGTCACATGGCCGTCGACGAGGAGGGTTATCTGGAATGGTAGTGGAACTGAGCTGACGGTCTAAGGCTAAGGCATTGGGATGACTGGAAAGGAATTGTTGGATTTTTTTGTAATTGTTTTTCCTACTTCTGGTACAAAAGGAATATTAAGGTTCCGGTGTAGGGTGAGGGTTGATACCATAAGGATAAACGAATCGGCCAAGGACTACCTCATCTCGACTCGGATCTACTGTCCTCCTCTCTTTTTTATAATTCGCTGGCCAGCTTCAGGTTGTTCATACTCAGTTATCAACAAGTAGAGCAAAGCTGGAATTAAGAAAGTTATTGGAGTCCGAATAAGATTGACGGCTTCATGGTCAGCTTCAGGTTTAATCAGCCAGTTTTACCGGAGGACCTCCACGTACATAAACTTTCACAGAAACATAAAATGTGTTCTGCGGTCTCCTCCTCTTACTGGCAGTATTGGCACGGTGTTTCTTCTGTCTGTACTCCTATCCGGTGCATTTCCTTTCTTTAGAGGCAATGTCCTGTCAGGAGCCCAACCAGAATCCTGGTTACGTAATAAATTTTCCTCCCAAGAGTTCCATACCATAAGTTCACGTAAGTTTATATATTAATCTTTTGTAATCAATGGTTTGATTTTGGTTAGTTTTGGTGATCTTCGAGTAGTAGTGATATTAGTTTGTATCATCCATTTAATTCGTTTCGTTTTACACTTACTTTACTTTTTACACGATTTAAACAATTGTAACTAGTTCAAATCAATTAAATATATTAACGATAAGTTCAATTTATATGGTTATGAAATGTTTCGAGTTGTTTCAATATTGAAAAGTTTGGAAAGTTAGTATTCTCCACTTCGTTTTCACAGTAAGCATTAGAATAAGTATTTATTGGAAATGAAGTAACTATGATATATGTTGATTAGAAATGTACATATATATACTATAGGCATATTTGTTCCTGGAAATCAAATACTCAGAATCGTCTGTATAAAATATACATTTCTCTGAATTAAAATATATTAGAGAAATACAAGTTATTTTTTGTCGATAGGATTGATTTATATAGATGTAAAACCTCAACTTCTCTTTTTGAAAGGAGGTCGAGCAAATATTTGGCATTCGGTGTGCTTCTTCTAAGAACCACCGGGAAACATGGCCAGGCGTATTAATTAGTGCCGGTCCGTTTTGAATCTTGCATTATTTTCAAGTCGGTTGTTTTTTCAGTGCGTCGTCGATTTATAACATTCGGTCCGTGCATGGATGCGTTGCAGTCGTCAGCAATGGCAATCTCAAGAGCTGATAATCTCCGGGGTCCGCCTATCCTCGGTGTTTGTACTTGTTATGGGCAAACGTGTCTAGAACGAACCGGACTCAGAGATGTTCAATAATGATCAGCGGGAACGAGTCATCAATTTGCACTTAGAAACCAGCTCGCCGTTGATAAACGGATTGTCCCTAGAACTTTCCCAAAGCTTAACGGCTTTTAACGAACGAAATTAATTTCCGAAGAGTTGGTTCAATATCGTCCCAGAAATAATTTTGCGGAGGAAACTTTGATATGAAATTTGTTGAAGCGATTAAAAACTTTTCAGCGAAATAATTCTGCTTTTTGACAGTTTTCCACACCTGCGGTTCAGCTGATTGCGATCATTCCGTGAAGGTAAAGGTCATGTACCGTGACTGTCATTTTTTTTATCTTCCGTACCGTAACATTCTCGACAATGTGCTTACAACCTTGACAAATAATTTGGTTCATTTTCCCCCTATAAATAATTTATAAAGTCATCTGTAATGGTAATTGTACACTTTAACGGCTAGATTTTGATATCTCCGTATTTTCAAGGTTATTTGGTAATATCTGCCCTCAGGTTGGATTTTAAATGGAACGAAAGCTCGAAGAATAGTTGGCTCTTCTTTATGCATGATTTGACCTTATAAGTTATCGCCAACTTTGTTGTAAGTTGATCTTGATCGGGGTATCGCCGTTTGATTGGCATACTTTTAAATTACACCTTAAACTAGTTTACTTTAATTAGTTATCTATATTTCCATTATTTTATGATATATCATCTATTAGAGGATTTTTAGAATATCTTTAGAAGTTATATCAGGAAGAATTCAGACACAATTTTTAGTTTAAAAAACTGTCAATTAAAGTCATTAATATACTAATTTAAAGTTCTCAAGGACAAAAGTAGACACGTGGTATATACAACAAAATGCTTATAAAATATCGGGTTCGCGAGGTACTACATACAGACATCCTCTGAAATTGGAGGAGGATTGCCTGGATTCTTCTTATTAAAATTGAAAGGGAAAATCGGAATGATCAAGGAATTTTTTAAATCTGTGAGCACATAGACGCACACACGCTACACTAGATAGGTAGATAGAAAGAGAGAGGGAGAGGGAGAGAGAGAGAGAGATTAGATGACCAAGTTGGAAACTGGCAGACGAAGGGAAAGAGTGTTGACTAAACGAGAGCGAGAGAAAGGTGAGAGAAAGTGAGAGGGACTAGATAATAGAGTTGGAAGCAAACAGAAAAAGGGAAATAGAGTTGGATAAAGGAGAGCGAGAAAGAGAGAAAATGGGTAAGAAGGAAGTGATAGGTAGATAGAAAGAGCGTGGGAGAGAGAGATTAAGTTTTTATGTAGGTTTTGTTGTATATTCAAATAATACATTTCATAATCTTCACTTTAAAAATGCGTAGTATTATGTTTATTATCGTCTGTATCTAAGAAATTCCGGTTTATGCAATTCCCATAATAAGAATGTTTTTACTGTGTATTTTTTAACCGCGAAGAATCTTCGATTTCCATATGCATTAGTCGGCAATGTTGTTTCTGTTTTTTTTTATTGTGTTTTTTTTTTTTTTTGTTTTTTTTGTTTTTTAAGGGAAAATTTGAAAATAGTGGCTTATAGGAGGAGGCGATGTAGGAAAAATAAATAAAAAAATAATAACGTTGAGAAAAATCCTCAGGCGAACGCAACCTCGGCGCATCCTTCACAGCGGTTCACGTACAAGGTCGAAACAAAAGGAAATAAACCACGAAGGATAATTTGACCTGTCTCCACTCCTATGCGAAAAATGTGTTTCCAATGCAAATCGCTTGAGAATTAGTAGGGCCAAGACTATTGTAGATCTCCAATACGATAATTTCTTACTGAAGAAAATCGTAAATTATATTCTAGAAGTGCGTCTACATTCAACTACAAAGATGGTAGGGAACCCTACACAACTCGTATACACTAATGTACTATTTGCTTGTTATTTTTTTCAGACGTTTAAACACTGGATCTGTATATCATTGTAATAATTATAAATCATTATTTGCAAGAATGACATTACATGGAAATTCATTTTATTTTGTGGTCCGGTTGACCAAATAACTTCTTTCAATTAATTGACCTTCGGCTATATACGCCGCTGCTCTACCACTTGCCACCACTCGTGACAATAACTTTTTAATTCAACCAATGCCTTACATAAAGATTAATTAATTGATAGGTGTTATTTGGTCAATCGGACCACGAAATCTAATGAATTTAATAAGTTAAATGAAGTATGTCTTCTTTGAACTATATTCTCTCTCTCTCAGTGGCCATTTCATTTGTCTCCGAGAATCCAATAGATTACTAGATCACACGACATTTGAAAAATGGCAAAAAAGCGGGAAAATTCGAATAGGGGGTTGTGGTGGGACGTTGGCGTCCGAGTGGATCGAAGTGACGATAGTTCAAGTGGTAGAGTAGCGGCGTAGCTAACTTTTTTTCATTTCAACCAATACCTTACATAAATATTAATTAATTTTCATTTACAACAAAAAATAATATTTTGGTACAGCCCTGCCTGCAGACAAAACTAAGCTTGTACTAGGCAGCAGGAATTTTTGGATATCATCAGAAAATAAACAGTATATATCTTTACAAAAGCTTAATGTAAAATAAAGAAGCATAATACAGAATAAACGTGTAGCATGAAAAAACCACCCCATGAATAAACCTGTAAAATATCTTAACTCCAATTTAAAATGTTTTTGAAATTATCAAATTTTGCCTTCTTTGTAGGTTTTGATATTTTGAATAATGATTCTCTCTTTATGAAAAACATAATTTATGAAAAATAATAATATTGCGTCGTTTTTAGGTTGTAAAAATGTAAGTTAGCCAATGAATTGTGACTTGTAGTATATTCACTGATGTAACTAGTCAGAAGATTATTTTTGTATGTAAAAACATGAACATTTAAGAAAGATTTCATATAGATTCATTACTTTAAATTCACTGTATAATTATTTTTGAAGTCGATGCGGTCTGGTGTGATGTAGGTATCAGAAAAACATTTTCTTTATCGTGCCGATGTTTCGATCTTTATTGAGATCATCTTCAGGGCTCAAGGTGTTACGTCTTCTGTGTCATTGTACCCCTCTTACTTGTCGTGTTGAGAGTGCACACTTTGAGCCCTGAATATCTCATGGGCGATTGATCTCAACGAGTGGGGAAGGAAGTCGGTACAGAAAATTCATTGTTGTGTAAGGGGTCGTATTCTTTGTGGTGAAAAGAGCCCACGAAGGGAAAAATGTGTTGGTAATGGTTCGGCCAGATTATCCTTTCAATAGAAATACTTTGGTTGAATATATAAAAAATGTATTTTGCATTTTATAAAATCATTCCATGTTTGCAAACCTCAGGCCCTGAAGATCGAAACGTCGGCACAATAAAGAAAATGTTTATCTAAAACCTACATCACACCAGACTGCATCTCACGATATCTGTATAATTATATATTATCAGTTACTAATCTCTACAAATGTAAACAATGTTTGTAAATCCCAGGCTCTGAAGATGATCTCAATAAAGATCGAAACGTCGGCACGATAAAGAAAATGTCTTTTCACACCAGACCGCGTCTCACGATTATCGATTAACGGTCACTAATCTCCACACATCACTGTAGAATTATTTCGTAATTTATCTATAGGTTTACGTAAAATAATTTTAAGGAGTGAGCTTATAATTACATCGAGTTTTTTATTTATTTATTTTTTTTTTAATTCGCAACAGCAGAGGTCATATAAACACTCAGGGTGCCGGTGTCCAGCGGCCCTGCATTCGAACCCGGGACCATTACCTTACAGTGATGAGCGCTGTGTCAATAACGAAACCTTGCGGCCACCGACGTCCCCGAGAGTCTTAGTGTAGCATTTATTACTACCTTCCCAGGAATAACATAGCCTATTATGGATTGTGCAAGAGAAAAATGAATTGTACTTCAAGAGTTCAATTTTCATAAAATTGCTTAAAATTCTAAATTTATGAAAGAGCTTTCTCAGACGGGAAACCAAAGAATCAGTATTTGAATGAATTCTCAAATTTGAGACCAATGTCACGCCAAAATTATTAACATTGTAAGCGAAAGGGATAGGCATGAACACACACAGACACACACACACACACACACACACACACACACACACACACACACACCACACACACACACACATACACTACCATTTTTTGAAGTTGTTTCATTTTCTTTTTTTTTCATGGATACTGTAATAAATTACATTTTTTGTGTGCAAAAGTAGAAAGTTTGGGTTTAATTTTCATATCATTATTTATGGTTTTAGTTAAATTCATTAAATTGCCACCTGAGAAAATGATACGAATATCATTGGCGTAACTAAATATTTTTACAGGGAAATTAATTTTCAAAAACATACTAATATATAAAAGAAACCAAATTGGGCCTAATACTGCACCTTGTGGTACTCCCAATTCAAGACTCGAGGATCAATTATTTCTTGAATAACGAACAACAATAACGCACTGTTGAACAATCACTATTATAGTTGACCTATAGTGGAATAAGTTCGTCCTGATTCCTTTCATCGTACGTCACATTGCACACTACAGGACCTTTGGCTGATTACGTTTCGTATTGGAATACAAATTTCCTGTGTAATTCCTTTCTCGTAAATCAGCACAGCCAGTGGTCGGACGTTAGAAAGTTTCTTCTCATTAGGCCCAAGACTGTTAATTACATAATTCATTTCCACGGTTTGGCCATTAACGCTAATATTTATCATCGTGACATCAGACACGTCGTGTTTCCAATTAACAAGTTCAAAAATTAAATATCAAATTTTAAAAAAACTGAAAGGCAAAATTTACTAACAGCATTATGAAGAACTATAAAACAGACATTATTCATTCTAGTTTATTTATATCAAATATTTAAATTAGGAATGAGGAATTTTTTTATAATTATAAGCTCGGATGTTATTACATTTTATTATATAAAATTGAAATAAATTATTTTACTTCTTTCATTTAATTGTCAGTCTTTATTTTAACCAGTTAAGGCCGTTAATTTGGTAATAAATTATTAATTTATGTCATTAATTCCTTTTTATTTATTTCGTTAATTTAAATGATTCCTCTTGTAGCAATTAGACAGAAAGTGAAATTTTTTAAATAATCGGTAACGTTTTTGTATAAATTTATTTTATCCTTCTTGTGTGTGTCGATGCCATTTTTTATTGTTGTCATTTTCGTCGGTTTTGTACGAAATCTCGTATTTTGACAAGGTTTTTTCTAATTAAAAATGGACGAAAAATGGTGCATTTTTTTCATTTAACGATTAATGGTTGAGCAAATGTCATACGCCAAAAAACCTTAGATAAAAAGAATAATAATATGTATCGTTTTCAAAATGGGAAAGCCTGGTTGAAGTTTTATTAATTTCTAAAAAGTATAAAAATATATTTCTTGACTATTTTAATTATTAATTATTCAAAAAGAAATTTTATTTTTATATAACGTATTCATATTTTATTTTATTTTATTATGCATTTGTAGGTAAATTTTGGACTTAAACGGCTAGATGTCCCATTTTTTTATTTTCATTTTGGTAATACAATTTAGTGTTTAATCATTAAGTGTCATTACGAAGTTTAAATTTATTTAATTAAATTAGAAATGAGCAATGTTGTAATTTCTTTTTTAACGAAAGGCTGTATTAATGGTGTTGACCTTTGATTCGTTCAATTACCCGGTTTCCTTGTACCAACGTTTGATATTTAAAATATCAGTCGGCCCTGTAATACTTGCATGTCAAGTACAACAAACTACAATGCAATAATCAGCAAGAGATCAGACGTCCAGTCAGCTATTTTAACACAGTTGATTAACGGTAGTGAAGTGTGCAAACATTTGCCCCCGAGCCGGCCCGCTTTCGGGGCTTAAAGTTATGCCAACTAAGCTAAGCTCCTTTTCGAGTCTGAGTTGACCGTAAAACGTTCAGATTAACATGGGGGAATAGATCTCTGCTCAACCTTGGGCCTTGTGATGCAAAACTAACCGTTTAACGAGACGGTCTCGGATCGAGGGCATCCGTCAAAAACCCTGTTGCTACATGCGCTTCTCTCATTAACATGGGACGTGTTCAGGACGGAAAGTAAAAGTTGTCCTTTTAGAACGGATTCCTCTTCATATTTATGCTTTTTACCACACGGGATATGTTTCGCAGTTGCTCTTTCTTACGTGGTATTTTCTGTTCCAGGGAATGCTGGTGAGGTGGTATTTGCTCTACTCATCCCTCTACATACTCATCTGATGATGGGCAGTTGATGGTAAGACTTTAGCTAAACATTTAATGAAAATTAGTTTAAAAATAGTAAATTCATTATTGATCATTAATACAAATCGCTATCGAGTTCAAGGTTCAGGCCTTCATGTAGATTAGAAATAGCTATAAAAACTCTTCTTACTTTCCCATACATAAGATTAGTAGAATACAAAACAAACGCGTGCACTTTGAAATATAAGCGTTCCTCATAAGGAGAATGTCTGAAGTAAAGAGAAAAGGTTATGTCAGTTTGAACCATGTCTGACCTGGCCTCTTTCTGAATAATTCCTTTCATAAAATTCATATTTAAATATACAGACGTCCACTGAAGATTGTTGAAGGCCAGATTCGTTTTGATAGGAACTGGCAGTTTCCTTTTCGAATAAAACTTTGAAAAGAAGGGCAATCGGTTTGTAACGTTGTCTTAAACATCGTTGTTTTGTATTTCATCGGTTTGCATCAGTATTTCGAAAAATAGTGAATGCGAGAGACAATATACAGACATCCACTGAAGATATTTATATTATAATTTATTACCTATAAATCCTCAAAAATAACCAAGACAATATTCTTCCATTTAAAATTTATTAATATAACACGTTTGTTAGTTGTAAAAAAACACCATATTAATTTGACATTATTTCATCCGTGAAAATGCCAACTTTTAAAAAATATACCGAGCAGGCGAGATAAGTAGTGAGAATCGTTTCTAAGTATTGTTTTATTCTATAGAAGATTATGGTATTTTATTATACATATGCAATCTATTATATCTTAATACTGTTCAAAGCTGTTTCTATACAAAAAGTGTGATGCACCGTCATAAAAGCGATGTCAAGGTTGTAAGCAGGGAGAGACAAGAAGCAGAATTAATTTTAGAGGATGGTTAAGTGCTAGATTCGTCTTGACAGAAACAGCTGCAGTTTTGTTGTTTATTTTTTTTCTAATGTCGTTATTTTCTATGCAAATTAGCCAATGACACCATAGTTATGCTAGTTATATATATATATATATAT
>CM077103.1:25965746-25988859 GCA_039619505.1 Cimex hemipterus | reverse complement strand
TATATATATATATATATATATATATATATATATATATAATATGAAGTATTGCACAAAATAATACTGAAGGTCATATATTTTATTGAACTAAAAAATCAATTTTTGAGTATTTGTGATTATTTCTGTTATCCATTATCTTTCTCTTCAATATATTCGATCAAAGCATTTCTACTCACTCAATGTGTTTGTTTTCGGCGTGTATACGTATATACTTTGGTTGAATATAAAACATATATTCTTTGTATTGTATAAATTCACCTTTTTCCACATCCTATATATATTTGTTAAATTGAATCTACGTTTGTCCCTGAAGTTGATCTCAATAAAGATCGAAACGTTGACACAATAAAGAATATGCTTTTCTGAAACCTACATCACACCAGACCGCACCTCACGATTGCTGAATAATTATCGATTAACCGTCACTAATCACCACACTTTATCTTTATTGAGATCATCTTCAGAGTCTGGGATTTACAAACATTGTTTAAATTGAAGAAATACATGTAAGATGTGGAAAAAGGTGAATTTATACCATGCAAAAAAACATTTTTATATTCAATCAAAGTATTTCTACTCACTCAAATATATCTACTATATATTTCTACTACTTTGATTGAATATAAAAAAATTCTTTTTTCATTGTATAAATTCACTTTTTTCCACATCGTACATGTATATGTTTAATTTAAACAGTTCTTGTAAATCCAGTCCCTGAAGGTGAACTCAATAAAGATCGAAACGTTGGCACGATAAAGAAAACGCTTTTCTGAAACCTACATCATCCCAGACCGCATCTCACTATGTCTGTGTAATTGTTAGATTGATGAATTGTATAATTCATTATTCATAATTAACATTGAACTAAGTTTGTTCTTAAACGAGGTCAGTGTATGGTTAGTTTCTCTGGAAATATTTATTGCTAACCAGGTAAAGTCTGTTAATATGGGAATAGCCCATTTTTCCAAGCAGTTTGTATTAGCTACGTTCTTTTATTGACATTTGTCTTTTGCAGAAAGGTGCTGGTTTTGCTGTGGAAAAAGAAAAATAAAAGTATACACAACTTATTATATCTCGTACGACCGTTGTACCGCACAAACACCTATTGTTTACCTCAGGAACAAAAGGATCGTTAGAAAAGTTGGGAACGAACCAAAACCCTTTGCAATTGTCCTGATTCCATCCGGATATTCCATTAAAAACTCCCTAATTTTTTTTTAAACACAGGGCTTCATTATAATCGGGATAATCCTTCCCTGAATACGGACGGAGGGCTGTTTTTTTGTTAAAAAGTTTGGAAATAAAAATTATATCTCTTGCGTAACGTTCCTTTTTAATTGTCCATTTATTGGATTATACACGTACATTTTGATGGATGTCGTGTTAATAACAATAGTTATTATTACAATCTCATGCAGACTTTTTTCGTGGCTGTGTGGCAAGAAAAAACAAGATATATTAATGTAAATTTCTTTCGTTATTCAGTAAAATACGTTTGGTTCAAAATTATCGGATTAGTCGAGTTGTTTTCATGTGGTCGTGTCAGTGTCCATCCGTCCAGCTAGGAGTGGTGATTTTATCTGTCGATTATTAAAATCACACGTTTTCAAAACAGACTTCCGTTCTTATTTGTTTATTGAATTATGTCACGTGTGGTTTTATCCTGTATTTCAGTACAACGGTCCATATTTATGTCCAAACAGGCATTTCGTTTGTCAAGTCGTGCCGGCTGGTCTGCTAGTTTTTCCTCGTCCTTGATCATCCTAGTCCGCCTATTTTCCATTTATGCACTGGACAAAGGCCAATTCCTCAAGCTCGGTATGAAAATATAACCAATTTTGTTTCTTAAATCAGAATGGCCCTCCGTTTCAAGCGTTAATTCCAAAAATACCGATATTTAAATATTTCTACACGTTTGAAAAATTTGTGGGATAGTCATATGACCTGATAGAAAAAGGTCAGTTATCATCTATAAAACCCTCCTCCACCAACCAATTAATATTCCAAATGACTCCGTAAGGTCAGGACCTGGTCAAATCCGTATGAACTATAAAATATTTAAGAGACTGTTGAATTGGTTGTTATGCTTTCCTAATTTGTTCGATATCGGTTAGCAAAAGTATGTTATAACTGTTTTACGATGCATAGAATCATTTAAAATGCTCTTTAACTTCCTGTTTATCGATTATTGGCTTAAATGATATCTCGATCTACCAAAAACACAATGCAATTAGGTAAAATTACCAAAACCTTGTATTAAAATTTCAAAACTATTTTTATTTACACAAGTATATATCTATCAAGACGCATATAATGAATTTGAAAGTAATAGCTCAGCTATGGGGAAAAGGTCGGGTCGTATATGTTATGGGCGGTAGTACTCGGAGGAGGATGACCTGTGGCCATTAATGCACTATATTGCACATTTTAATTTAATGTCTAATTCTTTCCCGTCCTCAGAAGTCCATTAATCGAGTGATACATTACCGGAGTTAAGATCTGGTAGGTTTAAAAAAATACGAACATTTACTTTTCTGTAGCGACTAGATTTGCATTGCAGATGCCATTACTATTTTGTTATGGTTTAAACATGGTTTTGCGTATTTAGGCATGGGATAACAAAACAAATATATTGCTTTCTTCCAGTCTCCCAACATGCGCCTTGGTGGATAGAAAATGGCCAAAGATCTAACAAAAACCAATTCAAACTAACGAAGCATTTAAAATCAGTGTAAGTTGCTGAAGATGGATGCCAAACCTGAAACGCCAAATAAATGTTTAAATAATTCAAGAAGTTACTTTGTATAAAACCTACGTGGAATTTTTTTTTTTTTTTCAAGAAAATATGTTTAATTTTAAATCTTCGCCTAGCTTTCTGAATTTTATTGTACCTTCTTCAGGGCTAGATTTATAGACCTAAGTAAATAAACTTGAATTGTTTTATTTTCATGCTAACACTGGAAGTTTTGTTCACACTTTTTTCTTTACCTACTGATCTATGAAATGATTAGATTAGTTTCATATAATATCGCAGATAGTAGAAAAAAAAAGGTTTTTATAAATGTAACGAATGGAGAACTATCGTAAAATTATTTTCTTCTAAGAATTAAGATTTGTCCTCATAATGCTAGTTTGACAAGCAATGACAGAATTACTTACTATTAATGTTCACGCTAGTGAAGAAGCAAATTATTGCAATTAAAAAAGAAACCGGAGGCGTCGGTGGCCGCAACGGTTTAGGCGTTGACACGGCGTTCATGACTGTAAGGTAAAGGTTCAGAGTTCGAATCCAGGAGACCCTGCATTCGAACCTGAGTTACTTACAAATGGGCTTTTTTTCAAAAAGACCGGCACCCTGAGGGTTTATATGACATCCGCTGTTACGGACCATATTTAAAAAAAATTAAAGAAAACTAAGTCCATTTTTCTAAACGTTTTACCATAACGTGGTCGTCCTGTGGCCAATTTAAAATCCTATTGGACCATTTCTTTCAACTTAAAAAATCCTTTGAAACCATGTGTCAGGATGTATAAGGACGTACTTGAGCACTTGAAATTTTGAAGTTGAACTGGGCTCGGAGAAACCTTGTATAATTTTTCCCAAAAGAAAATGTCAACATTTGAAAGTGTACCAAAAAAATATTAAACCATTTTTTTTTAATAATAGGGTCGTTGATTGATGATAAATTCAGCCGAATGATCATAAAAGGACCCTTGTATTGGAAGGTATACAAAATAAGAAAAGGAGCTTAAAACCAAACAAGACCATTATTTACACGAATGAGTCAATGGTAGCAAAATTTTGTCCGACACATTCGACGAAAGAAAAATATTAAACAAAAGTTTTCGTACAGATATTAGACTATAACCACCAACTGATGGTTGAACTAGGATCAGTTGAAGGTAGTCCCCAATTGTGCACCCTGCTTTTCTGAACTTGGTTCAAATTATAAACGACGTTCCAGTGAACACGGTTTTAACCGTGACTGGTGCAACGGGCCCTTATAGTTCAAGAACTTTCCCAGGAGGTTCAGAGCCGTCGGAAGATGCAAATTGGACTCGTGCCGAAATGCACGTCGTTCAGACCAAGTACGCGCGTATTCCACGTCCTTGCCTCAAGCGGGCCCTCTTTGGTTCGATCTGATATCAGGAACGTGTTATCCTCCAGCGGATTTATGATCACGCGTCGGTGGGTATTAAGTTAATATTTCACTCGCTAAAACGATTTCGACTCTGTGCCAATCCGTGTTGTGAAGTCAGCACGTTTCAAATAATATCGAAAACAACTGCATCAGTCGAATTTAATTTTACCTCCCAGACTGTTGGTCCCAATTTGAATTTCAGTTGCTCCCTCCTGCAAACTTTTCTCTTAAATCATGGCTTACTAAGTGTATTTCTCTAAAAAGGTAATACCGATCTTTTATAAAAATGATAAATGAAAAACAAACCTTTTATGCAAATATTAATAAATCACTTGTAATACACAAGCTATTATTTCTCATTTAGGATTTTACATCCTCACGTTCAACTAGGTAGGGCCTAGTGAAAATCTTACAGTGCAGTGTATAGATTAGTGACAGTTAATCGATAATTATTCAGATATCGTGAGATGCGATCTGGTGTGATGTAGGTTTCAGAAAAATATTTTCTTTATCGTGCCAACGTTTCGATCTTTATTGAAATCATCTTCAGGGCTCAAAGGGTTTGTCTTCTGTGTAATTGCGCCATTCTTGCATATCGTGTTTAGAGTGCCCACAACATGCAAGAATGGCGCAATTACACAGAAGACAAACCCTTTGAGCTCTGAAGATTATTTCAATAAATTACACATGATTACAATAAATACAATTTTTTCATGTTTATTTGGAGGATTTCGTCGAAAAGTTGAAACTGAAAATAAAAAATTTACACATATTAGAACCTTGACAAAAGTTTACCACCAACGGTTCAATACCCATGTGCATACTATTTAGGATAAATCCTTTTCTTTTTTTAACTTTAATTACACTTCTTTGATTCAACTACAAATATTGCATTAAGTAAGGACGTTCATGTTGAATTTTTTATTTGATTTTCTTGTAGGAGAAGTTGACCAATGGGAACTGGCAACTTCACCCAGAATGATTTTTCATGTGGATTAACTATGGATGATTTTTTCCACCAGAAATATACAAATTCTAATATACTAGAATAATCTGTAGATCGCTGTACATTTTTATAATTGTGTTAACCTTCTTAGACAATAAGTTGAATGAATATCTCGTAATTTCATTTTCCAGATTTTATGACGTTGTCTTCCACTCTCAGTCATGGTTTATAATTTCATTGTTGTTTTTTTAATTGAAGAAACATTATAATGTAATAAAATTTATATTTGTGGTCGCCGAAATTTCTTGATAATTTTTACATTTTTAGAAAAATTGTTCGTTGTTTTACTTATGACAGAAATCGTTAATTTATTATTTGATTAGCGAAATGTCGTTCGAACAATTATATTAAACCGTGCGGATCTCAGGTGTAGAATTTCAAGGACATAAATTTTAAGCGAATTTGATATATTTATTTGGCAGGATTTTTTTTTTTTATAATATGAAATTAAGAATGCTGCTATATTTTACGATAAAAAATTAAGACAAGCCTGAAAATTAAGACAAAAAATACATTTTTTAAAGGCTGAATTCTTATTATTCGGCTCTCGCTTTCATAAAATATTCAATGATTGATCTATTTTGTGTAGGTACATTTGGAATTGACTACAAAAGTGTTTTTTTTTCGTATTTGAAAAACCTGAGAATAAAAAATAATAAATCATCACAAGTAAATCACGTTGTTGGTTTGAAAATTGTTTATTTTTATTAAATTGTTTTTGTTAGGTCATTTTTTAGATGGCTGGTCGATATTTGTGCCACGAGGTTTCGGCCACCTATGCCAAATTATGCGCTCTTATTTTGGAAAACATTTTTTTTTTTTTAATTAATTAAACATTATTATTTTTATGTTAAGGATTCTAATACGTGGAAGAGGATAAAAATTGCGGCTTGTAAACTTGTCTTTGATTCATAAATACTTTTCTATACTTTAAAAGGAAGTGAATTTTCTCAAACCTCCCTTAGATTAGCTTAGGCCCTCAATTTGAGGCCAAATTGCTTGTAATTTTTTAATCACCGAATTCCTGCGGGTTAATATGACATGGCCTCTACTACTTTCCGAACCCACGGCAAAAAAGAAGGAAATACAAAGGTGCGTGTGTGTGCGCGCTTCTCACTCTCTCCCTCTCTCCGCGCGCGTGCGTGTGTTTTGTGAAAAGGGGCGTCAGTGGCGTCGGACGCTCGTCACGTAAGGCACAAAGTTCCTCCAAAAGGCCCAAGGCTCGAATCCAGTGGCCCTGCATTCGAACCCACTTATTAACAAATTGGCTTTTTTACAAAAATAAATAATTAGGATTTCTGAGATTGAAAATATCCTTATGCTTATTTCAGGATAATTGAAACTGAATAATACAAGTTAATATATGTACTACTATACAGTCGATTTTATGGTACGTTTACTTTTGAAATGGGAAAACAACAAATGGGCATTTAATCATTATATAAATTAATAATCTTTATGTGTTCTTTTCATCTTTAATCAATTACCTTCAGACCATGGCCAATAATTTCTCTTGATTAATTCTCCTATTTCTGCTATCAAACCTACAAAAAACCACCCATGCGAAACAAGTCATTTTGTAATTTATGGCGTCCGTGGGCAGTGGAAAGCCTAAAGGTGGATTAAATCCAGCGGGGGTGGAAAGGAAATAATAAGGAAAATCGCGTTCTGCCGGTTTTGCGTTGTTCTCTTCCAAGGCGGATCCATTCCGTCCGAACAAATTTAAAAACGCTTTATTCTCAATTTTCAGAATTATTAATTTAAAAGGTGTGTAACGACCATCGCATGGGAATTATAAATCTCGGTCTTATTTTAAACTCCAAAACTATTGCCAAGGAAGCTGCCATGTGGTCGCCGTTTCTTTCATCGGGGCCTGAAAAAACGTTTGGCCCAAGGCCTGCGGATCTGTTAAATAAATGATTTCTGAGTACGCGGCCGCGCAGATGTTGTGCAATCCGAGTCGGCTCCATTCTGTTTTTCCCACGATTGTTTTATGTCGAAGGGAGCCTCATAAAAAATACAAAAACCTAGCCGGGTTTGATTTTCGACTGGTTCGAGATTACATCTGTTATCTGCGAAAGGGGGAAAAATTCCAAGAAGTTCGGAAGGCTTGGTACTGAATTAAAATCCTCTATCTTATCGCATTTCACACAAAAAAAATGGGTAAAACCTACTTTAAAACCTTGCATTATCTGGAGTTTTATCAGAAGAACAATTTCATTGTTTAACAAAGGAGAATTAAATAAATACACTTAAAACAACAAAAACAGTCATGTTTTGCATTCATTTTATTGGGTATCTCAAGTTTATAAATGGTTAAAACCATAACGCAGTTCTATTAACAAAAAAAGGAATCTATAAAAATTGCCGAGGATTTTATGTATAACTATTTATAACAGCACATTGCCCAGGGAAATAATAAAAAGTGTCATTTAATACATTATTTGTAGTACACATAGTGCTATTGCTATGTAATAGAAAATTGTATTTAATGATCATACTAGAAATTTACATATTCAATATTATTTTTGTTTTGGATTACATTTTATTAAATTGTACTTACTGTTGTATTCAGCGTTAAATTCATTGGAATGGATATACAATGCTTTTGGTGATTCCATTTGTCATATATACAAACAAGCATGCTGTTGCTACCAAAATCAACAGTTATATTTAATACAATTAATTAAGGTTTTTAGTTGAGATAAAAAGTCTTTGGCACGAGCGGGATTCGAACCCACGATCTTCGGCTATATACGCTGCTCCTCTACCACTTGTGGTATCGTGACCTTGATCCACTCGGACATCAACTTCCTATCTCAACCCGACCTTTTGAGATTTCCCTCCTTTTTGCCATTTTTTAGCCGAAGATCGTGGGTTGGAATTCTCCTCGTGCCATTGACTTTTTTATCTCAACTAAAAAAACTTTAATTAATTGTACTGTATTAATTGGTCAAGCGGACCAGTAAATTAATAAATTAAACAATTATAACTCGGTATTATAATCGTAACTATATTGCCAGGTATGACGTGCGTCGTGTGTTGACCTTTCGACCTTTCAACATCCACAATATTTAACAGATCAACTGAAACCTGAAAAGCGATTTAAACCATAGGAGCTCTGACAGTATGGAACACTGGGCAACAAAATGAAAGATCTCTTCCCTAACTCTTAGGTTGCAGAGCGCGCGCAAAAAATTTCCATCTTCTTCCTTCCAATGCACAGAGTTGAGGAACACTTGCTCGCATCTGAGTTTAAGAAGCCATCGAAGGGTCGGAAGTTTCAAAGAACCACAAGCTTGAACGTTTAAGTTAAATGTTGCCTAGTGGTCTACGACCTTAAAAAGATGATACCTGCCTGTTTGAGACCTGATGTCGATGCTCACAACTCATAAAATGTTGATCATGTAGTTTGCACAAAAGTTCCACGCTGTAATTGGGCCAGCTCGAGAGGTTTCCTAAACAAAAAGAAAAAGGGCAACATATTCCATTGCCAAAACCAAGAACATTATTTTTAATAACCTCGAGAGCAGTAATTTTGGAGTAGTTTAGGAGTATCACCATGTTAAACATGTACTAACTAGTTAACCTTTGGCATATAACCTACTGTTTGCATAATTTTTTTTAAATGGCTGAAAGGAAATGAAGAGGAGGATCGTTTTGTCTCGACGAAACAGCGTTTAACAAATTTCCACACCATTTTTTTGAGAACTCTTAAAAATAAAAATAATTTAACAATACGAGGTGGTGTCTACTAATTTTATTTTATTTTAATTGCGAGGTTGTGAATTCGTTAGTTTTCAGGGTGACGACATCGGAATGTTGCATCCTGAATATAAAAGATTCATATTAGGTTACTTCTACTGGGAAATCGAAAGAATAAAGTCCTCATTTTTTTCTAAATAGATAAGATTTCAGGATAAAGCAGGATGCTTCTCAAGAATGTGGGCGTTTACAAGGCGCGTTGTAGTGTTAAGAAGACAGGAAGAAAGCGGAACCTTTTAAGAAGAGATTTTCTTTTAATTCCTGGGAATGATAACAGTTTGATTTAATACATATGAGAATAATTCAACATATTGGTAACAAACTGTTGAGACGAAATACATTTTTTATAGGGCATTATGAACAAGGTCTATTTGGAAGATAATGCAATCAGAAAGAGGAAGGTCGCTCTATCATCAAGATAAAATTCTCAAGGAGGGGTTAAATAAATAAAACTTCAAAACTTTGTATGTTCTTTTTTTACTTGAGAACACTTGCCTAGACAGGGTTGTTTGTCTTATCACCTTTACATTTCCCGAATATTATTTAATTATCCTTTTGAGTCAATATAAATCACGTGTAAGTGTGAAAATGTTCTGAAACGCATCCGAGCTTGACAAACGTTCCTCGTTTTTGCGCTTAACTCTTCACAGAACTTTCTCCTATAATGGAAGCAACAGTTTCGTCCGTCACGATTATAACCTGACGTATGATTTATCGGTTTCTAATGAGCTTTGGGTGTGCTTTGATTTGAATTGAAGCCAATTATTCAGAAATCGTGACATGCAGTCTGGTGCGATGTAGGTTTCTTTACCGTACTACGTTTCGACCTTTATTGAGATCATCTTCAGAGCTTGGATGTTTGGTTTTTTAAAGCCAATAATTCATTCACTTATCTGATTGTTAACAACGGTACGATTAACTCGTAGAGGAAAATCGTTGCTATGAGATCAATATCTTTAAAACCATGAAAAATATGTTTCACATTTCCGCTGACAGGAATGAAAAGTTTGCATCAATTGGCTGATAACTAATGATAATCATTCAAACTCAACTTGCAGCTGTGTCAGGCATTTTATCAGCAATCACTCAATATTACACGCTTTTAGAAATTAACAGTAATTGTACTGAATGAATGGAACGTTCATGTACTTGAGTGGTTGCGGGATTTCACGAGGTCATCGATGATAATTCGAGTGGAACATTGGGCAAGGTTTCGATAATTTTTTTTTTGTTTGTTTCGTTACTGTATTGACAGGCTTTGGCTCTAATCAATTTTTAAACTGTCTATCCTTCAAGTAGAAGTTTTTAAAAACAAAAATAGAACTTTAATTAGGCGAAGGTTTCGGCCTCTCGAGGCCTTTGCTGAAATTTTATTAGGGGTTATAAACGAATTTGTCGAAACGAGGACGTGACGTTTTTCATTAAACAATTAAGTCATAAATCAATAAACGCCCATTTCACTTTATTCGCTGAGTGATTTATTTTATTTATTTATTTTTTTTATATATATAAATAATTTGTCTCTTGGACGAAGCGAAATCGACAAATTGGGTTTAGTGTTGAAAAACTGTTGATCGATTATTGTAAATTTTACAAGACCAACATTTATTAAACTCTAAGTAATGCCGCTTTGTATAATTAACTACACTTATACTTAATTATACTATTATTAATAATTAATCATAATTAAACAAATGTTTATTATTATGACTGAATTTTTACATCCTTCTATATTTTATGTTGTTTTTAATTGAATGCTTATAGCTCTGCCTTGATTTTCAACTTATATCATTAACCATGTTTTGTTTTGTAGTAGTAATAATTTTTGTAAATCTTGAACAGAAGGTAATGTTATGGCGCCAGGCCTTGGTAAATGATGTGTCCCAGTTCGGTTTCCTTAAATATTCCCTCTTTACAAGAGAAAGAATGTTTACATATAGTAAAACCGTGAAGGCTTAAAGCCAATTACGATATGATTAATTATAAATAATTTAAAGTTAACTTAATTATTAAATAAAAGCATACATAATCTAAAGAAATAAGCTATTCCTTTTCATCTTAGATTTCTAATTTTCTAATTTTTTTCTTTATTAAGTGGTAAAAAATTGCTAACTTTCTGTATACATTTCGTCCTTGTCCCTCTTCAAAGCTTGAGCTTAATAAAACTTAAGACTTTTGTTATTAATCATGCCAAATATGTATAAATATAATGAAAACAGAACCGTGGTCATCCGAAATTTGCCGTTTTTAAAGATGAATGAAGATAAATATAGTTTTTGAGAAGGATTCTTTCATTTGGTTTGGTTACTACTTCACAAATGAACAGCCACGACGGTGTTTAAAATCCGATTTATCCAAAAATTAAGTTCTCAACAATTTACCTAGTTCTACGAATAAATTCTTCCATTATTTTAAAAATCTTATATTCACTCTCCGCAAAACTTCTCTATCATCATCTTTATTTTACTATCAGAATGCCCTTAGTTGTTTTCCAGGATAAAGGAGTGACAAAAAATTCGTAAAAACTCATTTCAGAAAGTATTGGCAGAGGTACTAAACCTAGGGCGCTGGAAAGATGATGTCTGGAGACTGCAAACTCCAGAGGTATATAGAATCGGTATATAGGAGGTATATAGGAAGAAGTAGCAGCGGGACATGTATTCCGTTCCGTGTGCGAAAAGTAGTGAATTTCGCAAAGTTGAAATAGGTCAAAACTTTTTTCGTACATCTATAAAGTTGTAGAACACAAACGCAAACTCATTCGGGATGTTGAACTAAATGTATACATAATTAAATCTTGTTTGCTGGGTGGTAAAAATATAGAAGACACATTTTAAAAAATCTTTTGTTATTCGTCCATTAACTTGGAAGACCGAAAAGGCAAACTTTTTAGGGTAATGGTTGACAATGATATTAAAATTCAGAAATGTAATGTAAATAGTATGAAATATCTAAATTAACATCTAATATTAAACCTGACTTAGTTCGGCTTGATGAAAAGCGAATTTGGTTAAAAGGAGGAGTCAAAATAGAAAAAAACGTACGTACTAGGATAACCAAAATGTAAATGCATTGAGCATGGCTGCTAAAAGAATAAAATTTCAAATGGAATTTTATAAGACTAGTCAGGAAATATTCAGACTGTTTGTCAATAGAAAGAAGCAAGTTTTCTTCTTTACTTTTTGCCCCTTCATGACTTTTTAAAACAGAGGGAAGAAATTATTAAAAAATGTTTACTTATTTTATCAAAAAGTAAATTCAATTAATTTTAATAATATTGCATGTATTTTGTTTGAACCAAGAGGGAAAAATTCTTAATAAATAAATCTCTTGGGAAATGAAAAAATAATTATGTACCATCATTAAAATCCTGAACTTATGAAATTTCAAATGGGATTTTGTAAGACCATGTATACAGGTAGTATTAAGATTTTTTGTAAATACAAAGGAATTAATTTTCTTTGAATGACTTTTAAAACAGAGTGAACAAATTATTAAAAAATGTTAATTTATTTTATCAAAAAGTAAATTCGATTAATTTTAATAATGCTCGATCTATTTTGTTTGAACCAAGAGGGAAAAATTTTTCATAAATCCGTTGTGAAATGAAAAAATAATTACCATCGTTACAAACCTGAACTTTGTGGTTTTGCGGTTCGCCAATCTGTCGGCCTGTCGATCAACCTTCTGCTATAATAATAATAATAATAAACTTAAACTAGTTTCCCGAGGTCTTTTACTTGCGAATGCCAAGCTTTAAAAAAACAATAATTCGTTTATATTGATAAATATTCTGCCGTCATTGAAGACAAATTTTCAAAAATTCTGAATTCTTTGAAACTGGTCCGCACTAAAACACCAGTATAGTGCAAATGGTTAATTGGATTTGAAAACCATTGTTCAAAGTGATCGAGCGGATGAGCATTCGGTAAAGTGATTTGTTCACTTTTTCCCATAGCAAGCATAGGTCATGTTCTATCAAAATTTGTGTATCCTACCATTCGTTTACTGTCTTAATAATATGCTCAATTTTTTTTAAATAGTTATTTTATATTGTCTATTTAGCATGAGAAAACACGATAATGTGAAAAAATTACGTTTGTAGTCGCCCAACTTTCTTTCGGGTTGAAGGAAAGAACTACTATCTGAATCCGAAATTTCTGGACAGTACTAAGAAAAATTAGTCATTTTTTCCTTAGGAAAAAATATTTAATTGACTATTTGATTAATGGATTTAGGTTGCAATTTTCCATTTAGATAAACCTTGTGGATCTGAGAGCTTCCATTCCCCCGGACTATACACTTTGGATTGTATTGTAAATTATACATAATTGTCAATTATAACATCTTTCAATTAATTTATCTTTATGTAAGGTATTGGTTGAAATGAAAAAGTCAGTGTCATGTGCGGGATTCGAACCCACGACCTTCGGCAAACAATATTGATTTTGGGTTATATTTTTACACCATTCGGTTCCTCATGGTGTTTTCTAGTTTTTTTGGCCTTATAATTTAAAAAAAGTTAAAATTTATACATAAATCAAACTATTTTAAGTAAATATAGTCGAAATGTACGTAAAGTATTAGAATATTATGCAAACTTGTGAGTTTTAACTTTGTCGGCCTATCAATCGAATAAAATATTGTCGTTTACCACCAAGATATGGTGATTTAGCGGCATTGTCTCAGTCACAGTTTATAAGCGCGTCCTCATCAAGATTACTGATTTACGATAGTTTTACATCCCACGACACCCCTCACGACTACCAGGAATATTCCAGCGAAAGCTGGACCGGTTCCGGAAGACGATGGTTTATCGAGGCGGCACACGTCTGGCTAATAGCGAGATGGCTTTCTGAGAATGGGTGAGTCACGGCTGGCACGCTAGCTGAGCGGTAGGCGGGCGCCTCGCCGAAAAACGAATCAGACGAGGGGTGAATCGATCGGTAAGAGGCTAGATAGACGAGGAGGATAATCGTTTTTAATCCCTTGACCGTCCCTAACTAATATCTATTTGCGGCATTACTCCGTTGACTCAGGGATAAAAAAATGAACGCGCTCTAATTAGACACGCGTGGTTGGAAAAAGTTCAATCCCTGCTGGGAGTTCAGTCGAGGCTTGATGATAGAAATCACGCTTGGAACCATTTTTGAAAGCAGATATATAATACCCATAATATATTCCAACAACTGCAATATTCCATCTTACTAAAGTCGTGAAATGTCAATAAACAAACAGAAACAAATCTAGGAACAGTAAACCTACTATATGACCCCTATTTTTAGATATAAATCTTTTTACCGGTTTTCAATCGCCTTTTAGAATTATTTATTATAAATATTAATCGTTTATAAATGTGTAATATTGCTTATTTCCCAGCAGGTGATATCTTACATCATGCAACTCATCGTACCATTTTTACCTGTACCAGACTGACAAAGCGTTTCATCAGTAAAAAACAATATCTAGAGTAAAAGGATCTTCAGTGAGGTCGTGAGGTCACACTAGAAGCGACATACTCTTTACGTCTTTGTCGAGCTTTCGACGATTATATCAGGGTCTATTTGTTTTAGTAAAATACCAAAATTAGAAACATGTTATATCCTTTAAAAACAGAATTACAAATACCAATTATTTATCTTACTTTAACTAGACTAGAGTATTTAAATATATCTGGAGAACAAGAAACTGGATATTTTATAACAATAATTCAAATTATGTGAAGCTTAGTATCTAAAGCAGTGAACAGTGTGAAGTTAATTAAAAGCACTAAAATAATATAATATAAAATTAAAAATTATTTACTATCATAAACGTCGTCTTATAGGCTAAAATAAATAGGCCCTGATGATGACTATATATTTGTCGAAATCTCGGCCAAGACTTAAAGAGTTTGTCATTTATGATGTGACCTCACTGAAGATCCTTTTACTCAAGTTGTTCAACAAGCAGGTCGATACATCATCTCATATTTCATATATTCAGTGATCATCGAAAATGTTGAAGAGCCAACAAGAAAAGTACAGTATAATTTATTTCAAATTATATTTTTGGTATGTGTAATAATAGGAGTTTCCGATCATTTTTTGCTCCCTATCATTGTTGTCGTCTGTAAAATCAGGTTTTTTTGGCTTTTCGCCATTGGTGCCTTAGCAAATTACTAAAATTTGTATAATAGATATTATCGGGATCTCCCTGATTCGGCGAAAATCATTTCGTAAAACACAGTTTTTAATATGTGATTAAGACCTGTTCCCTTTGAATGAAAAAGAGAACTTGAGAAAAATAGGGATGAAAAATATAGGGAGAATTAAAGTTTGATGCATGAAAAAGTTTGGAAAAGAGAGAAAGAAAGAGTGAGTGAAGAGAGGTGGAGATACGTTAGAGAGGGAAAGATAGTGTGCGTAAAATTTAAAGAGAGTAGGAAGTAAAGAGACGGCGAGGGAGAGGGAGATAGAGAAATAAAGAATTAGCAAGTGATTAAGGAGGGAGTGATGTAAGAAGGGAGGGGGTGGTAAAGAAAAAATATAGGCACAGAAACAGTCACCCTTTCGAGCGAGAGAAACAGGGGAGAATGTAAGAAGAGACATGGGAAGTGAGAAATAGAAAGAGAGAGAGAGATGTAGAAATAGGAGAGTAAGCGAAAGAGATAATGAATGAATAGAAGAATGAATGAAGTATGGATTTATTGGTCACGCAACATTTAGTCTCAAGGAATCGCAATACTTACAACCACATTCACAATTTTTACTTGTAAAATTAAATGTTATAATTACTTATTCCCATTATATTCAGCGGTCCGATTGACCAAATTTGTTCTTTCAATTGAATAATCTTTTTTTGTAAGGTTGAAATGAAAAATTCGAACCACTCGGAAATTGGCAAAAGGAAGGAATATTCGAAAGGTTGTAGGTTGAGTTGGAGAGTTGGTGTCCGAGAGGATCGAAGTCACGATAGCTCACGTGCCCAAGGTCGTGAGTTCGAATCCCGCTCCGGACATTGACATTTTCATTTTAAATTATAACTTCCACTATATGACTCTATTCTCTAATATATATATATTCAAAGTTTACAATTCGACAACATATATTACAAAAGCATATTTTGTGTATGACTGAAATTGCCCGTCTCGCCCAAGGTCGTGGGTTCGAATCCCGCTCCGGACACTGACATTTTTATTTCCAAATGATAACTACTACTCTATGTCTATATTCTTTAATATATATTCAAAATTTACAATTCTGCAATTTGAGTTCAAAAGCATTTTTTCTATATGGTTGAAATTGCCTGTCTCGCCCTGTTTATATCCAGGCTCAACCACTGAAGATCGCGAAATGATTAAACGTATCTGGCAGACCAAAAAGCAAACAAGGATTATCGGACACGACCAAAATAATTTTTATTTTTGAGTCGTTAGCTAGTAAAATGATTTTCGTGTACTTTTATACAGCCAATTTTGTAGAAATTTAGATTTGGCCAAAACGAGAAAAAGGAAATGTGTGTTAACAAATTTATTTTCCATCGGAAATGGCAATGTTATGATTCATTTTTCCAAAGCCTTGCAGTTTGTTAGGAAAGGAGGAAGTCTAAAAGCCATTGAAAAAAGACATTTTATAGGTCAATGATCAATGTTTAAATTGTATTATATAAAAAAATTACTGTTATTTATTTACATTTATTTGCCGATACTTCCTATATAAATATCGAACATTATCATTTATTAAAAGGTTTTTTATAATAAATAATCACTTATATTTAATCCAAAAATATTTAGAAGGGTCAAAATTTAACACTTTTCAGGTACGTAACTTGTCTAACAGTTGATTTTATTTACCCCCGTTTTTTTTGGATTTGCAGACGTTTGTAGAAAAGGGTTATAGGTTTTCGTTTAAACAATTATACGTATGTTAATCTACCCATTTTTCAGTGACGAAATTTCGCCCTGGAGCACCGCTTTCTAGCGTTATGGAGGTCATATTTCATACATAGAATTGAAATATGCAGGCGGAATTTTGCTCCGAGCCACACTAGAAAAGAGATCGATTGTGGGTCTCGTTCCGAACACAATTTGCGTTAATCAACATTAGAAAGCATGCGATTATGAATTCGTTCGCGATTAGAATTCATATCATTGTGAAATTCGAGTTTTAGAGTCACTTTTCTCGATTTAAAAAATATATTGGTTGAAGGTTTTTTTTTTATTGTACTATCACGATAAAAAGCCTTTTCATTCTTATGAAAGCAAACTTGGCAAACTTAGCTGTGTATTTTATGAACTTCGAAAGGACTTCCTTTAAATACAAAAGTTTCTCCAGGAAGAACGAGACATTTGAAATACGGCAAATAGATTCAATTCCTTTGAAATATAGAGTCCCGTTGATAAATATCTAACTTTTCCTTAATGGGCCAAATTGTACAGTTAGTCAATGCTAACTTACTACTTACGCTGAAAAAATTTTCTTTGCAGAGGAAATCTAATTCCAGACCAAAGATCAATTAACTGAACAAACAATATGCAAGATTAGTCGGTGTTATGAGCTAATTGTTGGCAATTGGAAGAGCTACATCCAGTCCAAGCATGTGTCCCAATCCCGTCCGAGAAAAATTGACACAACAAAACCGGGTGATTATCTCTGGGTCCGCCTATTGTCACTGATTGCCTGTCGTTATATGCATCTCGCTTTACAATGAGGTGGATAGTTGATTCATATTATGGTGGAAGATTTACCTCTAATTGGCATTGTAGTATGAAATTTAACCAGGATGTATTTTGTTAGCACGAACTTGCTGGTTTATTGTGTTATAGCCAACAAAAATTTTAATGTACACTGACAGGCAAAAAATTCCGCCCAGTTTTAAAATAATTACTTAGAAATCGTGAGATGCGGTCTGGTATGATGTAGGTTACAAGGTTTCAGAAAAACATTTTCATTGTCGTGCCAACGTTTCGATCTTTATTGAGATCATCTTCAGGGTTCAAAGTGTTTGTCTTCTGTGTACTTGTGTCATTCTTGCCCATTAGACACACAAAAATTACACTAATTCAAACTCAGTGCCGCCAACAGAATCCCTACAGGCATTTTAAAAAAATTTTACACGCATCAAAAAGATGCATACAACGTCCACTTCAACAACAAAAAGTAAACTTAATCAACAAACAAACACCTGTTAACACAAATAAATGGTTTCTAAACCTAACCCAAACTATCATTCCTCCAGAAATCCAGAACTTCCTATCACTTGGTCTCAAACATTCCATTCCATACAACGAAACAGATTTTCCAATAGCTAAATTAATTACGGATATAGACTATGCAATCCAAAAATCCACTAAAACAGAGGAAAATGCCATAACGCGATCGAAATTAACACAATAACAAATCACTTACAATACCTTACTATAAATCAACACAACCTATCCACCACACATTGTAAAATAACCTGATGTGTATATATTTTTATATACTGATAAAAGTTTAAAGATAAAATTTCAATATCGCGTATTTCCTTTCTTGCCTTAATTACATTTCGAAGACGCCTCGGCATACTTTCTACCAGTCTGGAAACGTCTCTTTGCTGGTGGTTAGCCGAAGGGCTGCTCTTATTTGCCTTTTGAGGATATCCCATAAATATTCGATCGGGTTCGAGTTTGGAGAATGAGATGGCCAGACCAAGACCCAGATGTTACGCAGTTGAAAGTACGTACAATGCGAGCGACACGTGGATGGTCATTACCGTGCGTTAGAATTAGATTGTTGCTGATTTCATCTAGGATAGGCAGTGATCCTACAAAATTTCATCCACATAGCGAGCGGCCGTCAGAGACTCTCCACAACCAACTCGGAGCGACTCTCCTTCAAAATTCCCGCCCGCACCATCACTGAGCTACGTTGAAAAGGTTGGCTCTAGTAAAAATTGCAAGCCTCGTACCTTTTATTTCGCCTTGTACACTTTCTTGCATGCCCAACTGGAGATCGTAGAGCAAATCTACACTCATCTGTAAAAAGTACAGCAGACCAATAGTCCAAAGACCAATGGCTGTTTTCTCGAGCAAATGCGAGCCGTGCAACTGTGTTCTGGTGAATTCTGGTCCTCTTACGGGGCCATCAGTCCATATTGATTCAATCTTCTTCGATTGCGTTAAGAAACTTCCTGGAGCTGATGAATCGTTTAAACTGTCATGTGCCGGTTCGGCAAATTTCTCAGAGTAAAAAACTGTCACCCTGCGGTTGTTACCCTAGGACGTCCAGAACCGTGCCTTCTTTGGTAGGACCCAGTTGCTGGACAACGTCAAACGGCGTCTCGCAGTTTTGTGGGCAACACCGATGGCAATGGCCGGATACCCGATAGAACGTCCATCATCAAAAAGACCCATACCACGCGCAACATCCTCAGAACTTAGTGGTAGTTTTAAGTTTAACATTTGAAATTAAGAAAACAAAGATGAAAACTAAAGTCTTCTGAAGCAATACAGAATTGAAATGAGACTGAAGAAACGTTTTAAATTTCGTAAAAATTAAATATTGAAAAAAATCTTTAACCTTGTTTTGGATTAATGATTACGTGGGTTTACATCTAATAGATATTCTCAATTTAAAACATAGCATTAAAAAACAATTATTGATAAAAATAATGATACTAATTAAGGACAGAATTTTCTTTTACTAAAAAAAAAGAAAAATCAGTCGGTTGGAATTTTTTGCATGTCAGTCTATTTATTTGTCATTTATCTAGCGAGAAAAGTGATCAATACAGATAATTTAAAATTTTCAACCAAACTTTTTCTACGAGCGGAATCATGTATAAGTTCAAATTCAAGCTAATTAACTTAATTTTGAATTGAAGAAACGTGATCGCGTTCGATTAAATATGGTTTCACGTCTGGTAACCTAATTAAAAATTATTCACTGAGAACTGAGACCTGTTGATGCTTCATTGTTGCAGGGGATTGGTCGTTTAAGCACGTATAAATCCTATAAGGAAAGATATGTTTTGAGTTTTTAATGATGATCATTTACCACTAAGAGGACATACATTGGCATTGAACAATTCGACACAAGAGTGTAATATTTCTTTGTAACAATTAGGGCATCATAACACAATCATGAAATAAATCCGTTGAAGGCCAAAGTTTGAATTGTTAATTAAAGAAGAAACGTCATCCTCATTTTTTATTTGAGAGCTGTAATTTGGTTCGGGTGTTTTGTGTACGTGGGTGTTTTTCCT
This sequence comes from Cimex hemipterus, assembly GCA_039619505.1. Taxonomy (NCBI): domain Eukaryota; kingdom Metazoa; phylum Arthropoda; class Insecta; order Hemiptera; family Cimicidae; genus Cimex; species Cimex hemipterus. Next base: position 25,968,720 of record CM077103.1, on the reverse strand, counting down.
CTTTCCGAGGTCGTCTGACCGCTAATTCACGTGTAGGAAAACCAGCCAATCTGGATAATGAAGTGTCCGATTCTGTGGTATACAGGACGATGAAGAGGAAACGATACCTCGGGTAAATGACAATTCTACCGGCCGCATGCATGCTGACAAATTTGAACTGATCATCTATGCAGCAATGGTCGTAATTTGCAAAATAGTTGAAGTATACGCTATATAAGGTTCGTTAAACTGCCCATAAGATAGAGAAATTGTGTTAACATTTTTACCACCAAAATCCAAACTTTCGACCAAGGGTTCACCTATGTTTTTTAAATACGGATCCATAGATACTAATGAGCGAAGTAGTCGTCTTCCCTGCAAAGCTAAAAAGACAAAAATCGTACAACATGTACAACCAACTCGTTTAGACATCGTGGTTCTTCCATCAAAAAGTATGTTTATACAAAAGAGAAACTATGTTGAACAGATCGTCTCTGATCCCATTACTGGGCCAAGTGTTGCCATCTTTACGCAGCTTACCGAGGATTTTTAGCTTCCTGACTCTGAAGAGTACACCAGGAAGATTTTGCATGCATGTACGTGGCACATACCCTGGCCGGCGAGGTGGTGCAGTACTAACCAGGTCCAGAAGTTTTCCTAAAACACATCCACACATGTGCCTGGAAAAAGGTCATTTGGTAACTTAGTGACAGTCTGCGTTCTGTCACTCCCGGAGAGATAAATAAGGCACTCTACCTCCGTATACAGTATGCCGGTACCCTCCAGCTAAGGTACACTTTACTGGGTCAGTTCTTCGCATTCATACGCGTTCCGGTTTCCCGCAGGTTTCGGTGAGACATTGACCATCCACAACCACTCGCTGAAAAACCAACAACACCTACTTTATAAATAAATAAAATCTAGTTACAAAATTGAATTGGAATGTTTCACAATTAAAGCAAAATATGAACGTGTTAACAAGCAAAGATGAAACTTTTAATACTTTAACATCAGTGATACTTTATTTAAATTTCATATTTTACATTTGACTCAATAAACCATTCGAAACAGAGGGATATTTTTTCTGAAAGACACGAATTTACATCCAGGCAGTGAATTCCGATTGGCCAGTTTGCATTTTTAATGGCAGAAGCAGATAAGATTTAAAGCATTATCAAAAAGAGAGAAAAAAATAAATAAACAAAGCTTGCTCAACCATGAGGCATATTAAATAAAAAGTTGCCGACTTTTCAGAAATAATTACAACAAATCTGCCATAAAAATCCACTGTTACACAAGCTATAATTCAGGATCAAGTCAAATAAATACCATAACTGGAAATAACCTTTCGGACTTGTAAGGAAAGTAGATTGTCGAAATTGAATTAATAAACTAGACAATTCGGAGACACATGGCCAAATTTCGTTTTTAACAGAAAAACTGTTTTGTTGTTTTATGATTTGCTTTTCTTCAAGTAGTTTTCGTAATCTATTTTAGATTTTCCCGTATACTCAATGCTCCCTTCTACGTCAAAAAAACAAATGATCCATAAAGATCTTAAACTCCCTTTCGTAAAAGACCTTATCCAAACACGCTTCTTCACTTTTCACTCTAAACTCGCCCTCCATCCTAACCCACTAGCCCTAACTCTTTCCTCAACATCTCACCCTTACAATCCTCCAAGCCGTTTAAAACGACGATGGCCTCGTGACCATCTATCTAACCCACCGAATTAACTTCTTCCCCCCCCCCCAATTAAATAAAGTTGCTTTCTCTCCCCACTGCCTCCTGGTCTGTCAGGTCTATCAGATTTAACTAACTGTTTGCTCAATGTATATTATGTACAGATAGCAATGAATACATTAATATTTATTTTAGATTTTTAATATTCGTAAGTCATGAATTATAGACATCAATACAATGAAAGGTACGGTAGAAGCAAAAACATATAGAGGTACAACATATAACATGTAACAATATATTTATCATGCTTGTCTGAACCAATATTAAAGATTTTTTAAAAATTCAATAAAGAGTATTGTTTTTACAATTATCTAAAAAATAAGGTAAAAGCCATTATACAAGCAATACAAGATCAAACGGATAAATTAAACAAATGTAATGTTGTTTATACGTTAACATGTTCTTGTAGTAAATTGTATTTAGGTAAAACGATACAATTAAGGTTTTTAGTTGAGATAAAAAAGTCAGTGTCAAGAGGGGGAATCGAACCCACGATCTTCGGCAAGACACGCAGCTGCTGTACCACGACCTATCGTGACTTCGATCCACTCGGACACTAACTTCCCATCTCAACTGAACTTCACGAATGAAGTCACGTTAGATCAAGTGGTAAAGTTGACTTTTTTATCTCTACTAACAACCGTAATTAATTGAAAGATATTAATTGGTCAAGCGGACCACGAAAACATAATTGTGACTTTGATAATGTGATAATGAAAATATTTATGACTACAAAAGATAGTAATGTTACTGTGCAAACAGACCCAGAAAAAATTAATACGCTTTATAAAAATGTGATTTCTATTTTTAGAATCAATAATACTAATACACATTAATTAATTTACTTATTTTTAAATGTTAATTATAAGTTAATTTTAAGTCTTAGTTATTATTATTGGATAATTTTATTGTTGATTGAATTGTTAAGTACATATTTCATTTTAAATTATTTGCACAGAGTAATGAGAAAAGATCACTTTAATTGCTCAAAATGCTTCGTAAAGTTGAAAAATAACTTAAGCATAACGAACTTACATTACATTAAAAATAATATGTAATGATTACTTAGAGTCGTGAGGCGCGGTCTTGTATGATGTAGGTTTACAAGAATATTTTCCTTATCGTGCCAACGTTTCGACCTTATTGAAATCACCTTTGGGGCCTAGGATTTATTATTGTTTAAATTATACATAATATTATAATTATGAGCACATCATTGTATATATTCATTTTCACGTCTTACATGTGTTTG
>CM077103.1:25940923-25961343 GCA_039619505.1 Cimex hemipterus | reverse complement strand
TTTTATCATCAGAGGGGTCAGTCCATAGATAACATATTTCCAATGTTAAACGGCGTTTATATTAGATTATTAAAGTGGAATCAGAGAGGTCCTCACAGTAGATATTTTGTAATTATTTATCAGTTACTTGGAACATTACATATTAGAAGTCATTAAATAACCATTAACTCTATTATATCCATTCCACCCCCCACAGAAAGTGAAAAAAGAAAGATAAAATGCCTTAAGTCAAAATCCTCAACGTTCTAAGTACCGCTGGGGTATTCGCGGAATTCTGTATTTTAATACATGATCGTAATTGCTGGAGTAGGTTTGTATAAAATTAATTGAGAACCCATGTATGAACCAATTTTACAACATTTACATCGATTATGATGTTGGGAAAATTTACTCGTTTTTACTGCATTCGTAGTACTCGTTAGTTAACAATTTTGTAATAATGTTTGTAATTTGGTCGTTTCTGATTACTTTTTGTTTACCGATACTTACTGTTTTAGTACGATAGGTAGACCAAAACTGAACTTACCGGGTCGTAACACCGCTGTCCTCAAGTTGAAATCTGACTTTCTTTTAATAATGACAAATACGTTGTGAGAGAATTTCCGTCTTAAACTTTCGATTGATTTTAAGCCTTTATTAAAGTGCAATATATTCAATCATCTCTGGTCCGTCTGTCTTCGCTGCTCAGAGGTTTGGCGTCATGCCATCTTCTCTGGTAGGCTCTCTACGTCAACTTTAAATAAAACCAACCCACTACTATTTATAATATCTATTATAAATCGTACATAATATGTAATAATTAGGTCGGCAGTTTGTAAAGGTCGTTCGGACGAAATTGAGGTCGGCTGGTCACAATTTTTTTCTCGTTATTGTATCACCTGTTCCTTTTCGGTTATTAAATTGCTGTTTGTAGATCATTGAATTTTAAGGGAAATTTAAGTCTTGAAAAGATCAAGGGGGGAAGCTATTGCAATATTTCTCCAGCGGCAAGCGGCCCTTGTGCTTTTTTTTACAGTTCTCATGGCGCCAGACCGGCAATAACGCAACTGGACGGACCCATATCTATAAAGTACAAGTTGCGCCATATTACTGTTTGGACGGCTACTATCGACTAAGTGCCTTCCAGCCTTCTTTGTTACGACAAGGAAATAAAAGATTTTATGGCATCAATTTTTTCAAGTCAGTAAGCTAATTACATATAGATAAAGATTTTTTTGTTTTGAACTTGTCTAGGACTTGGAACTTGAATCTATTCCGTATATTCCATCAAATTCGATTTATTGAGTACAAAGTAGGATTTTCATCCTAAATAAGCATTGAGGCAAAAAAATCACTATTTTTAATTTTTAACCATTACAATCTATACGTTCTATAAGCAATTTTGTTTTCCTTGTTTATTAAAGTTTTGCTTTGTTGCGTTTCGATTTGTATTTAAAACAAACATTTCCTCGAACTAAACTATGGTTCATTTTGCAATTTACTATTCTATATATAAAAATATTCAAATTTGGAGACTGACATTTGAAATTTATTAGGTTATTCAGAATTGATGAAGCAGATCGTTAACATCGGACATAATGTTTATGTAGAGTACATACCATGATAATACGAATACACATTTAGAAGAATACAGTAAAATATGTTTCAAAATTCGAGTTTATATCCTTCCTCTTACTATAAAATAAATAATTAAACTAAAGAGAAGCGGTGACAAATTGTACCCTTTCAAGAGTCTTCTTGCTGGGAAAGAGCTAACCTTTTAACCCGGACAATTGTCTCCTTCGTTAACAAATATTTAACTAGTAATTCTAGTGATTTCCCTGTTTTCTGTTAGTTCTATTAATTTAAAATGTACAACCAGAAATAAATACATTCAAATAAATAGATACATTCATACACTTAAATACTCCTATACAGTACACTCCACCGACCTATAGTTAAACTAAACTAGATTGGGGCCGATGGAGTACTTCTATAAATATTCCGCCATCAACCCCGAACACACACTCTTACGCTCGAGGGGTGACGTTATAATTCACTCTAACTCCTCGCCATTCACGCTAATAAATACATACACTGAAATGTTCCAACAGACGGACGGTTTTTATCCATGCCGTTATTTTTTTGTGGGTTCATGGCATATGTTTTGTTTTATAAACATTTTTTGTATTAATAAAGCATTTTTAAAAAATACATGCGCCCAGACAAAATATAGACACAACACATATTACCCTTTTGGGTAACATCCTTGATGCTTAATGCAATATATTGTTGTAAACACTCTTTTTCAATCTTTACCAATAAAATCTGTTATTGGAGTCGATATTTGATCCATATTGGGATCATCCGTTTTCTTTCTAAACGATCCATAAAACTTTTCTCTTACCAATCGCCTTACTGATGGTCCACCTGACTACTGTGCCCTTTCCCTTTTTTATTACATTATATATTCTTATATATGTATATTGTATTTATGTTGTAACGAATCAGTACAGTAATAACCTAATACGCAAAACATATAATTTAATAAGCAATACATATCATACCCGACGAGGCCTTTCGCATCGTTATGTGACCTGGAGTGTAAATGGTTATTTCTTTAATTGACACATGAGGAGATAAGAAAATTACTTAATTTAATATCTCCGCATGTTGACATACCACAAATCAGAGTACACAAGGATAAAGTGAAGATTATAGACTTTAATAACAAACTAATCCTTGCATTGCTTGTTCTTCGAGCTCGATGTAACTCACCTTCACTCTTTCAAAAGTTGATTTACGACTCTTGATAATGCAGGTGTGTGTGTGTTCGGTTAAGGCCGTAAATCACCATGGACTTTAGCGGTACTTCTTAAAAAAATTTCAAAAATCTTTTAAAGTTTTTTTTAATTGAAAAGTATACCCCCACGATCGTAAATTATTTTAGAACCGAAATACCAATTCACTAACCGTATTGCATCTTTTGATTCAATGATCAATATTAAGGAATTAAATTATAATAAGAAAAAATATTAAAGATATTAAAAAGTAAAAGGACCGAAGATGAAAAAGACGGATAGACTAGAACGAGAAGACCCTGACAATCCATCAGACACACTCCTTAAAAATCACTCAAGATGGCGAAATGCTGAACCATCAAAAATCAGCAAGGATGGTAAGTAAATATCGAATAAGAAATTGTCTAGCCGGTTTATCACCGTCCACAAGATGACATCTCACAATTAAACTTTTAAAACAGTACACTAGCGATCTCTTCACTTGGAGGCTACACCGAAAATATAATTTCGGCCGACGAAATCTGAAATGTTTCTTGAAAAAAAAATCCCATCCCAAATTACAGCAGTTGAATTTGTGTAAAGGGAGAATTGTCGATTATTAAATAGTTCTCTTATATAATCTAAAAAATGGCAAAATAGTCTTAAGGTTTCTTAACAGCTGGCTTGTAAAATACCAACGACAACGGGACAATCCCCGTCATATGATTACAGGGTGGGTTTTTCTTGAGGTGTCTAGTCCGTACCGTTCGCCTTAATTGAAATAAGAAGATGACATCCATTTTCAGGAGGTTATGGGTGTTTCATACGACTATCCTGGCCCGATCCGTTTGAGGGACTTATGCAAATGTAGAGACGACAATATCAACATTCCATACTTTTGGGAATCTTCAATGATTGGAATAATCCATTAGATTTCGTGGCTCGATTGACCGAATAACTTATTTCAATTAATTAATCTATCTATATGTTAGGTTGATATTTATAAAAAAGGAAAATTCGAAAGGTTCGAATCCCGCTCGTGACTTTTTCATAAAAAGTAGGCAAAATTCAAAAGGTGTGATTGAACTCGGAGCTTGGTGTCCGAGTGGATCGAAGTCCCGATATCTCATGTGGTAGAATAGGGGCGTATTTAGCCGAAAGTCGTCTGTTCGAATCCCGCTCGTGCCATTGACTTATTTCTGTCAACTAAAAACCTTATTTAATTGTAATATATTAACTAGCCAAGCGGACCACGAAATTAGTGACTATAATGAACCTTACATAAAGATTAATTGATTCGATAGTGCTGGTATTTTTTTGGCAACGTTCAACAGATCTCTTCCGGATCTGTGTAAAAAAAGAATTCAGTAACGCTTTAAATTTTTGACATCTCTTCTTTTACTTTATATCATTGATCATTTAAAAGAATTAATATAAATATTGCATATTTTTCTCCTCTTTAAAACTTTGGTTCGGAAACTTAGGGTTAATTCACTGATAATACGTTCGCTCTGTCTTCTTTGGGATAAAGTAAAATAATAATTGGGTGTCGGTACAAATGGAACCATTACATATAGTTTTTTTCCAATTTATTATAATTAAAAATCCATGGGCTATTTCTGGATTCGAACACAGTGCCGCTAATCTGTTAAATGGTAGGACACCCTAATTACTCGGCCACCCCGGTCTCCTGATTAAAAATCAACGTTAAGAATCGCATTTTTTTTTAACGGCGATTAATTAATTATAACAAATTTATTGGCCGCTTATTTAGGAGACTTAAGATAAGGGATGTCGAAACCTTTTTGGGAAAATTTATTGCCTTGAATCGCTGGGGGAACATTTAACGGTAGTTTTATCAAAATTAATATCTGTTCTTTCTTTCCTTGTACGTGTGTTAACAGATGTGCTTAAGAAGTAATTAGTGTTCTGGGGTTTTAACTTTAATTAATACATTTAATCTTTAAAGTTGACCTCCTGTTCTTCGGCATTTCGCAAAGAGAGAAGACTCGGACCAATTTTGAACGAGTCCCCCCAGAATGAAAAGTAATTCACGATAACGAGCAGCCCTGATATTTACTTTTTGGAAACTCCAAGGCGATCTAAATCTTCCTTAAATATTATAATTAACCCACTTTCTTATGACGTATAAGGAGAAAATGGAGTTATATGCGCCTCCAGAATTCATGCGATCGGTGATGAGAAAAACACGATTATTTCTGCAGAACCCGACTTTGGGTCTTTTCCTTTGGCCGAGTGAAACCGAGCTTCACCTTCACCCACTTCGTAAAATGATTTACGCTTCGGGATTATCAATGCTAGCTCATTAGGGATAGGAATCGTGTTCGCCCGCTTTGCTAAATTACCGATTCCGAGATGTAAACACTTAATGGCCAATCATATTGTTCATTTACTAACGAGTGATCATCATTGAGAGATTTATTGAATTTTATGTTCAAGTTAAGAAATGATTTTTTTTTCTCATGGATATATCATTATTAATATTCCTTGCATAACTGGTAAGCTTTTTATTACTTCCATTCTTCTAGTCTTTTCCTCATACGTGGAAGATAGTAATAATTCTCAGTTGTATATTATTATGAAAGCTCACGCCTTTTTGTACAGAAAATATTGACTACTATCAATATTGGCAGTAAGTTATGAAATTTTTGAAACATTGATTATTCTTTCCGTTTTATGATCTCGTTGACTTGTCACCGTAGAGCTTACATCAGTAAGATTATATTCTTTAAATAGTTCAAATTTGCCAGATAAAGCATATTTTTACATTGATTAAGTTTCGTGGTCCGATTGACCAAATATTTTTTTTTTCAATTAATTAAGGTTTTTAGTTGAGATAAAAAGTCAGTGTCACATGCGGGATTCGAACCCACGATCTTCGGCTCAATACGCTGCTGCTCTACCGCTTGACTATCGCGACTTGGATCTACTTGGACACCAACATCCCCTCTCGACCTACAACCGTTCGAATTTTCCCTCCTTTTTACCATTTTTCAAATATCGAGGAATCTATTTGACTTTGGGCGACAACTAAAATGGCCACGGAGAGCTTTAGTGAAGATATATTTCATTTTAATTGTAAAATCTATTAGGGTTCGTGGTCCGATTGAACAAATAAATCCTTTTCAATTAATTAAGGTTTTAGTTGAGATAAAAAGTAAGTGTCACGAGGGGGATTCGAACCCACGACCTTTCGCTAAATACGCCGCCTGCTCTACCACTTGAGCTATCGTGACTTGGATCCACTCGGACACCCATCTCAATCGGACCTTTCGAAATATTTCCCACTTTTTTGCCAGTTTCGGCGTAAATCGAATACTGATTACACGACATTGGAAAAGGTGGTAGAACAGCGGAGTATTTAGCCGAAGGTCGTGGGCTCGAATCCCGCTCGTGACACTGACACATCCAGCTAACCTTTTTTATCTCAACCGATACAGTACTTAAAGAGTATTTTTTTACAGTTTGAAATGTTCAGAAATGCCACGTTGGCAAGGCGATGTATTTACCTACCTTGTACAACATCGAAATAAACACCTCTGCTTCTACGAGGTTTTCTGTGTTCAATGTGAAAATCCATCAAACCAGCGCCTGCATTATTCATGATCTTCCGGTGCAGATGGATTTCTGTTTTTGGTTCGAATTCAGCCCTCCGGCGACGATCTAAATCCTTGACATATCGCTCGCCGCACAAGAAAAACGCCTCTCCGTGGATAATCAAAGTTTATTTATTCAGCCCCAAGTCGTATAATAATTGTACCACCTAAGAAGATCCGTCGTGTCTGAAAGCCGTTATTTTTAAACTTCCTCAACTGCATTTTTCAGCCGGACGAAATAAATCATTGGGGAGGAAACATCGTTCGAATTGTTCACACTTGATTCCTCTTTTTTCCTCGTTTGCCATTCTAAGTGACTTGCAATTAAAACGTTCTTTATTCACTATTGTAATGAGTTACAACTGTAAATAAAATAAAAGAACACTCCGGCTATGGTTAAAAATAATCTGCCGGAAAAACAGGCAAAAAGCGTTTATTATTGTTATTATTTTTTGTTCGTAGTAAAATCCAACAAGTTTTCCAGGGTATCTCATTAGTAACTTCTTGGGACAAAAAGACCTATTAAATATACACTGGCAGGCAAAAAATTCCACCCAATTTTATTTTCATTTTCTGGATAAAAGAAAATTATTCTCTTCATTAGACTCATTGTTTTTGCCAATAAATATTTGTTTATGACATTTTTAAATTTGGAATATCAATTAGACGTAAGTTCATTTAATCCTTAATCCAAAACAAAGTTTAAGTAATTTTTCTATGCTTATTTTTTAAGGAATTTAGATTTTTATTCAATCCCATTTGAATTCTGAAGCAGTAAACTAATTATTTCATCGTTGTTTTCTTCATTTCAATTTTGTCAATTTCAAAATGCCACTTAGTGCTTAGTATATAGTAACAATATTTTGTGTCTGTGTTTTACCTTCTGGCTGTTTGTTAATCGTATAAAATATGACAAAATATTGCATTGTATAGAAAGAAAATGTAAGCTCAGTAGTAAATTACAATTAGAACGAGATTTAAAATCAGTCTGTTGATGATGATGATGATGTAATATTTCAGGGTGTCGCATACTGCGCCCTTTAAGAGCTATTGTATCCCCCGTTCTCTGCCTAAAGCACATCGGTGAATCCTAATTCATCAAGAAACTTGATCAATAGGCTCGGTTTTATTGTTGATGTTCCTCTATGGTCACATTGTACATCCCAAAACACTTCCTCCTACGGGCTAATGTTGCTCCGCAGTTTGTTAATAGATGGGTTGGTGTGTTTTCTGATTCTTTGCAGAATCTGCAGGTGCCATCTTGGATTTTTCCAATTTTCTTTAAGTGTCCCTTTAACTTGCAGTGTCCTGTTAGAATCCTATTAGGATTCGCAGTCTGTCCCTGCTTCCTTTGACACATTCTGTGATTTTTCACTTGCCGAAATTGGTTAGAAGATTCTTGGATTGTCTGTGTCCAATAAGTTAATTCCAAAGTTCCCTCATTTTCTTTTTGTCCTTCTGTCTGAGATATTCGTTAATAGTATGGATTCCTATGCCACAGAAGGGTTCGGGACCTATCAGCGGGGTTGCAGCACGTTTTCTTGCAAGGGTGTCCGCTTTCTCATTGCCTTCTACTCCCATGTGTCCTAGGACCCAGCAGAGGCTGTCTTTATTCTGCATACCTAATATATTTAGTTTGTTTTGCAGTTCAGCACCGTTCTTGAGCTAATGATATTTGAGCTTAGTGCAGTGATGGCTGCTTGGTTTGTTCTTCTTGTTTTTGTATCCTTTATTTTTAGGTTGAATTGGATATATATTTCAGTTGCGCGAATCTCAGCTTGGAAGATACTGGTGTGTTTTCCCATGGGTTCTGAGTATTTGGTGAATCAGTCTGTTATCATTTATTTTATTTTTTTACTCATAATACCAATTATCTATCCTTGGCAATTAAAGCTTAATTAACAACCTATATATCGTTATTGTGAAAACAATATACTTGAACCAGTTTACAAATTTATTTGCAATTTAGAAACATATGTATACCCTAATTCTATGTAGTTCACAAAACAAAGTAACATTCGTATGGTGTGAATCCCTCCAATAATATGAGAGTTATGTTGCCATTTTCTGTCATTTTCCAGCGATGATGTAAATGGATTAAACAAAGCTAAATAAAATATAAAGCAGTTCAGGAACCCCTTTATCATCGGGAAATGGCAAAATCAATAATAAATTGTTCTTAGCGCATTTGCAGAAATCAATTAGAGGGAAAGGATTAGAACTTGAGCCCCCAAATGGGAAAAAAGGATCAGAACCAGTTGGACAAAAGGGCTTGTGTTAAAAACCTAAGCTTATTTTATCCAGAGTTCAACCATTGTAATTCTTTTATCTGATCGAAGTAAAATTCACGGTTTTAGTACGATTTGTGCAATGGGGTCTGAAGTGGATTAAGTTTAAAAAACAACATTGCGGTTCTATAGATAGGGAGCTTCCATAACACGGAATGTGGATAAATTTCCAATTGAATTAACGCCGCATCAAGCTTAGTACGCCATTCATGAATATTCAATTCGTTTTGACCGAAAGACAAAAAGTGGCTTCTGTCCTAATGGAAAAACACGAATTTAGCCGCGAGTCCGCAAACGGAGAGCAAAATACCATTTTAAAATTTCCTGTCTTACTCTAACTCAATATTTTAAAAAATGAATCTACCTCGAAAAAAAATCAAAGAAAATCAAAATATAAATTGAGCATATAACACAAAGCAAAAATGGTCAATAATTGTAAATAATCAAATTTAAAACACGAAATGGTTAGTTTGACTCTCCACCATCAATTCACTAGTTTTCGTGGTACGCTTGATCAAGTAATATCTTTCAATTAACTAAGGTATTTAGTTAAGATAAAGTCAGCGTCACGAGCGGGATTCGAACCAACGATCTTCGGCTGATACGCCGCTGCTTAAGCTATCGTGACTTCGATCCACTCGGACACCGTTGTTTTTAAATTTTCAAAAATGGCAAAAAGGAGGGAAAATTTAAAAAGGTGTGGTTGAGATGGGAAGATAGTGTCCGAATGTATCGAAGGCGCATAGGTCGAATCATAGCATCAAGGACCAACTTTTTAATTTCAAACCAATACCTTACATAAAGTTTAATTGTTTGAAATAAGTTATTTGGTCAATCCGGCCACGAAATATAATGGAATTAATAATAAATAATAATAATAAAATATTTAAGTTAGTAGTCACGTTTATCATAAAGCATTCATGACTGATGGTTGTTTTGAGTTTTTATTAACTGTATTTTGGTCTGTTGTACTTTGTAGGGAATTGATCACATATTCGTGGATTGCAATGTTGGAAAGACTCTTAATTTATTTTTCTACTATTTCTGTTATTTCCTCTGTTTAAGGTATATCTGTGGTATGTTGCTGCCACCAGTACCATCTAAACCTACCTTTTAAATTTTGAAAAATGGCAAAACGGAGGGAAAATACAAAAGGTGCAGTTGAGATGGGAAGTTAGTGTCCGAGTGAATCGAGGTCACCATGATAGCTCGAGTGGTAGAGCAGGGTTTCTAGCCGAAGATCGTGGGTTCGAATCACGGTGTTGACACTGATTTTTTTATCTCAACTGAAAAACTCACGAACAATGTTCGATTCTTCAAGAAACTTCAGACCTTATTCAGAACTTCAAATGATAAGAAATTATTCACCCTTATGAATATTGATCACGGATCAACCTTTAAAAAACTAGTATATGCTAAAAACCACAGCTGAGAACGTCAGAAAGAAAACACTGTTACTTCCAGCCTTCGACGAAAACTAATTAATTCTACTTCATCATGACTTTGAAACTTTTATTAATAATGAATTAATATGCATTTGTGGGTTATAATTTTAGTAAAGAAGGCGTTGGTCATGTTCGATCTGATGCTATTTGATTTCAACATTTAATTTCATTGTCCATAAAAACCACAGGTTTCCAATTTCCTCTCTACTCCTACCTGAACGGTGTGCGTTAATTATTTTATACATAAATACATATTGAATACATAAAAACAATTTTAAACAAACGAAAAAGGACCAAATTACACCAATAGGTTTCAAAATTATGGATAGATGTTCATATTAAATTATTTAAAGGTTGGAAGTCCTGTGGAATGGGGTATATTTCTAAAAGGCTTGATGGACTGTGTATTGGCTTTTTAATGAGGCTCATTGTGTTTTGAATCTAAAATTAATATTCTTTGCGATAAACCACATAAAAAACGTTATTTTATGGGAGCACGTTGTCGAATTGTTAGGTCCACCGACTGGTGTTGGCTGGGTTCGAATCCCCTGGTACATCCCAATCCATTTTAGTTTATTATAGTTCGTATTGTAAAGCTGTGTGACCCTTCGTCCGCGACACCGAAGTGTAAGCCCTCCTGTATGAAAGGAATTGCTTGACTTTTACTTTACAAACGCGTTATTTTATTGTTTATTGCTCAACTCGTATCCCAACGAGTCCTAGTATGGATACAGTTACTAAACAAACTAGGATTGTGGTCTTTATGGTGTAACAATAAACAAGGTATCGCCGCTTTAATTTCAAATTTGTGTGATTTGAACTATCTTGGGGTCTACGAGGTGGCGGACCTGTAATTTGATCTGTTTCGATTGGTTCGACTTTGTTCTGTTTATTCAAGGCAAAACCTTAAATGCAGAACGGATGAGTAAACTATTTCTAAGATTGTATCGAGTATCTTTTCCAAGATTATCATCAATTAGATCCTTGGTGTGCTGATAGTCTAACTAATAAATATTGGTTTTCCGTTTGTTTGGTACAGTTGATCCTAGAGAGAAAATTCTTTTTTGAGTATATGTGCGTATGTAAAAGTGCATATATACAACACACATTCAATTTATAATGGAAAAACGTCTTGATGAAAGGAAGTGATTGTTTAGTGGTTTCAGGTCATTTGGTCTGTCAGAGGCGACTTCTGGCCATCTTCCATGGCGAACCAAACTGAAGCTTCATCGAGAGAAAATCACACTAGCTTATCTGAAACAAAAATGCTTTATTTCCAATCTATGCTTTAGATTGTCATGAACAACAAGATTTGTTGAACATTTGTCTTTGAAATTTTTTTATTTTTATTTACGGTATAAAACAAAATAAAGAATTTATTTCTATCACCTTTGTTGTCCGAGGAGTTAAGATTTACATTATTTCCTAAAGTGTTGGTGTTTACGTTGATGTAGAGTTTATTCTTTTATTTTTAATTAAATTGCGTACAGCTTTTAATTAAAATTTCTTTTCATATCATGAGAATGGCCTAGTCATTATCACTTTCACAAACCTCTAGGATGTGATGTAACAAGTTTGTTTATAAAGTCAAAATTTTCACCAGATGATAGAAGCAGCTATTAAAGAAATTAGTGAATATGTTACGAGGATGTTAAGTATGTTTTTGTTCATAATAAGAAAAAATCGGGTCAGATGGAAATTTTGATTTTAAATTTTCAACCAAACTTATGATTTACTTTTTTTCATACCCCTTATTGGCCTTCATTTTTACAGGATACAGATAGTATCTTTTAAATATTATTTTGTCAGATTAAGCTCAAGGACCCGATAACTTTTGAATGTGCAAATATATTCTTCCCCTTCTTCATTTGTTTTAATAGCCGACTAAGGACTGTTTGTTTGTCCAAAGGTGCGTTTATCCGGTGGCGATCTTAACGCTGACGAGTGTACTTTCGAACATCACCGCCTCACGTATTGAATTGTTGACATGATCCTCCACCAAGGAGCTTGTCCAGTAAATGGAATCATTAATGCCGTAATTCCTATAAATAAATCCGAAGGATTCGCGATCAGCAGAAACCATTGAAGTGACATATATATTTAGAGTAGCCATCATCAAAAACCTGTCGTACGCATAAAAATACAAATTAAGGAAATTGAAAACCAGACGGCAGCTTTGCTAATTTCAAAATATGCAATGTAATATTTTTTCCAAGACCGACGATGAACCAGGAGTCCCGCAATCAGTAATGACAAATATAGACAGACTACTACAAAAGACGTGATTAACGAATGTCTTCAAGGTCAAGCATCAAGACTTCTTTTAAATAAAATATATTACCATGTATTTGTTTACTTCTGGAATGAGCGGAGCGGTCAGGGTTAGACAAAGTAAGGCTAATTCCGACTTCTCATCCCAGAAATAACTGTTTATATTATAGTAAAAACACGCGCTCATTTATAACCTAGTAAAATATATTAAATTTTTTATTATATTTTCCCTTCTCATCCTAAATTATTCAAATTAACTCTTAACCATTATAATTTCTGTGTGGTGATTAGTGACCGTTAGTCGATGAGATGAGATGCGATCTAGTGTGATTAAATTTTTTTTTAAATTATGTAACTTCACTTTTTTGCATATCCTACATGTTTTTTTTTATATTTAAACAATGTTTGTAAATCCCAGGCCCTGAAGATGATCTCAATAACGATCGAAACGTAGGCGCGATAAAGAAAATGTGTCTAAACTCACATCACACCAGATCTCTACACCGCACATATATTCAATGTTTATATATCGGAATAAATAAACAAAAAAAATTAATATCACACTAACACTCTCAACACGACACACAACCGTGACACATCTACTCAGAAAGCATACACTTTGCGTGAGTACAAATACTGATATTATATATACAAATACAAATTAAATTTAAAATTTCTATATTGAGTGCATCATTGAGTATATTCATTTTCATGTCTTACATGTGCTTGTATAATTTAAACAATGTTTGTAAATCCGAGGCCCTGAAGATGATCTCAATAAAGATCGAAACGTTGCACGATAAAGAAAATGTCATTCTGAAACCTACATCACACCAGACCGCATCTCACGACTTCTGGATGATCATTCTAGTAAATGTAATCATTCTAGCAAATGTTTCTAACTATCCCTCGGCATCCCTAAAATTTTAATAATGCATAATTCATTTCATATAAATAAATAACTAATAGATAAAAGTAAGCAATAATAATATGTTAAATTGAAAATTTAATGGTATTAAATATATTAAACAATTAATCCTTGTATTTGTTGAAATGAAAAAGTTAGTGGCGGATCCTGCTAACCTTTCATTTCAACCAGTACCTTACATAAATTGTTTAGAAATCATTAGATGCGGTTTAGTGTGAGGTAAGTTTCAGAAAAACATTTTCTTTATTGTGCCAACGTTTCGGTCTTTATTCAGATCATCTTCAGGGCTCAAACTGTTTATTAGTGATTATGTCATGGCACTCTCAACAACACTCAACAATGGCATAATTAGACAGAAAACAAACACTTTGAGCCCTGAAGATGATCTTAATAAAGGTCGAAACGCTAAATAAAATGTTTTTCTGAAACCTATATCACAACACACCCCATCTCACGATTTATGAATAATCATTATAATTTATTTAAATTTGAACAACTTTTCTTACATCAGACTGCATTGGAATAATATTCCAATCTTTCGTCTAATCGTATAATAATTTTTTAATAGCGTATTCAAGGAAAAATATTAGATACAGACATTACCAATATAACGAGGATCAACACTTGTGTGTGGGGTGTCGGTGGCCGGTTTAAGCGTTGACATGGCGCTCACTTTAAGATAAAGGTCCCGGGTTCGAATCCAGCGGTCTGGCATTCCAACCCGACATATGGCCTTTTTTTTCGAAAACACCGATATGAATGCTGTTGTGAATCTTCGTCAAAACTGTTAAAAAACTAAATTTAAAAAAATAGTGTTGTGTATTTGTTTGTTTGTCCAATGGCGAACGTAAGATTGTGAAGTATGGCAGTACACGGCACTTCACTTACAAGAGAACTTATTACCTTTTTAAAAAAGTAAATCATGGGTTTGGTTAAAAATTCATAATATTCTTGCAACCCCCTGCAATTCTTGAAAAAAATAATGGTTCCTATTACCTGGTT
This sequence comes from Cimex hemipterus, assembly GCA_039619505.1. Taxonomy (NCBI): domain Eukaryota; kingdom Metazoa; phylum Arthropoda; class Insecta; order Hemiptera; family Cimicidae; genus Cimex; species Cimex hemipterus. The sequence continues at coordinate 25,947,033 of CM077103.1, read as the reverse complement.
AAATTTTTAAATTGGTATTAGAGATAATCAATCATTTGGAGAAAAGACATCCAGTCGTATATCCTACAAATATATCGTTTCTCCATTCGAAAATTGCATAATCAAGACAATTAATTAAGTTTGAAAATATCTGATAAAATGAATTGTATATTTAAGGTTTGACGTTGAACATCGGATTTAAATTAAAAATGGAGACCTTATAAGGGACAAAACAAGAGGTCTCGAGTTTCGTAACGATTTTATTATATGTATTCGTAAATATTAAAAATTCAAATCGGTCCCTCGTTTTCTTGTTTCCAATCAACACTTATTTAGCTTGTATTTGGCATACTTTTTATTATTGACGGTGACCACTTCTATTTTAAAGTAAACATTTTCCAAAAATCTTTTAACCCACAAGAAACACAAAAACTATAAATCACTTTTTTTAATATTACTTACATTACGATCTTTACTGTTAGCACGTGGGAATTATTACGTACATTATACATTTTTAAATAAACCCGCTCCGGGTAGACTGCCTCCTTAATCAAATAAAGGCTTAAACCATTAACACAATGAATTATCTGATTAAATTCCGGAAAAAGGGGGCAGAAAAAGAAGAGATAAGATCGGAATCCAGAAAACGAGAGCCTTAAAAGAGATTAAAAAAAAGAAATTTCACTTTTAATTAAAAATTTACATAAAAAACTCAAATCTGCCCCCATTTCGTTCCCCTTGCGTTGGAAACTTTCTTAAACTTCCTGTTACAAATTAACTAATTTGTTCAACAACATTTGTATTGCTTAACTGTTATCATTCGTTAGAGGGTTTAAACTTGTAAAATAACTTCCACAGCAAATAAGAACGAAGTACTGTCTTTCTAAGATTTAGTTCATATTGTTGTAACATGACAACCCGCCCCTAACCTTAACCTAGCCTGACATAACCTGATCCTATGCTAACTTAATTTAGCCTAACAACCTGTGTATAACTGTAACTTGACTTAACCTAACGCGCACATAATCCTAGCTTTACCTAACCTAACACGTACTTGAACTAAACCTAACCTTACTAACCAAACCCATGTAAACTCCCCGTTAACGCGAAAATAGTAAAAAAAATTGTATATAAACCCCACAAACCATGATAATAGTTTTATTAGGTTACTATGAAATTTCTAGTCTGTTATAAAAAGGAAGTAGAGTTTACAATGGAATATACTGAAGTTTGTTTAAATTCAAAAATCTCTAAATTGATTTTTTTGAAAACACTAGGTAACGTTGGATTCAGGATTAGTAAATTTTCAGTTAACCATTTATGCTGTAATGTTTCATCATCAGCTCAATTCTAAGACTAAAATTGTATTTAATTCAGTGGTCTAATTGATTCGAAAAGTATGTACATACTCTGACTGGACATAGGTGGTGGCTTAACCACGTACTTACCGGATCCATCACTCTTTCTTTTTCTTTTTTTTTTTTTTAATTGATTTATTTTATTTTTTAAACGACGATATTTCAATTACGAGGTTATTTTGGATGTATTTGAGAAAAAAAAGTCCATTTGTAAGTATGGATCGCTGGATTCGAACCCGGGACCTTTACCTTACACTAATGAGCGCCTTGTTAACGCCTAAACCGTTGCGGTTATCGTCGCCCCGATTACTCCTTTTAAGTTGAACTTTCGCTTTCACTTTCCAAATTTTTCACCTTGGATAGCAAGACTCTGTAGAATAAGAGTTTTGAGAGTTATCAAATTAAAGTAGAATCGGAATCAACTCTGACGAAGGTTTCAGAATAATCGAAAAAATTAAAAGTCACCTCGCAGTCTTATCTTCAGAATTAGCCAACAATTAAAAACAACATGGATTTTCCATCTTGAACCAAGTTAAATAACCGAAAATATGGCTTCGAAGAATTAATTAATTAGAACAAATTATATTTTTATCGTACACGTCAGTTTTGATATAAAATTCAACTCACTCAATCACTTAGCTAATAATTATCCGTGAAATTCACCGAACCGATTTGAAAATGGGATCAAGGTTTAAATTTTTATTGCATAGAGGAATGTAATTTAAAAGTCTAATCTAGAAAACGAGGGGTCGTAAAAAATAAACGCTGACGCCTACTTTCTAGCAGTATGGACAGTCGTATCGATTCCGAGGTAAGAAACATTTCTTACTTCTCTACCGGAATGACTAGAAAAAGGAAAACTATGTTGAATAAAAATAATAAATAAAATACATTTTAAAAACATTCGTCTAAATTAGTTATTTTTAGATTTTAACTAATTATATTTTAGGACCATAATCGTGAAAATTTGTCATATTTTGAGTTTGATCATGTGATGTACATCAGTTCAATAATTTCGTCCGAGTGTTATCTAATTATTGTCTTAATATACGGATAATAATAATTTTTTCTGAGGGAGCCCCTCATATATCGGAATAATTGAACTTTAAATTCTCCAAGCCTCTTCTACTTCCATAGTTCAAATAGCGCAACATCGGCACCATCACTAAAAATATATTTAAATAGAAAAAACATAAGAGTACATAATGCATTTTTGGTTTGGATAAAGTTGTAAGATTCCGGCGGCTGCAAGGTCATGAACTGTAGGTTGATCCGGCCGTCCTCTCTGCCAGCCAAAGCTCTGAAGATGTCGAAATGCCGAAACGCGTCTGACAGTCCAACCTAGAAAGAATTTGAGGGCGAAAATAATTGGTAACGACCAAATTTCAGGTTCATCACCTTGGACACAATCAAAATAGTCATTGCTTTGAACTTAATAATTTTTGTTAAATATTTTTTAATCGCTATTTTGTTCTTCCGGTACTCAGAAAGTTAGTTTTAAAATTCTCTTCGACAGTCGGCTATAATTTGAGACTTACAGGGTTAAGAAAATGTTAAATTGTACATTTTTGACTCTCTAATCCAGGAAGAAATGAATTGGTTGGATAAAGTCAAAATGCCTTGCGTTTAGAAAGTGGGGGTTGCTTTTCTGAAAAGGTTTTTGGGTCAGAATTGTTTAATTAATTTGGAAATCTTTTCATTTCATGTTTACCTTCTCACTATTTGCATTAATTTAATTTTATATTACAAAATAAGGCAGAAGGCCAATTTAAAACAAAAGTAAACCTCTCGGTCCCTACTTCGAGCTTTTGAAAGAATATCTCCTTCATCAGGCCTTTAAGACTTATTATTAATAACTCGCAAGGTTAAAAAAAAATATGAATGACCTACTTACAGTACTGAATATTGTGGTTTCAAACATAGTGAAGTTCCTATGTTCCTAGGTCAAGAGAAACAAGGACTATAGTATGATTATTTTTTTACCTAGTAAATTATTTTAAATTCACTAATTTCGTGGTCCGCTTGGCTAATTAATGTATTACAATTATTTAAGGTTTTTAGTTGGGATGAAATGATGAAAAAAAATGGCAAAAATGTGGGCGTTGAGATGGGAAGTTAATGTCCGAGTGGGTCGAGGTCACGATAGCTCAAGTGGGGTAGATCAGCGGCGTATCAAGCCGAAGATCGTGGGTTCGAATCCCTCTCGTACCATTGATTTTTTTTTCTCAACTAAACATCTTAATTAATCGTAATTATTAATAGTTTTAAAGTCCAGATGAAGGGGAAGTCTTCTCGAAGGAAATGCGGGTTTTGTCTCGTTTCCTATTTGCTTTATCCATGATGTTTTTTTGTTGTTTTTTTTTGGGTAGCTTAGTCTATTTTTATTTATATATTTTTTCGGTTTGGGTAGTATTTAATTGGTTTTGTACTTAGCATTTATTTTAGCATCCATTCATTCATCACACTCTGTTAAAATATTCTATACTGTGCACCGCATAAAGTTCATCTCCGTGATCTTTTTTCGGTAAGAATATGCCCGTGAGTCACTCTGGTGTGGCCTATCCGCAGACATGTCAATATGATTCTTTTTTTCACATTTCATCCATGACCCACGATTCCGCCGACATTTTGTCCGTTATGGTGGTCAAGCAATTCTGGCATTCTTTACAGGATTTGTTGTTAAGATAATTTTTCAAAACCGCTGGACTTACTCCTCCAGGTCCTTGGTTGCTGCTAGTTTGGCTGCTTGGTCGGCCTTTCTTTTCCGCCTATGCCAACATGTCCCGGTTTCCCAGAAAGAACCATTTCTTTTAATTTTTTTTAAATGAATTTCTTCGATTACTGGATGACTAAGATGGCGCTGAGCGAGGAACTCAGTATAGACTCTTTGAAAGCATAGGAAACCTACCTTCTATTCTAGTGATAAACTTTTAATTAGAATAAAATAAATAGCTTGAAAGGTCTTTTCTTGGTGATTGGCAGCAATTTTTCATTTTGAGGCTTCGAAAAAACCGAAATCTAAAGCGTTTAAATGTTCAAAAAGAAACATCCCAAGCAGCCCAATGTTTCATGGATATGTTTATATGAAACAAGAAGAACTCAAACTTTTTATCGTGTCGTATCGATATCATAGTTCATTCTTAAAAAAGTTTAGGAAGAAGGATATTTAGGTAGTATATGAATAAAAACATATGCACTATCAATGTAGGTTCATCGTTAGTGCATAGGTTCTATGTTTTCTGGGTGCTGTAATTTCTTGGCAACCTGAGAAAAATTTCTTCGTATCATTTTGTAGTACTTAGATAGGGCCTATTGACGTAGTGCATGAGGTTTTGTTTAGTAACCTCAAACAAAACTATGCATTATGGTACGTTTCTTGTTGATATCTGCGAGGTGAAGAACGTGTCCTTTCGTTCAAATTTCATCACTCTGCCCTAAAGAGGATATGTCGTAATACTCACGACTTGTCCTTGCAGATCTGTTTTGTGGTCTACGACCAATCTTTCTGGATGATTTATTTAAAAAAATACAAACTTTATAAGGCAAAGAGGCGTGAAAATGTGTCGACCAAAAGGGGCTATGTAAGAGAAAAAACACATTATACCGACAAATGTGATTTAGACAGCAATTTGTAAGAGAAAGGGAGAACAAATCGAGGTTTTCAATTCTTGGAGATAAACTGTATATGATTTTCAACCAATGCATTCCAGTTCATCCGACTTAAGACAAAAGTCATCTACGTCATGATGAAAAACGCTATTCTTATGTAACGAAGATCCCTGGGCTGGAAGGGCGAAGCGGCAACATAGAAGTGGTACGGCTTCCGGTTTTAGCATCATCGTCACGAAGCCGGCTCACTTTTTTTTCGATAAATCTACTTAAAACGCAGTATTAAAAGAAGGGTTTTACCCCCGGGGGCGGGGATTTCGTCTAATTCAGCGGCGCCGCCCCAACCGGAGCCGGCGTGCAGTGAAGCCAACGCTTTAGACGTTGACCCCTCGTCGGTCGTCATGCAACATTCATGAACGTTTTCTATCGATTTCCAACCCCCAGACGGTTTCGATCCTCAACTCAAGGGGAGCAGCATATGCAGGTGGATTTGAGGTATTAACAACCCGTTCCTACTCAAATCTTGATCTACTTTTATCAAATAGTCAATTTTAAAATCATTCCAACAACAAAACATTATTTATTTCATCCGATATTTATTCTTGTGACTTTTTCATTTCTATTTATCACATTCCGTCATTGGACTGCTAGAATATTTAAGGATTAAATGCAATTGACATTAATTGATGTTTTGGTATGTAAAACATGTCCTCGAGAAGAGGAGACCATGAACCACCAAGCATCATGTTAACATAGATGTCATCATAATTACATTACATGGTCATTTCTCTCTCTATTCACTCTACTCTCTTGCTCGCCTTTCTCTTTTTCAACAGTCTCCCCTCACTCACGCTCTCTCTTTCCGTCGTCTCTCACTTTTTCTCTTTCTTTTCATTTTCTTTTATTCTCCCTACCTCTACCTCACTCCTAACACCGTTTTCTGCCGTCTCCACTTTCTCTTTGTCTTCCTTTCCCCTCTCTTCTCTGTCCCCTTCTCCAACTAGTCTTACTCTATCTTTATTGCTCTCCTCTCTCTCTCTTTCTCTCCTTCACGCTCCCCCTCCCTCGCTCGCTCTTTCTCTCGTTCATGTTCTCATCACTGTTTCTTTGTTCCCTCTTCCACTCTCTTTACTTCTCTCTCTCTCTCTCTCTCTCTCTCTCTCT
>CM077103.1:25916400-25940523 GCA_039619505.1 Cimex hemipterus | reverse complement strand
CTCTCTCTCTCTCTCTCTCTCTCTCTCTCTCTCTCTCTCTCTCTCTCACACACACACACACACACACATTTTAAATTTATATGTCTATACTTTTCCTGGATTCTACTCTCTCTCGCACTTTTCTCACCCCTTATGAGAATATTTATGTATTCTCTTTCGTCCACTCTGGCAATTTCTGTTTTCTCTTTCTCTAATTCTTTATCTGGCCACACTGTTTTTTTTTTTGTTCCTCTTTTCTCTTTCTTATTTACTCACCCTCTTCTTACTAAATTAAGTCAGTCTCTAATTAATCTTATATAGTATGCATTTTGTCCGGTTTTTGTAGGATTGCTCTTTTTCTCGGGTCCCTCTTTTCTCGCAAGCTTCGCTCATACACGCTTTTCGACGTCTGTAGACATTGTGAAACACACCACTTAAATATTGTACCAGATATTTTCATAAGATATAAGCAATATCTTATATTATATTCGTCATCAATAAGCAATGGCCATCCCTGCTTTAGTTTTGTTATTCTTGCATAATTGAATTACATATATAAATAAGAAATATATACAGGGTGTATGAACTTGTATACTCCACCCATTCAATTGGCCATCGAGCGTAGCGACTATCAAAAACTGATCTTATACAACTTTTTATTTATTTTGGCAAGAAATTGGGTGGCGGTAACAGATTTAACATAACTTTGTTATTTTAAATGAGAATCCAATATTTTTATTTCACAGTTCGATTCTAGAACTTGTTTTATATCACTTTTTTCTTAAAGAAAAATTTTGATAGGATCGGTCATTTCTGAGTTATGCCCGACGGAAGACGTCTGAGGGGGTTTTGGTTTTTGTAATAACAAGAAAAAATACGAGGTTCATTCGTCAGTACCAACTCCAGGCATTGCAAGCCATATGGCACAACGATACTGGACTGACTAGATTAATTGAGGGGGGAAGCCTGATTGGCAAAAGCCTGTTACAGATGATGAAGCAGTTTACTGTAAACATTATACTACAAGGCTAATAAAATGTAGGGAATTTCCAATATGAATTCAAGCCTCCCCCCCCCCCAAAAAAAAAAAAAATTACTCAATAGTTCGGAAAGCTTTACAAAGAGTATACGGAGCATTTTCCCGTCCAATATATCGTATGCATTACACAGCATTATGTAAATTTTTCTATGGTTTTCATATTGTAAACTTTCAATGAAAACTGGTTAACTCAAAGTTTATTCATTATATATGTAGAAATACAGAAATGGGCAGTTGGTCATTGCGACATCCTTGCTATAACACCAATTCGCGGCAGTGATAAATTCCTCAGCCTTAAAACGGTGCTAAATAAACGGTTGTCACAAGAATAGTTTGTTTTATACACTAATGACATCCATTACAAGTAAGACAAAGATTGGGACATAATAGTCCGTGTACACATAAGTTCCGTTTTCAGGTTATTTCTCATTCCCATGTTTGACATTTTTGTGCTTAATGAATTCCGTAGCTCGCCATTCCACTTGAGACAATTTAATGATCTACAACGTTTATTAATGAAGTCTGGAAAAGGGGGACTCGGCGAATGCGCTTTCTGTATTATCGAGTTTCTTGACCCTTGTTTTGTTATGATCCTTCTGCTTGAAATTCAATTTCAAGGCTGTGAAAACTGTTTCAAAATTTTGCATAAGTTGCTGAAGATTGCGACAAAATCCTTTTGACTTCGGATCAACGGACTAACTGCTAACTAGGTAACTTGTAGGCGTGTTGTATCGTTCATTAAAACAAAAGGTTCTTTTTTTGAGAGGGATGCATTAAAAACAACGAATAAAGTGAGAAAGTTTTGGAGAAATGTAACACTAAGAAACAAGAGGTCTTACAGTGCAGTGGTACTTAAGAACCTGAACAATCCACTGCCTTTGGCTGAATATTCTCCCAGACAAATACATGCAAATCATACGAAATATAGCATACACTATTATTAATTTGTGGTTTATATATTTTGTTTAAATAATAAATTGAACAGTTCTTTTTCGATGACTAGATGAATGTCATGACCTATAAATAGGTATAGTATGCTGTATAAGTGCCCAGTTTTTTTATGTATATTCTCAGGATAGAATTTATTATTTTATCTAGATCGAGACTTGTGATACGTCTTGAAAGGTTGTGTAGAAAAGCCGTTGTCACACATTTGAACTTTTGGGTCCGTCGCTGTCTGTCCTTGAACGCCTAAACACTTTTGTATAGAACAAATACAAAGCTAACCCTTAACTGTCGTTTCATTGGTTCGAATTGTAAACAAGAATATACACAAAATTTCTGATATATAAATTCTCAGAGAGGAGATTTTTAAATTGTCTCCGCTCGAGACTTACGAAATCGTTTGAACAGTCAGAATAATTATCATCGGTTTGAACTTTTGGGTCCGCCCGGTCTCGATGTTTGCCCTTGAACCCCCGTTTCGTTCCCCTCAAGACAGATTGCCCAGAACAAAAGCCCCCTTAAATCCGATTGTATCTTTTCTATGGGGAAACGATCTAAAGCAATTATCAAACTTCTCGCAACGACTGACAACCCCCCTAAGACTTAAGTTACCTGACTTATTCACAATCGCAAGGAGTTGGTGCAGGAGGAAATCAGTCAGGCTCAAAGTTCATTCAGTCCCATATTCTTCGACGTCGACCCAACTTCATTTATAAATGATTGATCGGTAATTAAGTGGCGGCTAGACAAGCCCTCTGGATGGGCCTTCAAATCAATTATTTACTATTTGCAACATTGTTCTCACGCTTTCAAATAACGTATTTAGCCTTTTAGGTCATCCTCTGGCTTATTGGAGCCGTCTGCGCTTTTTCTATCCTCCAATAAACAAATGTAATTTTACGCATTTATTTGTATTTTATTTTATTTGAATTTCGATTTTATTGTAAAAATAATTATTGACGTTAACTATTTTTCTCGTATCATGTTCAATTGTTCTTCAGAACAGGTTTTATATAAATAATAAAACAAATGGCCTTGATTTATAATTAGATTTGAGATAATGACTAGAAAAGGTTGAGAACAAAATTTATAGAACATTGGTTTTTCGATCATGACACATCATAACAGCAAGTACTCGCTTTTTTGGCATGCGATCATCAGAGAGATTTTGCATAACGTTGATGCTATTCGAACACTTTTTGGTATAATGGATTTTACCGTTGATACTAGGTTTCCAGGGATGTTTCTAGACGTTTCAGGCTGTAATTGTACCTTACAAACCTTTAAGCGTTGTGATGGATTTTCTCTTCATTACTGACTACAGTCCTAACGTAAAAAGTAAACGTCAATTACTAGGCGATTCTGGGCAAGTTCGGCGTTAATAAAAATTAGGACAAAAGTGCCAGAAACTCTTAAGAGAAAAAAAAACTTTTCGCTTAGCTTTGCCATTTTAGAAAAAACTAAAATATTAAAGTAGGTTAGCTATACCTTAAACATAAACATACTCATTATAACCATATTCTATGCCTGTCTCTAAAAATTTTAGTTTTTAAATTGTATTTAGGCGCTTTCAGCCAAAGGGTCTGTTTACTTAGTGGCCGCCTAAATTTTCCCGAGTTTATATTTAAGTTAGTTATTTTGTTATCATTAATTATGCAAAGAACGTCAGGCCACTTGAAACAAAACCGCTATGATTTTTTTTTAATAATATTAATTTTCAATTTTTACAGTTGATCTATTTTCACTTTTTCATTATTATTACGATACTTTATATATGAACAACTTAAGTAAGAACTTTTAAAAATGCGTATCAACTCTTAATAATATTTTTCTTTCGTCTTAATAGCCATTCCTAGGAGCCTGGTTTTATGAAAACTGCGAATTATAAAATTTTATTTTTTATTTATTATTTTAATTTTTTTAGTGGGTATAAATCTTTAGATTGAGTCTAAAATTTCTAGCATTGTATCAATTCATTTTTTGACATCCTACATGTATTTGTATAATTTACATAATGTTTATAAATCCCAGGCTCTGAAGATGATCTCAACAATAGGTCGAAACGTTGGCACGATAAAGAAATTGTTTTTCTAAAACCTACGTCACACCAGACCTCATCTCACGGTCTCCAAATAATTATTTATTATATTTCTTCATATGTAATTTCTTTTTAATAGATTATCTACAACAAAAACTTGGTTTCAACCGCCTCACGTTAACAAGCACGCTATTCTTTACGTGTAGGACGTTATTTCAGATAACGTTCCGTTAAATCTGCGCATGCATACTTCAATCAGTTTAGCATTAACTTTCCGCCAACCCATTTGTGTTTTACTGGTCAATTGGCCAAGTTACTTTTTTCAATTAAATATTCCTTTTTATGTAAGGTCTTGGTTGAGATTTTAAAAAACCGCTAACGTTAGGTAAAAGCTACCAATTGACGCTTTTCAACTTTTTTTATAGTTTTCTATGTTCTTTCTTCGGTAATAATAATTCCAGTGACGAGAGTATTATCATACAACTTAAGACATCAGTACAGGAATTACTTGTCATATCATACACAAGGCGGTTCTGATTCAGTTGGAAGTTCACCGTGCTTTTCATGTGGGTAGGCCAAACAGAAACTGCCAATGGAAAGATTAAGTTGTTTTTGGCCGGACATGGAAGCCGAATATGTAAATATTTCACCAAGGGGCCGGATCAAACACGATTCCCTAATTAATTTCGCATGAACGGGAGCGCTGTCCGCTGAAGAGGCTGGAGTTTCTAATTTGCTATGCCGGCTCTTCAGGGCCTTCGTGTCCGGACTCTGTTAAAATTCGAATAAGGCTCAATAAATATTCAAAACCTTTTTAGAGCTGGGTTGACGCAATGATGACAAATCCATTTTAAAAAAAACCATAAAACTAATAAAAAATAAAATAAAAAGGGGAAAGGCCCGACAGGGAAATGGGGGAAGAAACCTTGTCACTTTCCTTGACCCCGTTGGAAAAATCCTTCACGGCCTTCTTTCTAAACTCGGGGGGAAACGTGCCCTATCGTAGTCGAGGAAGATGGTTTTTATTTTGTGAATTGTGGCATATTTAACGTTGGGTTTATTTTGTAATGCGCGATTTTCGTGGAGGAGATTTATTTTATTTCTCAGACCACCCATCAAAGGATAAGCCTTTCAGCATTCCCATTTACCAGATGGACCTAATATACAAGAATTATTACGCCATCGTGAAAGACGGAAAGTCCTTAAATTTTATTTTTTATTAACTACTAAGAGAATTTCACTGAAGTTTTTTTTATTTAATTAGAACGTTGAATGGTTTGGCATCTCCATGCTTCCTAACAGTTTAATTTGTTTGTCTGATTCGGTGATTTCATGGTTCGCGACGAAGAACGCGTTCAACGCAATGAATTGAGGCTTAGAATTTTCTGATGACTACGCTGCAGCACCGTCCATCTGTATTTGATGAAAACTATATCGCTTCGTTTAAACAAGGATGAATTTTTGAAGTAAAAGACTTTTTTGTGAGTATTAAAATGATACAGTGAATTGTGAGGACCATGTGGTCTGCAAGGTGATGGACTCGCCATCTTCTGTGTTGGGCCTGAGAGACGAAAACTGTCTGTAACGGCCAAATGAAAACAGTGAAGTTTAATTTTTACGATTATGCGAACTTTCTTAGATGATTAATCATTAAATGCCTGTTCCATCAACTTGGATTCAGTGAACCGAGTTCAACTCAAAATTTGACGTTTTTCTAATCGTCTTGAACCGCGTATAAATAGTGATCCTGGTTCCAATTTAAACGCCTGTCGAGCCTGTGTTAAACGGATATTAGAGACTTTTCATAATATTATAACCTGAATTCCTGTTGATTTTTTTAAAATCTAAAGTTTTGGTTGAAACGAAAAAGCTAGTGACACGAGCTGGATTCGAACCGGAGATCTTCGGCTCAATACGATGCTGGTCTAACCACTTGAAGTATGACATGACTTCGTGAAAAGCGGCGTTGTATTGAGCCGAAAGTCGTGGGATAATCTACTTCAAAGCCACTTGGGGCCTGTTTTTATTTTAACAATTTTACAAGCAAAGTAACTAAAAACTAGTTGAACTAAATCTGAACAACAAACGTAAAATCGTAACAACCTGCCTTAACAGAAACCCGTTTGTTATTAAACGAAATCTCATTTGGCTAATTTATAGATTCATAGAACAATCTAACGGAGGAATTTTTTAAAATAAATTTTGATAATTATTTAGAAATAGTGAGATTGGGTCTGGAGAGATGTACGTTTCAGAAAAACATTTTCTTTGTCGTGACAAAGTTTCGATCTTTATTGAGATCATCTTCAGGGCCTGGGATTTACAATCATTCTTGAACTTGAACAAATAAATTTCTTCATCACGATTTCTGAATAATTATCGACTAACGGTCACTATTCACTACACATAAATTTTGATGAAGAACAGGTGACAAAGATATCCTTGAATTGGTAGGTATAATATTATATATTGGTATGGTACATAAAGGAAGAAGGGGGTTTAGAACCAAATAAGATCATTTTCATTCATAAAACAATGTTCAACAACAAGAGATTCAAAATGTCAACAAAAATGGCCGACATATTCTAGAAGAGAAAAAATAAGTACAAACACAAAATACTAACTAGTGAAAAAAGTCCACGTTAATTGAAACAACAACCAACATAAACCAAGAATAAACACAATTATTAGTTATAGTACAGACTACAACCGGTTCTACCAACTATTGCGTCAGAATCAGGGGTCCCTTACGGATGGTGCAACGCTCCCTTCATTGAACTTGGTTCAAATGACAAACGCGTTCCAGTGAACGTGGCTTTACTTCATCTCCCGTGTATTTTGCAACGGGTCCTAAAACAATTAATTAGAAACATTTCATTAGGGAAGTTTTCCTCATTATTACAAGTAAACTATGATGCTTTCAAATATGAAATATGGTTCGATCTTTTACCTAAGTTGGCTGATGGCTGCTAGAGGCAGCTACATACGTCTTCGTTACGCGTACGATGTGTTTCTTCTTCCACTAGATCTTTCAATTTTATAGGCTTTCGATTAACCCATAACTGGAGAAATCAATTATTTACCTTATCTTACCAGTATCTAAACTAACGACTTTTCTTTTTTTCTAATAGGTTTTATTTATAAAAATGATAAATAGTTCCGATAAAGTTTGAACAAAATATGGTTGATAAAAGCCATTTCCATTCGCCTTTCGTTGTTCATGCTAAATATAGAAGATAGTCTGTTTCATAGTACACCTCCAGGCATTATTTTCTATCCAAGTGAGAGCAGGATAAAATGGCAAAATTGAGCACCTAAAAAGCTCGCGACGCCTACATGGTATTTTATTCATTCTTTTCTCCCACAGGATTTGTCAAAAACACAAACGACCTCCTGCCGTTGTAAATTTTACCTGCCTTAATTTTTTCGGGCGATATTTCCGCTTCGGAGAATACCTAACATTTCGAGTGGTCGAGGGGGGGGAGAATAGCGGGTGGTTAAAAAGGGTTTCAGTTTCTACCTGTCTAATTTCTTTCCGCCTCGCTCCCCTCGCCTTAACTGTCGTAACACTCTCTGGCAAATTTCTTTTAATCTTTTTATAGGTTTACGTGTATATTACTAAGTGGTTATAGTAAATTACAATCTTCATCAAGACTGGCAAAATTATTGCTGCAATTGGAGAGGGCCAAACACGGAGGAGTGGTAAGAGTACTACCGGTCACTTGTGTCTGAGAAAACATGTACACAACATGGGTACATACAGCGATGATCCAATTTGCAGATTATACAATGAGGATCAATATCATCTTCGAATGCGAAGCAACAGCTCAATAAAGATTTAACCTAACGTACGGGAAAGACTTAAAGAATCAAATTACAGCAGAAACAGTCACTGATCTGATACTTCTAAGGATTGGATCTATTGCACTGAACTAAGGACGGTACAATAAACCAAAAGTTAAAGTGCCTAGGGAGCACAAACTCCGCTTCTTTATTACCCTCTTTTACCATGCCATACAGTGAATTACAAGATCACATTAACACAAGAATATGGTTACTCCATTTCCCATAATTATCCCATAGACGATTGAAAAAAATATGGATTAGAGACCTCGGGAATGGTTAATATCATATTATTAATCCTGAGCTGCTGCCATTGGGTAGCTTGTACTACGGTTGCATATATTTCATGAAAATGAAGTAAAGAAACAAGTTGGACCTCAACGATTAAAACTATAATGAAACCCATTATATTTAGCGGTCTATTGACCAAGTTATTTCTTTCAATTAATTAATCTTTTTATATAAGGTTTTGGTTGAAATGAAAAAGTCACAGCCACGAACGGGATTCGAACCCACCACCTTCGGCTAAATACGGCAATGTTCTACCGTAAAATGAACTATAACTTCACCAACAGCTCCCCGTGGCCACTTCATATCTCGCCGTGAATCGAATCCTGATCGCACAATTGGAAAATGGCAAAAAGGAGGGAAATTCGAGAGGTTGCATGTTGAGATGGGGAGTTGTCGGAATGGATCGAACTTACAATAGCTCAAGTGGTAAAGCTGCGGCGTATTTAGCCGAAGGTCGAGGGTTCGAATCCTTCTCGTGGCACTGACTTTAATGTCAACGAAAAACTTACACCTAAGATTAATTAATTGATAGATATAATGAAACCGTTTTACCCAATCAAGTTCGAAATTTCCAAGTGCCAATGCTATCTTATCGTATATATTATCTTTATTGAATAATGCACATCTTTTGGCACATTTTTGTAAAGATTTTATTTGAATAAAAATAGCTACATTATCTTTTTCTTAAGCAATTGGCTTCTATTTAAGTCCGTGATGGCCAAGTGGTGATATGCCAATGATGAATGTTATGATGATCCGCTATCCTTTACATTTCCAGGAGGCAAACATTTCTTTTTACCGAAGATTTTGTTTCAATGTAAAACTTAGCCGTCATTTAACATCGGAAATGCTAATTCTTGTGATTTTTATACACCGTGTAATTGTATTTCCATGTTTTCACTCGACCTCGCGTATTTTTCCGTCTGAGCGTAGTAATTTATCGCCCTTTGTTTACCTTTTCCTCCTTGATAAGATTATCTCAAGAAGGCAAGTTTTTAATTAATTTACCACTTTCCATGTAAAATGTTTACAATTTTGATTCGATAGGAAAATTTCTGACTCGTCGCTCGGACGGCGATAAAAGTTTCGCCACGTGGCTTCTACATTTACGTCGCCTTCTGTACACAATGGTCTTAAATGTTTATTTCGTTTACTGCGAGACTTATTTCTACTTTCTGCCGACTTATTAAGTTAAAGCTTTCATACATGGAAAGTTGGAGAAGCTAAGTTTGGTTTACTGGGCTTTCACAAAAGCCGCCTCAGGGTGTGCATACATGGGAGATACTTTCTTCGATCGTCCTACTAATGGCTTAACCGAACCGCCCGCGAAAAAAACTAAGCGAGAGTTTGCGGACCCGCGATGGCCCGTTTTGATCGAATTATTAACAATGAAATCGGCAGATCGCCAACCTTTCATGATTTACCTGAGAGATTTCATCGTAAACTAATATCTCACATAATTTAGGTCGTATCGAGGAAACAAAGGTTTTATGAGGCTAAGATTAATTAATATATAAAAAAATAAATCAATAAAGTTTTTGTTCTTGCTCATACTCCCTCTGGTTTATTATATTATGGTATATTTTTTTCGTACTATTTTTTCCTCCATTCTCTCTGGCTCTCTCTCTCCTCTCACTATTTTTACCTCTCTACCTCTATCTTTCTGTCTACAGAGAAAAATTAAAAAAAGGGGAAATGTGAGAAAGAAATAAAAGACTTGTATGGAGATAGATAAATATTCAGAAATAGAGGAAAAAAGAGAGTATAATAAGCGTCTTTTTTCTATATCTCTACTCTTGCCCTCTATTTTTTCTCTATTCTGACTATTTATCTATCTCTGTACATCTATTATATTTCTTTCGCACCTTCCTTCTCTTTCTCCCTCTTGCTTTTTTCTTTATCTATGTTTATCTAAATAAGTTTTCATTAGTTTCTCCCTTTACATTTACATTTTTCCATTAGATTTTCTCTACATCTTTGCTGCTTTTAACTATTCAGCTGTTTTATTTCTTTATGCCTTCCGTTCTCAATCTGTGTTTATTTAATGTGTGGTTGTTTTTTCATTTTCAAATTCTTTCTTTGTATATCAGTAGCGCTGTTTCTTTCTTTATCTCTCTTTTCTTTATGTATTCCTTTCTCTATTTGCTTCATTTTCTTATTATTTGTGTGCATAATGTTCTACCTCTGTAAGCCTATATTCTTTTTTTTTCTTTCACCGTCGGATAGTAGACTTGTACAATCGATCTCCCATCTTAGTCTTACCAGCATATTATTAAACTGCTAAAGTTCGATTTTTGACCGTAAAATTTAACTTAAACCGTATTTTAAAAAAAATATTATTTTTCAATATGCAACCCTTATTGCATATAATTAAATCAAGGTGTCTGATAAAAGGGGGTTGACATTTTTGTAAACCATAATCCAGGGGACAAACGTTATGGTTCTTCAAATTAAATTTTGTTTAATAAAAATTTAATTGTAGCGCTTTTTGAATTCTGAAAATAAAAACATTAATTAATTTATTATTATTATTTATTTATTAATAATATATAAACTCTGATATTCAGGATAAAGATTACATAATTTTTGAACAGAATTTTTTTTTTTTAATTTTTTAAGTGATGTTAAATAAGAACGTTCCGTTAGGAAAATTTAAGATTTTTGTACTTTTTTTTAAATACATTTATTTTAAGTTGTATTGATTCCACGTTTAACTTGTTCCCTTTAAGTTTGTATCGCCTTGATCAGCAGAGGTTCTGGGATGTTTTTGAAACTACTCCATGGCAATGTTATTTTATGTTGGTTAGTTTTTGTCAGCGAGCTTTCACCCTAATGGGTTTTGTTTGATAACAAACCTTGTACATCATTACTGACCATTTTATATTATCATCAAACCGATGGATACGGCGATTTATGAAATTGACTGTCGGCCGGTAATGGCAAGATGGATTATCCGGCGATTTCAATCGTGTTTCCCACGGGCGAGACCTTTGACAGGAGAGGATAGATAACACCGTGTCATACGGCTACAATCCCCGGACGATTCATTTATGGAAATGAGATTCATAAATTGTTTAGCATGAGAAAGGGTCGCGCCTTCCCTAATTCAACGTACGACATTCATCCTTTTGAAAAAAAACTACGATTTGACGCGCGTCCTGCATCCATTCCGCTGTCCTGCGATCTCCATTTTATAATCCTCTTTAACCTTTGTCCTTTATTGTTTAATATCCGAAGTTTTTCTTATTTAAATGTTATAAATAACCACTTCACTTGTTTCTTGGCCGGAATTGCTTCAGACGTAAAGATAAAAAAATTTCAATGGGCTTCCCCGAAGATAATATCGAGTGCGGAAATTTCCCTAAGGCATAAGTGATTTGGGAAAAACTGTTGATAAGTAGATTGAATTTTACGCCAGTGTTTTCAAACATTTTTAGCCGACCTATCAACCCTTGTCAATAATACAACTGACATCAATAGATCCTGGGCGCAAATAATTAACATGTGATGAATATTCAAAAGGATAATTATCATACTTCGTAGGTACTAACCTCCCGCTCGTTTTATCAAAAGGCATATTTAGCAAGCTCATCAGCATGAGACTTCGTTAAAAAAATGGTTTTTGTTATAATGTGCTTATGTTGTAAAACTTTAAGAAGAACTTTAATGGGGTTGCAACCGTTTTTCTGACCAAAAAATTAATTTTTTATTATTAAACTGTATCTTTCTTCTGCACAGAATGAAACTGTTCCTATGATATGCTGAGTTTTGAAAGTACTTCAAATAATTTTTATAAAATGATGACAATAGGATCCAATAGGGGCGTCGGTGGCAGCAACGATTTACGCGTCGACACGGCGCTCATCACTGTAAGATAAAGGTCTCGGGTTCGAATCTATCGGCCCTGAATTCGAACCCCACGTATTTACTCACCAGCTTTTTTTTTTTTTTTTTTAACTCTGGTACCTCGAGGTTGATATGACCTCTGCTGTTGCAAACCCTCGGTTAAAAAAAAAGGCTCCAATAAGGTTCATGAGCTATACGAGTTATAGAGAATTCGCAGAAAGACGTTTCATTTTCATTTTAATCGGTTTGTTTTAATATTTTGAATAAAGCCTACCAAAAATAAGATGAAATACAGACATCCAATGAAGATTGTTGGAGCGTTACTATAATAATCGTTTAATCAAATCATAACAGGGATATAAGCTGGGAGAGGCACGTTACTTCATCATTATTCGAGGAGATCCAATTTTTGGATAACGACGTTTTTCGGGCCATAAATATTTTTTATTAAACTACTTTTTTTATGGAATGAAACTCGTCCCAGGAGATTTTAAGCTTTATAAGTGGTTTAATTAATTTTTTGAAAGGAGCTGTTTATCCGAATGGACTGGAAGTGTGTGGTTGAGCTAAACATCCAATATCCGTCGCATTAAAACAGCCCAATCCTACGAAAAATCCTTGATGCTCGATTGTATCGAACGTAACTACAAGTACAGGCTTAAATTTCTGTTCAAGACGAAATCCATTAACGTTACCGCAAATGTCACAAAACCAACCCAACTACTGTAGATCAACACTTCAGAAACTTCGCGTCCCGGCGATTCCTTCGAACTTTCCTCGCCGACTGGTGAGACACTAACCGCAAGATCTGCTAGGAAGTGTTAGTGACCATAGTGATGATGACAGAAGTATTAATTACACAATCAACATTTTAGTATCGTTGGAGTAATACCAATGCGTATTTTTTACACTCTTGTTTGTAATTTTTATATTGGTATGTTTTTGTATATAATGTACTATAAACTTTTAAAAACTTTCGATTCGGATCTATCTCGCCATGATGAACTTTACACGCCATCCCTTACCATGTTGAAGACTCATCTTTTATGTTTATTCTGGATCAATAAAAATTATCTTCCTAACCAAAAAGTAACGATTCGCTAGTGCAAAACGAGTTGGTTCGTTATGTTTTTCTGACGCAATTGGGTGGTATCGGGAAAAACCGGGCACTATTTTTCCAAGATTCGGTACAATTTTCTAAAACACTATTCACCATATTTAAATTATTCTTTGTTTCATTTTGAAGAGGAATAATAGGCGAACAATCGCAGGTACTGTACAAAGGAAAATCCACGAAGAGAGAAATAATTGTTTTTGCTTAACAAAAATATATAAAATTTTGTCACAATTTTAAGTCTAATGGTTAATCAGACAACTCAGGATTAATATAACTAAGCAAAACTTTTATTTTTAATTTAATTGTTCATTTTATTCCATTATTTCGAGTACACGATAAATAAAATTAGTTCCCCTGTTATCAAAAGCGTTGTGTTATGTTTTGATGGCGTCATGGTAAAAGCATTTCAAACTTTTAATCGAAAACTACTTGAGTCTCCATTTATTTACTTTAACGTCAAAGTTTTTTGTTTAAATAATTTTCCATTGACCGGAATACACGATAATACGACGGGGAGTACGATTGGCCCTTGAATCTTTTTGCCTCGTCCGCCTAAATATTGAAGCCTTGCGTCGGTTCGAGGACTTACGTGATTTGAAGTAGATAAAATGCGTGATTAATGATAATCTGAACAGGTCCGTACTTGGGTGAATAGATCGTAACCTCTATCATTTGTAACATTTTTCGCCCTGGACCTTTTTATCTATAGTTAAACTATACCTATTGTCGATTGTTTTTCATTCAAGTAGATTTTCCAAGCGAGGAGAAATTTTTTTTTAATTATGAAACGGCGTGCTTTCCTAAGATATACTTGAACTGCCTGACGAACTGGATGTCTTGCGATATGAGATCTCGCATTTTTAGTTGTTAGCTGTATGAAATTCTATGTCACCCATTTAATTCCGAAAACTTTAGCAAACAAAATGGTCCTATTCACACCCCAAAGCAAGTTAATTTTAGCTAGGGATCGCGTGATGGTACCACATTTAGCATAACTTTCTCATCTAGCTGGGAAATGACACTAAATTTGTTATTTTAAATGAGAATCTCATATTTTTATTGTGCAATTCGATTCTAGAGCGAGAGAGATTTTACGTCATATTTTTGTTACAAAAATCATACCCTCATGGGTCTTCTGTCGGGCAAAACTAAGAGATGGTCGTTCTTATTTAATTTTCCTTTCAGTGAAGTGGCATAAACGATCATATATATATTTAGTAGTCCTAATTGACCGTATTAATTATACTTTTTAATCTAAAGTCTTGGGTGAAATTGAAAATTAGGTCCACGAGCATGATTCGAACCCACGATCTTTGGTTCAATCTGATCTTTCACGCGTACTTTTCAGCCGGCAGCCATTCCAGCTTGTCGATAAACAAATTCTCTCTTTTCATATGAAAACTAAGTCGACATCCTAAAAATGCCTGCCTCTCATTTGTACCTCAAGTTATCAACTGCAGAATAGAATGTACAATCCGTATCATTACCACAAACATAGAAATCTGGTCAGTTTCACTGCCCCGGAGTCTCGATTTCCTGGGTAAGGATTTAAGCAATCACTTCCTTTCTCGCTAATAAATTACATTCATTTTATTAAATTAACATAGACACTGTATACATTTAAAAATCTCGATAGCCCTGTGGTACCCCACTGCCTTTGCCCATAGTGCACCAAATTACCTCTTTCAATTAATTATTCTTTTCTTCAAAACCTCCTGGTTGAAATTAAAAAGTTAGTGTCATGAGCAGGATTCGAACCATTAAAAAAAGTGAGTTCGTGTCCGGAGTGGATCGAAGTCTCGATAGCTCAAGTGGTCCCAGCAGTTGCGTTTTGAGCCGAAGGTCGTGGATTCGAATCCCGCTCGTGACACTAACTTTCCATCTCAACCAAGGCTTTAGATTAAAAGTATAAGTAATATATGTCAATTCTCTTTTTCCTTTTCTAATAATGCTAGGTGATTGAAAAGAAAATCATGTATTGTAACAAGTAGACAGTCTGTATTTTCTGTGACTATTAAAAAGATTAAATGTAATGGATATTTCAGATTTGAGATTGAACGACCAAACCAGGCTGAGATACTCGATCTCGTATAATTTTTTTTTCCACAGTGAAATCCAATTCTACGAGGAAATTTGCTCCCGGATACTCCCTCCGCTCTCTTGTGATTTAATATTACGGTTAGACATCGAACCCGGATTGTGATATATATTTTTGACATCAGCTGTTTCAAAAAAGTCATCCTCCGCGTCTCCACCCTGGCAGGGTGTCGCGTGGAAGATCCGAGTTCCTGGACCGTCTCCAAATAGGAAGCGGTCAAATACATTTCAGGGTTAGGCGAACTTCTATAAATCACATTGGCTTCCTTAAGAAGGAAGCGTTACGATATTTTACTGGGACCTGGGCCAATGAGGGTAATAAAGGGAGATTTTGGCTGGTGATGGGGTACCCCAATAAAAGTTACGTGCCCAATAAACGATGAACCAAGAAAACAAATTATCCCCGAAGGGGCGAAAGCTTTGTTACGACCCACGGTTTTCCATTAGAAACGTATTTGCCTAAAGGGTAAATACTTTTGTTCTTCACTATAATCCCCGTTAC
Source organism: Cimex hemipterus (assembly GCA_039619505.1). Lineage (NCBI taxonomy): Eukaryota > Metazoa > Arthropoda > Insecta > Hemiptera > Cimicidae > Cimex > Cimex hemipterus. Next base: position 25,924,826 of record CM077103.1, on the reverse strand, counting down.
TTGGTAAAACTTAGTGTATAAAACCCTGAAAATGATTTTGTTATCTGGACTTGATAAAAAAACAGTTCCACCTCCCTTTAACACTGTGGACCGTCTGTTTTCGCTTAATTGTATTAACAATTAGAAAACCGTGTATTAGCTGGTTTATATATGAGAGAAATTCGTTTTATATTTTATAATTTAAGATCATGTTATGATAAAAGACAAAAACCGCCCAGAAAACACGACGAGAATAAGCGGACCGGATGATCAGGGTCGACCACACTACGATGGATCTGTGAAAAACGCTCAGATAAATTTACACTGTCGGCAAAACCAGACTACATTAAACATCCATCATCAGGCCACTAATTAATACGAAATTTAACTCGAGCTGTAAAAAGTTATTAACAATTTTTCGTAATGAAAGAAATTCAATTTTTAATAGATGTAATAACTTTTTATAGCTCGAGTTGAATCCCATATTAATTAGTGACCTCGGGATGATTTATATCGTTCGGACTGAAAGGTCCTTCGTCTGGTTTAGCCAACAGTTTAAATTTAAAATTCTCCTTTACTTATTATCTTTACAAAAAAAATATTGTGTGTAAAAAAACCACCCAAAATCGCCAAACTGTCACAGAAAAAGCAAAATGCCAAAATCTCGAAAAAGGACATGGAGAATGGATCAGGGCCGATCAAATTACGTTCAAAATGTGGTTAACTCGCAGATAGATACACAAGTGCTTAACAACCAAACAACATAAACTACAATTTATTAGTATTAGTTATTTAATTGCAAACACACATAAAAAGTAAGATACAAACTGGAACATAAGACTAACGATGATATCCATGATCGGAATGATCGTCGGTGTAGTCGTATTTATTTATTTACCTAATGCAACACAATACAAAAGTACAAAACTGTTAAATTCACTAGTTTTCGTCGTCCGATTGATCAAAATGGATAGGAAATTAAGTGTCCGGTGGATCGAATTCACGATAGACCAAGCGGTAGTTCAGCGGCGTATTGAGCAAGGTCATGTGTTCGAATCCCGCTCGTGACACTGACTTTTTTATCTCAACCAACACCTTACATAAATGTTAATTAGTACAAAACTGTGTTGAGCAATATGGCATTTAATATAATAATGTAACTTTGAATTTAATTTACGCTAAACGAAGTTTTTGCAATATATAACTCTCAATAAATAATGTTTCCTATCACCAAAATCGTTAATTATTATTAATTAATAAATATTAAAAACTATTCAAATTTATAATTAATTTTTTAATTATAGAAATTCATGTGTTAACAGTATTACGTAGGTTTTATAAAAACATTTTCTTTATCGTGCCAACGTTTCGATCTTTATTGAAATCATCTTCAGGGCCTGGGATTTATAAACATTGTTTAAATTATAAAAATATATGTAGGATGTGAAAAAATTTCTAGCATTGTATAAATTCATTTAGATACACCTGTTAGGCATACAATCAAGGTTGTTACTGATTTCATAAAGAATTCCACTTCCTAGATGCTGCAACGCTGCACCCAGTTGTTGCAGGTCAACTGGCTGCGGATGTTGATTGAAAAGCTTTCTCTTCTGCAACCCATCCACCATGTGATCAATGGGATTGAGTTTTGGAGACAGTGGGCGAAGGGGCAGACATTCCCACGTTTTTGTGAACACTGAAAACCAACTCTGCCTCTATTAGGTCTTGCATTATCATCAAAAAATCTAAAATCCCGCAAATGACATGGCCTGGTTTGAGGGATGTATTCTGCGATAATTTCTTCGACATAACGGACTGCGAAGAGGTAGCCTTCATCAATATGGAGACCAGTTCGTCCTACATTTGTAAATCCCAGACCAAACCATTGCACCGCAATGTACGCACCCGCTATTTATTCTCGGTAGACTCTTCCGCGCCTGCTATCATTATACAGACAGAAACGCTGCTCATCAGAAAACATACTAATTGATATTCTCCTCTAGGCTCTCGCTGCAACATAACCTGCTGAGTGAGTAGTTGGTGGCGGGCTGTTGTTGCAAGTTGTCTCAATTACGAATCATTTGTGTTGATTGTCTTGCCAAAACATCTTGTAGTTCATTTAGTCATTCTTTCGGCGGGCCCTATGAAAAGAGTTCCGTCTTCCAGTAGTGACAATATTTCTGTCCTCCCGTAGCGCCGTAATGATGAGATTCATTATCGGCACTTCCAGTCTCTCGGAATCGGGCTCAAGCCCAGGGAGTCCACGCTCTGAGTCAACTGCCTCTGCGATATCCACTTGCTGTGACCTCGATGACTCATTATCACAATAATATTGTGAACTTCTGGTTCAATATGATGTCTTTCCATTTTTAAAGAGGAATACATCTGAATTAAAATGGAGAAAAGGTGTTCGTCTACAAAATGAGTAATCGTTACGTTTAAATAAATCTTTGATTAAAAATGATGTCTAGCATTTGTTTTTTGTTCGTAGTTAGTATAGTAGTAATAGAATCAGAGTAAATTACATATGTCCCTATTCATTTTTGAGCAGTTTAAATACACAACCAGCAGACAGTAATTTTTTAATCTGAGTGAAAAATTATATGATCATCAACTATATTATTTAATATTATATGATTATCGCTCGATTGAAACAACTTGTATCCTGTGTCTGCTTCAAACAGCAGAATAAATTTATAAAATTGACTTTACTTATTATCTTTAAAAATAAAGTATGTGTGAAATGTAAATATTTTCAAAATTCACACCTAGAATAGGTGGACCAGGATGATTAGCGATGACCAGCTATTTTCTGAATGTGCTTCACAACCAAAACAGACTATAAATTGTTGTCATTTCAAAAAATAATCCTGTACTGTTATAACCGATCATGATGTGAAATTAAAAGACCAAAAGTACTTGTCTGGTTCGAATGCAGGGCCGCTGGATTCGAACCCGGGACATTTACCTTAAAGTGACGAGCGCCGTGTCAACGCCTAAACCTTTCCGGCCACCGACGCCCCCATTAGATCCTATTGTTCTACATCTCATAAAAATTATTTGAAGTACTTTCAAAACTAGGAATATTATAGGAGCTTTTTTTTAAACTCGCCTTTTGTACATTTTGCGGATAGAATCAATATTGATGAAAGTCTTCTTTCACCTGTACTAATTTTTAACAAAACGATGCTATAGTAAGTTGTTTAAACTTGAGTTATAAAGTCAGTTTTTTATTAATCAATGATGTAATGTTCATTAATATAATACAGTTTGAAACAAATTGCACTCATCTTGTTTAGTCAACAGTTTATATTGAAAACTCAGCGTTACCTATTATTGTTTTGGAAAATAGTTGTGAGTGTAACAAAATGGGAGTTTTTCCTTTTTAGTAAACAGACGACATGTCATCCCTTTTCGTCTTGCATCAGTGTTATTGTTGTGCGAGTTGAATTCTCCAACTTGGATGAATCACTACATAAACATAAACAATGGTCGTGGCTTTCCGGCCGAATATCGTTTTTATAGCAGTTTCAGAGGCTTTATTGGAAACGGGTGTTAAATAGAAACGGTTCCGTTTGGCCAAACGCGGTGAAGCTGGGGAGGGTTTCTGTGGCTAATCCTATAAAAGCAGAAATCAATTATGGCTGTATTTCAGGCCTATCACGAATTAATTGCAATGAACACTTTCCATAACCATGAATTTATTTGTATAAAGAACGCCGATTAGAAACCACTTCCTATTTCATGGGCTTTTTTTAAATTTCCATCTCAGTCAGCAAACGCGACTGACTACATATTTAGAATTTACGATATTTGGAAATCGTGAGATGGGGACTGGTGTGACGTAGGTTTCAGAAAAACATTTTCTTCATCGTCCCAACGTTTCTACCTTTATCGACATCATCTTCAGGGACTGGGATTTACAAGCATTGTTTAAATTTAACAAATACATGTAGGATGTGGAAAAAAGAGAAATCATACAATGCTGGAAAATATTTTTTATATTCATTCAAAGTATTTCAACTGAAAAAAACAAACACTTCGTGTGAGTAGAACAAGTTTGATTGCATATAAAAAATATTTTTTGCATTGTACAAATTCACTTTTTCCACATCCCACATGTATTTGTTAAATTTAAACAATATTTGTAAATCCAAGGCCCTGAAGATGATCTAGATAAAGATCGAAACGCCTCACGATAATAATTTCATAGACTAATGGTCTCTAATTACCACACATTTAAAATTTACTTTTACAACGTTATTAATCATCGAAAATATGAGGATCTGGATTGATCATGGAAGGTCTGTTAATACAAAGATTTTTAGAAAATATTAAACTTTAGACCTTTAGATATTAATAAAGCACTAGATCCCTCGCACTGAGCATTATAAAAATTCAATCCCATGAATATTTTTATTTTGTACCGACTCCGGGAAGGAAGAATCAAGCGGAGCGATGCTTCTTATACGCTTATTTTTCAAATTTTGCAAAAGAAGAATGGAGCTGCATCCCGGAAAATAGAAATAGCCTTGCCCAACTGTGCCAATTTAAGAAAGACGTCGGTCCCTGAAAAGGGAAAAAGTCTTACTGATAAGAGTACGCAAAGGTCTTAGAAGAAAATGCAAGAGTGCGTACGCAGTCTCATTCCGATCAAAAAATTATGCAAACATGAACTAACAGTCGGGACTTTTCATTGTAAAAGGCTTCAAGTATATAGACAATTTATTATTCTTTTTATGTTGGTTAAAAAGAAAAAGATTCGCGAACAGGATTCGAACCCACGACCCACGCCGCTGCTCCTACCACTTGAGTTTTTGTGACTTCGATCCACTTGGACACCGTCTCAATCTACAACTTTTCGATTTTTTCTTCTTTTTGCCATTTTTACACTAACTTTTTTCATTTCAACATTTTCAAGGAAAGAATAATTAATTAATAGACTAATTTGGTCCATTATCTCAATAAACATAATGTATATAGACAATATTTGGGTATTTCATTGGATCTGTGCACTGGGGCCCGGCAGTGGGTTCCGGTACTTCAGGGCCATCAAGATTTTTAAATGTGTATACAGCGTTTATGCTGAATTATTGGAATGAATGTAATTTATTAGCGAGAAAGGAAGTGGTTGCTTAACTCCGCCCACAGGAGATCTTGTAATAATGATATGTATTGTACATTCTATTCTCTAGTTGATAACCTGAGGTACGAATGCGAAGCAAGCATTTTTAGGATGTCGACTTAGTTTTCGTATAAAAGGAGAGAATGAATCGGTAATAGATCGAGACGCTAGAATGGCTGCAGGCTGAAAAGTTCGAGTGAAAGATCAGATTAAGGCAAAAGTCTTAGGTTCGAATCCCGCTCGTGAAACTAATTTTTAATTTCACCCAAGACTTTAGATTAAAAAGTATAATTAGTACGGTCAATGATGACTTCTAAATGCATATGCATTTTCTGTTATTTATTTTTTAGATATGTATATTACTTTTAGGTTGTATAACTATAACAGTAAAGCCATGTTTTACTACTATCAATTAAAAGATCATAACAAGATTTTACCGTTGAAATAATTTATGACAAAATTATCAACAACCCTGACGTCAGTTGATTGATTATCTCGGACACAAATTGAAAGTTGCTTATTTCACACGCACAGTTTATGAATCAAATAGCACAGATATACAATTGTAAATCATCAGTGGGTTTTCTTGTTTTTGTTGTTTATGTTATTAACGCAGTAATTATAAAGTAATAGTCAGGCGTAATTAATAAAAAGGTTGAACAAAACATCAGCGCTTTGGAAAATGCCAGGAGGCAATTTGTGTTCGATAGGCCTTCAATGAAATATCATGGTTCAAATATATCGTCTGTGTGCGCGATATGTTTAAATAAATAATAATAATTTATAAAGGGTCGTTGGATTTTTTTTCCTATCGGTTTGATCCGTGTTTTACGTGAACTCGGCAATGACCTGACTTTTCAAGGCTTTTTCAAACTCGCTTGGGTTTTCGATTATTGAGCTCAAATTCGTATTTATGAGACGAAATTGGATAAAGGGAAAAGGCTTAAAATCATGAGAGGTTATGGACTGAACGAGACCCTAGTAAAATTGATCGTAAAACCTAATTTAGCCTTGAGGGGCCCCAGCGAATTATTCTAAACTGACATCGTTACTCTTGATATAAGGCCACCTTAAATGAATTTCGCTCTCGACCTCTTTTTTTTCCCACCAATTCATCTAAGTTAAATAAAGCGGCATAAATCCAAATTATTTCCATTCAACATACGAGTACAAGGGCAAAGATTATATTTTTAGTCTTATTTTCCCACTTGAACACTTTTAAAACTTCTTCTCCAACTGTTGATTTTTTTTTTCAAACCTAGTATTTCTGGATATATTTTTATCACTACTCCCTCACAACCTTAACCCTTTTTCTGGATGTTGACACTCTAGGATATCTGTTTGCCAAGCATACATAGATGCGATATTGCTATTTGTTCAGCACTTGATAGAAACGTTTAGGTAATTGTTTATTTAAAAAAAAAAAAACAATTCAAATTTGTGGCCTAGAATTTTCTGCCAGTTACGATATCAGGTAAGGAATTTTGTAAAATATTAAATAAATAGCACAAAGGCCTGAAAGAATGCAGATGAATGGCGAGATAAGGAATATAACTACCAATTTGTACTAAAAAAAATCTAATGCTTAATTGTAATAAATTTCAATTGATTCCTGTAATTTTCTTTCAATTAGCCTTCAATTATTTAAAAAATCTCTCACGGTTAAATTAATTTAATATCGAGGTCAATCTTGGAATATAGAACGTGAAATTTATTTATCAAAAAAAAAAATTTACGTCATTTTCATAGTCTAGTGTATTTTTAAACTTTACTAACATTTAACCCTATAACGTATAAAGCAAAATTACGATAATTTTTAAAAATTTAAACCGACATTGCAAGCCGTGGTACATCGGAAAACATGCCAAATAGAACTGTTTTTGGGGTTACCGGCATTTACGCCGCCCTGGTCCCATCTCCCTTGATTACTCTGCTGAAAAAAATCCATCTGTTTTTCTTCTGATCTGAAACATCGATTTTAGAGCCTGATCTGGTCCCACGTTTCCGTGGGGAAACTCATAGGATTCCCGTGTAAATTTCTCTTCTCCCATTTAGGATAGGGTTTTTTGAGCATGTGGTTTTTATGTTTTCCCTTCACGGGCGGTTCTGTCGTATGTATTTCAGATGGTGCTGTGAATTCGAGTTTAAGCTCGAGCTAATTTTCGATTTATCCAAGTGAATTTAACACCTAGTAAACCTTTCACATGTTCATATCCAGTCGACGCGATTAATCTATTAGTTTAGTTAAAGTATGTTCTAACGCATTTGAATTGACATTGACGACTGTCTGAATGGGTGTGGTGATCATAAAAACTTTTTCAATGTTGTGTTGAGAGAAGATCGTGCTTTAACGTTGACGAATAGTAATTGTGCATTTCAACATGTACTCGGCCTATAATTAGGTTTTCACCTTCCTAGAATTTTCTTCAGATTGGTTTTTCAATGAAAAGTCAGATGAATCAAGTTGATATACAATTGAAATTGGTAAAAACAAGGGGGTGGACGGACCTAACCAGTTGACTCTTCGACTTTTATTTTACGGAGACTGCTAAAAAAGACTCGTGTATCGATTTATTTTTACCGACTATATATCATTCCTGAACACCCATGATCAGAAATGATGAAATTACACGTTTTGTTTCTCTCATTGAATACCTTTGGCTTTTAAGTAGAAAAGAATTTTTAATTGTAACAAATGTAACTTTTACATATACTTATAACCGTTTTAATTCTTAATTTTTCTCAAAAATAGAAATGTAAAATTCGTATCTCTGTAAAAAGATTTCTTGACGATTTGCTACTCGGCCATGTACAGACGATTTTATACTGATTCATCATGTTCTGTAGCATGCCACAACCCTTCCTTCAAATCTTCAAATTAAGCAAATTACTTTAAATAATTATTTTGTCTGTTCCAGCGCTGCTTACGACACGGTGACAAACCAGAACGTGGCGATAAAGAAACTTTCGCGGCCGTTCCAAAATGTTACCCACGCCAAGAGGGCCTACAGGGAGTTCAAGCTCATGAAACTTGTCAACCATAAAAACGTGAGTAGCAATTGTACTTTGAATTTATTTCTCGGACGAAAAATAATTTTCTGGCGTTATGTTAAATTTAGCGTCAATTTCCATTAAAAAATCGAAGTTATGAAGAAGAGAGAGAACAAGTAAAATATGCTAAGCTCTGGGTTTGTACTTCGAAGTAGGGGAGTAATTTAACAGACGAGCTGCACTGAAATAAAATTAATCTCCCTTAAAACCAAGATTAATTAAATTGACTGGGTGATCTCTCTCTCTCTCTCTCTCTCTCTCTCTCTCTCTC
>CM077103.1:25876304-25916000 GCA_039619505.1 Cimex hemipterus | reverse complement strand
CTCTCCCTCTCCCTCTCCCTCTATCTATCGATCCATCTCTCCCTCCTCACTCAGAGAGAAAGAGAGAGAGATAAAAAAAGTCAGTGGCAGTTGAAAAATGGCAGAAAGGAGGGAAAATTCAAAAGGTGGGGTTCGAATCCCGCTCGTGCCATTGACTATTTTATCTCAACTAAAAACCTTAATTAATTGCAATATATTAATTCGTCAAGCGGAATCAGTGAATTTTCGATAGTATTGATCAGAATTGGATTTTTTCTTTGAACCTCATATTTCAATTCTTATGCCAGATTAGTCTCGCTGTGTCTTGCAGATGGAGAGGTGTGAACTAAGGAACAATTTCTAGGGCCAGTTAGTTTCCTAGATTATCACTCTTGTGTTGGGAGGTTAGACTTTTCCCTAGGTAAAGTCAAGAAACAATATCAAAGGTCGGAATGGGGTTTACATTGAAAAGTAAACAGTAGGACATTGGGTTACTCTAGATGGATTTAGTTCATTTCTTTTTAGCCTCTATTTACAAGATTAAACCTCAAAAAGGTTTAAATGTTTGATGTTAACTACCTAAGAAAGGATCTGAATTAGATGTCTGTGCCGTTAGCAAAAGATCATGTAATACTGTCAGGGAGAACAGGAATGTCGGCAGTATATCGTGAGTAGGTAGGGCGCTAGGATGGTGCCATGGGGACACCCGATATAACTATGATGGGACGCTTGGGCCATATCGAAAAAGACACCGGAGCAGTACTGTTTCATCTCAAGAGATTGTCAATTCTTCATTTTTTCTTTCTTAGTTTACATTCACACAAAAAAATTAAAAATTCTTCTTGCTTATATTCTTAATGTGTGTTAGAAACGTAAGAAACGTGTTAAAACTGTTGCATCTTCAATATTTTTTCCAGTTTGACCGGCTGTTTATTTATTTATTACAGCCCGAGCGCGTTATCGTTGTTTCAAGATTTAAAAAAATAAAAATTCTAGATGTACAAAAAATCTGATTGATCAGAAAGCAATATAGTCAAAATTTTTGATAAATTATTTTTAGACAAATTTCCGTAATTAATCAGGTAATTTAGTGCCATCTTTAGTTATTATTCTCCCAGAAGTTTATTATTCCACTATTGCAGTTTGTACTTCTTCCATTGACCCGAACTCTGTTGATAATTAATCCAGAAGTTCATAGGTGGGCCAAAAAGACTAGAAGCGGCCAAACTAAGGAATTTGTCACCTCTCAGACCCAACGAGAAAATCTCCCAAGTTTGGTTTTATAGTACTTAAAAGTTGTTATGTCCTTCAGGTGTTGGCAGTTAGGGCGTAAGTTTTAACGTTAGTTTTTAATAATTTAAAACAAAGTTGAAAGCAAGATTTTTTTTAATTTTTTAGTAGTCTCGATTCTTCGTTCTAAGGAATTCTGGTATTTTGTTATTTTTTCACCATTATCATTATTATCAGACGATAAAAGTCGAGGTGTGTACTAACAAAACAGTTTTCGGAAACGGCCAAACATTCCATTCCGTTTATCACAAAGCCGGGCGAGCGAAAAAAACAAAAACAAAAAAACTGCCCTTCGGTAAAATTGTTTCAATTACTGCATTTCCTATTCAGAGTTGTAAAAGAACAAGGGTTTTTATTAGAGTTTCAGATATTGGTATAAATTAGGAAAATTCAGCCGTTATCTTTAACTGGAATCACACTGGTGCCCACGCCGCCATGAAGTTAATTACAGCGTCTGTCGGGGCCCCTTCAATTCCGCACTTTTTGTGATGAATCCAAATCAACGAATCCTCTCTTTTGTGTGTCGAGTTGTAATATATGAAATCCTTTTATATTGAGATATATTTGAATGACTAGTTAAATTGCAATATTATATAAGCGCCATAACACTAAGAAAACATCATTTTACTTAAGTTCTCTAATTTCGTGGTCCGCTTGACCAATTGATATATTTACAATTAATTAAGGTTTTTAGTTGAGATAAAAAATCAATGGGACGAGCAGTATTCGAACCCACGATCTTAGGCTAGATGCACCTCTGGTCTATCACTTGAGCTGTCGTGACCTGGATCCACTCGGACACCCAACTTCCCATCTCAGCCCCACCTTTTGGATTTTCCCTCCTTTTTGCCATTTTTCAAATGTGCCATTGAGTAATTTATCTCAACTAAAAACCTTAATTAATTTTAATATTTTACTTAAGGTACGCTGGAATCTTTTATCTTGAAGATGATAATGCAAATCTTTCTAATCACAGGGCTGTTAATAGATTTATTTTAAAGATCAGTACGTTAATTATTATGACAATAAAGATCATATGTGTCTTCTATATCTTAGAAACCTTTAGAGCTAGGACGTTCGTAACACTTTAATCTTTATTAATTTAGAAATCGTGAGATGCGGTCTGGTGTGATGTAGGTTTCAGAAAAACGTTTTCTTTATCGAGCTCTGAAGATGATCTCAATAAAGGTCGAAACGTTGGCACGAAGAAGTATAAAGAAAAGGTCACTAATTACCACACACTTTAATCTTTTTAATTTATTAATTGTAAAATTTAATGTAACCTGTTTGTGTTAGTATTACTGATTAAATTTTACACTAATAAATAATATTATTTAAATAATTCTAAAATATTGGTATATATTTATATGTACCAACCCGTTTACCCCTTATAAACTTTCATCAAACCATAGTTTACATTAAATGCAACATTCATGTAACCTGAGACTTCATTAGTTATTTATTTTATTTGTATTTTTTTACGAGGGTTTGTAATAGCCGTTTTTCAAATTTTTCATTTTTTCACCAATACCTTACATAAACATTAATTAATTGAAAGATGTTATTTGGCCAATCGGATCACGAAATCTAATGTATTTAATGTTAATATTGTTGAATGGTGAAGGGTAATTTTTGGTGGGCCGGTAGTCGAGTACTTAACTTGGGCGACTCTCGGATCGTAGACCCGGTCGTGGGTTCAATTCCCGATGTAGCCTCTGGCCTTTTTTTCGTCATCCCTCCCCCCCCAAAAAAAAAAACGAATACGCGTAATATCAACACATTATCATTGGGTAATATGCTAGAACATAAAGCCATTAAAAAAATGATAATTTTTGATATCTTAATATAATTTTAATACAATGTTACCAAGAATGTTTACTTTAAAATTCCACACTGTCTACTTTTGACTAACAATGAAAGTAATTTTATTCTATAGCTTTCCTACGACTCTACCTTCATAAAGAAATCTAATAATAATCAATTATTACCAAATTTGGCTAAACCTTTTCTCCGAAAGAATGGAATAAAGCAATAAATAAAACTCTCCTTTATAAGATAGTGTTTCTTTTGAGAAAGAGCATGTTCCAAACTATCACGTACTTCTCCCATAAAGATTAGACGCCGCGCCGTTGCAAAATACTTTCAACATTACTTTACGCCTTAGTAAATTGTCCGTTCAAGCCATTCTTTGTGTATCATTACAACATCAGGACTTATATATTTTTTGTATTTTTAGTAGTTTCAGTAGTAAATAGAATTTTGTTTACTGTTTTTGTTTAAGTGGAATAAGTTCAAGCTTGATGATCTACAATATTTTTGATTTGATTGATGACAATGGAGGTTTAAAAAATAATTTGAGCTAAAAAAAACCTAGGTTAACTTTCTGAAGCTCTAAGTTTTCTTGCCCTTAAAGTCCGTGAAGTTCAGTCTTATATTTTTAAATTTTTTGTAACATTTATTTTAATAATAGTTTCGTTATCGAGTTGTTTTATTGTTTCATCTTAAGTGTAATGAGAGGTGACCTACTCTCTACTTTAAATTAGTAAAATGGTGTTAGTTAAACCAGATTTTTTTCAAGAATCTTACAGATGAGAAAGTACGGCCCCCTTTGTCCCGGTACCTGGAAGAGATAAAGGAGTAAGGATTAGAGTTTAAAGCTTGCCATTATAATTCGTTTATGCTAGAATTCTCAGAAAGCCACGAGCTGTCGTGTTTTATGCTTTGGCTCGTTATGCCGGTGGGACCCGTTCTCCGAAAACTGTGGGCCCAGGGCAGATAGCCCTTTATTTCAATAAAGATTAAGGAGTAAGCCGTAATCGAATAAGGCTATCTGGCAACGTAACCGTAAAAGAGCACGTAATAAAGAAACAGGGGCCGGTGGAAATTGCAGACGAATGGAAACAAGCTTTTTTCGGTTGTCCTATTTCGGCCGCCAATTTGGGAAAGGTCAGTTAAGTCTAAATGGTCAACTTGTGCGGCCGATCTTCGATTATTCTGTATTGAATAGGGCGTGAGATTTTTTAAAGTAAATTAGAAGATGAGGTTTATTCCAAAAGAATGACACAGTTCGGTCAGAAAAGGAGAGGATCAATTGAAGTTTTCCTCACGTCCGGAGAACAATTGTGCAACTTTCTTTACAAATGCAAATTCGGCCGTCCGTGTTGTTAATATTGCATTAAGTAATTTTCGCAAACACATGTGCTGCAAATTTTACCATATGCTGGTAAAACAACGACTTATGGAACTATCTACTCCTCGATAGTGTCACACTGCTATGCCATACTTTCAGCCATGAGAAAACGAAAACAATATTCATTCGCCAGGCGAAGGGAAAAATATAAAGCGATACATCAAATCTGAAGTTAGTTTCAACCATAAAAAGAACGAAAACCCTAACTGTAAGAAGCTTTTTTTTATAAGAAACAAATCTTTGGACTTACCATTTGACATAGACTTTTTCGAAAACACATGTCCTGCCCACTTTATCACCTGCTGGTAAAACAACGACTTATGGAACTATCTACTTCTCGATGGTGTCACACTGCTAGGCCATACTCTCAGTCATGAGAGAACGAAACCAATATTCCTTCGCCTGGCGTGTAGGTGAAGGGAAAAATATATAGCAATACATCAAATCTGAAGATATTTTCAACCATAAAATAAAAGAAAATCCTAACTATAAGCTCTTTTAAGCAACAAGACTTTAGACTTGCTTGTTGCTAAACTCACCATAGACTTAGACTTTTATATAAATTATATAGAAATACTTATCAGATTTTATTTTTGTAATAGAAATTGAATAAAATTTTGTTTAAATCAAAATCAGCCTTGGTGTTATATAAATTTTTTTTATCCATTAAAATTAATGGATAAAAAGGCATTATCGTATACTGAATAGGTCATTCATTTCTTCGGAACATGGTCCTTTTTTTGGGCTCCTTTATCTTTACAATTCTCCTTACTTTCTTATTTCGGTGTTATGCTTTTTTATCTGTTTTCAAACTGTAGAATTTACATTTTTTTCATTTCATTTATATTATCTCTTTGTAAAAATTACGTTATACGTATTACTTTTAAATTAATACATTTTTTTAAACTGTTCTTTACTTCAATTTTACGTATATATTCTATATAATATGTAATTAAATTGGAGTAAAAAGTCTTCCATGTCTTGTGTAAACATTTTACAACTTAACGTTCATACTGTTTTTCATCATATTTGTTTTTCTCTGAAATCTTAACTTGTTCAAACTTTATGCTGTGTACTATTTTATTTCATGTTGACTTAATTCTGTTTGTACTTTTATTTTTTAAGTATCTTTTCTGTTTGAAGTCCAGATTACTCTGAGAGAGGGGGAGACAGGGGTATCCGAAATCGATATCCATGAAATGATAGTTTTTTTTTCCATGAATAAATTCCTAATAAAAGAAACATCGATAATAACAGCAACCGGAAAGAAAATAACAGTAGAATATAGAACGGAGATTATTTTCCAACGAAAAAAGTTATGTTGACGAAGTCTACGAGTTGATCGTTCTGTCTTTGGGTTTTCTTCAAAACGGTTCTGTGCCTAAGTCGCTTTTCAACTTCACTCAAGAAGACGAAATGCAGAAACGTTTTTTAAAGGATTGCACGACCAACGTCGTCGTGAAATAAGACTATGAAATAGTTGCAGCCACTAGTACTAGAAAACTTTTACTATTATAATTTAACAAGCACGAGAGAGAAGGATTTGATATTATAAATTAGTTTTAGTGCTGTCTTATCTCTCTTTTTGTTTCTTTCCAAGTGAACTTTACCAGAAAGATTTCTTCTACCTCTGAAAAATCTACGGCGCTTTGATCCCAACCCTCTTCATTTATTGTTATCGTCGTTTATCGTCTTGTCACGACTCATAACAGGATTTGGATTAATTCCTAAGGTTATACGATCAACCACGAACCACATTTCAGATTTCAAGTCAACAGATTTGTTCAAAGCATCATTATAAGATTTCGGTCAATCCTTGTAAAGAAGCCATTTTAACAGCCAACTACACTATTTAGTGGCCATGCTTTTTTCGGCTTTTTTGTAATGTTTTTCTTTCGAAGCTTTGAAAAAGATAAAATTTAGTAGTATTACATCAGTTTTTATCCAAGTTATTCTCTCTTGCTTTTCGAAAAAGGTCAGGCGTCGTTCATCTTTTAAATTTCAGTAATAGGCGTCGTTCTCATGCAGAAACTTTCAAGTCGGCCTCATTTTTCCCATATTTGAATATGACCTAGGTGCTCGAGATTTGAGAATAGGAAACAAAAGAATTTCCAGAAGAATGCTATTATCCTTGCTCATAGATGATATGTTTCCCAAGGCTGGAAACACTCCCAGTGGCGGCCTGGGTAGTGTTGAAAACTCTTTGGTCAAAATTGATCGCCGCTTATTTTTGTTTTGCAAATCTCTCGGCCTGTTTCAATTGTTGAAAGAATCCAACATTAAGTCCAAGATGCGTTGATCAGTATTTTTATTACAGTATTACTTTCAATCGACCACATTATCAGGAATTTTTCGAGTGTTAAAAACAATTTTTTAAAAGAAATTATGTTTTCATTTATGAACAGTCTCATCTTTCTGGATCTTCATTAATCCCTGATGAAGCGATTCTGCTTATTTCTAAGGCGTGAGCAGGCTTGAGATTTTCGAGGATTATATTGATCCGGGGCTCGGCGGGAAGTTTGATTCCCTTTTGATAAACACCGCCCACTTGAATACCGGTGCCAGAAGTCTACCTGGTATTGATCTAGCATTGCAGTCATCCTGGCACCTGCGATGCTCCTGGTCAGTTTCGTCCAAAGGCAGAAACTTTTTAAGACAAGAACGTTTTTATTGCTCTCCAAACTCAGTTTTTTGTCGTACTCAATTAAAGTGGAAGCTATGGGCCTATGGAGACCCAGGAAGTCAGACTTGAAATTGAACTTCCATGGAAACTTTTCGCCTGCTAAAGATAATTTATTATATCAAATTGTCATATTAAGTACGAATTTTTGCATTGATTTTTTCCTTATCATTCGGTTTGTGTTGTTTTTTTATTTTTAATTTGGATTTTACTGTCCATTTTATTAACGTAAGGAATTGGAAAAATGAAACATGGCCTGCTATGCATGATCAGAACATAGTTGAGGTTTTAGTCAAACCCCTAAAACCTTAGGTTTACTCCATTTCCACGCCGCTTTCCCTAGCCTAGCTACATTTAGTTGGAGTTGTACCAAACTTCCCAAAGGATTTCCCTCTAACCCCGTCGTGAACGTTATCATACTCTATAGGTGAACCCTCGGAAGAGCACAACTTAGGTTCATTCCGCCATAATGGCGTACAGCAATTCTGAATCCAAGAACTCGCAACAGTTTTTTCTACCTTTCTTTATCTGCCCGAGAACGATCTACAGCAATTTGGCAAACGTCCTCTGGCACGCTTACTCACAGCCTGAGGCTTACTTTCAATCATTTTTCATCGAGTGAAGATTCGTAAAATTTATTTTAAATCTATCTACCTTCTATATTCGTATTTGCTAGAAGAGTTTATTGACTTATTGTATCGTTTTTTTTTAATATTCTTAGTTCTGTGGTTGAGCCTAGAGAGAAATAGATAGTAGTAATAACAAGGCTTAGGTCAGGCCATGGTATATGTTAGTTATTTTAATTTATGTATTACATGCAACACAATTGAGGATTTGGAAGACGTGACGGCTTGCCTTTGAGCTTTGTCTTATACTTTGTTTATCGCTGGTGGATAATGGTATGGAATGGAAAGGGTATCCGAGGGCTTGCAATGGAGGTCGTCTATATAGGTGTACCGATGGTGGTCTTTCCAGTTGCCCCTTGGGTGTGGTAGGTCGGGTTTTAACTACCGGGAATCTTGGTCCAAACCCCAAAAAACATCCCTAATAAAAAATTAATATGGATAAAAGAAAAATAAAGAGGTAAATTTGCTCTCCCATCGCTCGTCGATTGCGGCCAGGTTAGTGAGGCCGGATGCCTGGCTGATGTCGTCCTTTCGTCTTGTTTTACAATGGTTAATTTGGATGAGAACACAAGGTATACACAAATGGTATACAGATGGCTCCAAATCAAGTGAAGGAATCTTATAAGTGATCTTATACAGACAACAAAAGATCCTCATAAAATCAGACATCTAATCTAGTCCTAAAAGCATTAGCACGTTAAAAAGATCACTTCACTATTCGGTGAATGCGTCGACAATCTCCAAAACCTATCAACTTGGTAAAACTTAGCGTGGCAATAGTTTCATAGTATTGAACAAACTAGTCAGAGGAGGATCTGCGAGACCAATTATAGGCCCAGAACCTATAGATTGGAATAACAAAATAACACCAATTATTAACCTCACAGAAACCATAAACATGAATCCATGACCACCATACCTGACATACCTCCCAGAAGTACGTACGCCATCACTTAATGGTCAACCGTAGGCCTGCGCTTCAATACAAACTAGACGTTCGTTGCCTAAAATCCACCTTCAAATTAACCTGGGAGTGTAGACAGACCCTGGTAAATGACTGCCGATTCAACGAAGTATAAAGCTACACTGCTTTACAAAAACGCCGCTTCAATAGTAGGGTGATCATTTTACTCGTGGCATTGTGCACATTTTTTGCCTTGCGTTTCCTATTTTAGCCAGAGAACTGTATGTGTGTTTGGCGATGTATTAGTGTGGAGGAAGGGTAGCGTGAAAAAAAGCCCAGGGACGACGGTGGGACTAGAACCTACGATCGAAGGTGTCTACGAGCCGCGAGTATCATGCTGACCACCCGGTTACCGTGGTCCTCAGTTTTTTATTTTATTTCTTAACTACAATCTCTGTATTAATTTGTAGATGTAATGAGAACAGATCAACCTTTCATTAAGACAGGAGTGGAAAAGATCGAGTTCAAGTTTGGCTATCAAGGTTGACCTCAACTGGAACTTTTCTACTCCTATCTTTTTAAGAAAAATTCGATTTTTTTTAAGCTTATGTTTTGAGTGGTGTTGGTGGTGTACATGTACATGTACCGTCCTCAACTCCTGTTTCAAATTTTTTGGTCCAACTTTTGAGGGTCCAACCCCTGTACTCAACAACTGCTATTCTTACTAGGTTTGTAGCAATTCTTTCATCAATTTTTCAAGATGAAGTGGGCTTTAAAATGCAGTTTAGATATATTCTTCTTATAAGAATTATTAAAAACTGTAAAATACTGCAGAGAGTTTTCGTAACTGAACTTGAATGGTTAAGGTAGTGAAGTAGTTTTACAGATTCGCTTTTAAACAGGGTCGGTAAATTTATTATGACCTAAAACTTTGAATGTTTTTTATGTTAATATTTTTTTAGTTTTAAATCTTTCTAAGGTATAAGAATTTGTAATATAAGCATTGATATAAAGTATATTTTGAAACATTTAAAGGTTATATGTTGTCAGAAAGTTAACATACTTTTTGTTTAATATTATTATAGACCAAGTGTGGTAGTTGAATATTTTATGAACATCTACACGGGTGGCTTTGGAGTCAAATTGGCCATTAACATTTATTTCTATTTACAAAAACAGGTTTCGGCCTTTCTTCTTGTATTATTCGAACCTTGTTCTGTTCCCTCCCACTAACCCAAATAAACGGAACAAGATTAAATCCGAAATGGTATGGTTTGGCTGCAAATTAATTTCGGCGTCGGTCGCAAGCCCAATTTTATTTGATTTTCGAACGTGATTAGCCAAAGGTGCAATTATGATAATATCGTCTAGACGATGCTCACGTACTCAGGTGCCGAACGGCACAATTCTCCTAATAATCTTTGCTCGTATGTGGCGCAAGGATTTGGCAACGCTAAATAAACAAATTTGTAATTTACGTATCAACGCGTGAGTCGTTTATCATAGAAAAACGAGTACGCCTTTTATCATTAAACAAACAAACCACTTTTAGACTCGTTACTATTTTTCTAATTTGTAGGAATGAAATATCACTTAGGTCCGGAGGATTTGACATTTCCTCTTTCTTCATAGGAAATCTTGCTTCACAGCCAACATGCAAATATTCTAACATATTCATTCAGTTTTCCAGAAAATTGAGATTTATTCGTTCCCCTTTCTCCTTCTTTTATCTTAAGTTCAGAAAAATTTATACTATACTTCTTATGTTTCATTTTGTTCTTTCCTCTCACTCTTCTAGAAAGTTAAAATACTGGTTTTAAACCGAAATGACCGACGGAGGTCAAACACAGAGATCAGTCGGTCACAGATGATTAATAATGGTCATTCTGATAATTTAAAACATCTGAAATTGCGGGGGGGGGAAGGCCCATATTTTATATATTTTTGTAAGTAATATTTAAATATTTTTGCTTTTTTAATTTACAATCCTATCGCTTGAACTTTAGGCTGTTGAACAGGGAATTTGCTTTATTAACAGAACGTTTTCGACACCGTGACATGTGTCCTCTTCAGTGTTAATTACATTTATGTATCCAGTAGACTTCCCAACAATGCGCGTCACAAAATGTTCCGTTAATAAAGAAAATTCCATGCTGCGGTATATTGTTCGTCTACCTACAGTGCATATTAATTAATCCCGCTTAAAGTCTTTAATGCCAATTAAAAGATCATCGCACGTCACCGGCGATTACGTTGTTAATTTGTTTGAAATTAATTAAAAACTATTAATTTCCTGCTGTTTTGGCGTTGCTGAACAATGAAAACCTTAAATATTACCTTAAGTCAAGTTAAATTTGCGTCGTTGCGTAAGTTAGGGAATTGATAAGAAAAATATTTATAGTTTCTCTCCCTAGACACCCTCGTCCTCCTAGTTCTCTCTGGCACAAGAAGTGGCAAGTTGAGATCGAATTATTTACTTGTATTATTGGTATTATACACCTTGTATGTAGAAATTTGTGACCGTTAGTCGATGATTACCCAGAAATCGTGAGGTACTGCCTGGTGTGATGTAGTTTCAGGAAAACTTTTTCTTTATCGTAACAACGTTTCGATCTTTAATGAGATCATCTTCAACGCCTGGGATTTACACACATTGTTTAAACTTAACAAATACATGTAGGATGTGAAAAAAAGTGAATTTATACAATGCAAAATATATTTTTTATATTCAATCAAAGTATTTCTACTCACTCAAAATCGTGTCGTGTTGAGAGCAGTAAGAATGGCACAATTACACAGAAGACAAACACTTTGAGTGAGTAGAAATACTTTGATTGAACATAAAAAATATATTTTGTTCCAATTCACTAATTTCGTGGTCCGCCTGACCAATTGATATATTACAATTAATTAAGATTTTTAGTTTAGATAAAAAATCAATGGCACGAGCGGGATTCGAACCCACGATCTTCGGCTCGATACGCCGCTTCTATACCTATCTAGTCGAAGATTTGGTTCGAATCCCGCTCGTGCCATTGACTTTTTATCTAAAATAAAAATCTTAATTAATTGTAATATATTTTGCATTGCATAAATGTAAAAAAAAAATTTAATATTCAATCAAAGTATTGGTTATGAGAGTGCCAGTGAAATAATGCTGTTTTTTGTTTATATGTTGGATTTTGAAGGGGCGGGGAAGGAAGAATTTATACAAAAATGTCTTTCTATACCGACTTCCTTAAATAAAAAACAGCAAAATCTCACTGGCACTCTCAACACGACATGCAAGAATGGCACAATTACAAAAAAAAACACTTTGAGTGAGTAGAAATACTTTGAATATTTAAAAAATATTTATTTTTTTCGCATTGTATAAATTCACTTTTTTCACATCCTATATGTATTTGTTAAATTCGGACAGTGTTTGTAAATCTCAGGCGCTGAAGATGATCTCAATAAAGATAGAAACGTTGGCACGATAAAAAAAAGTTTTTCTGACACCTACCTCACACCAGACCGCATCTCACGATTTCTGAATAATTATGTATAAATTTTAGGGTCTGCACTACCGGAATTGGGAATCTGTTCTTTGTGTAATTCGCGATCTATCGAAACTGTATCCCACTTCTTGGCGGAGTGCTCGTCCCTGGGTGAGATTAGGTGGTTGCATCTCAGATGTTTCACTCTCCCCAGGGTTGACCTGCTACGGTTTTTGAATGGTTCAAATTCGCAGCACTTAATTCGTTACGCTAGGCATGCATGGAAGTACAGCTATGAATTAATTAATGAGTTAAATTTTTGATATCTGTTATAACCTGTTTTTATGTTCTCTTTCGCAATTTGGCAGTTTTTGTTTTATTTGTATTGCGTAAGCTATAACTTTTATTTTATTGGGTATATATATTTTATGTTATATTATATTTTTTGTTTCTGATTGTTTAATCAACGACCTCTATCAGACGGATGCAAGATACATGGCCTTAAATGCTTTAAAATCTAAATTGTCTTTTTTTTCTTTTTTTTTAATAAAGCATTATTATTATATTATTATTACTGAAGGTTTTGCGCTCAGCATTTGTTCATTTGTTTTTCAAGTTGGATGATGATGAATATGGAGACTAAGAAGTCTTTCACGACCACTGCATCCAGGCTTATTGAACTTTTCCTATATCCTTTCAATTCCTACTTCTCTGCAATCGACCGCTTCCCTTAAGAAGTATTATGTATCGATTGTCGACGCTTCAATTCCTTTCACGTAGTTTTCTTTGTATCCCAGGTTATGTCTCCATTCAGCAGTTGGCATTGTCGTTGTTGTGTTTCCTCAAGTTTTGTAGATTTTAAAATTTGATTTGATTTTTTTATACGTGTCAATGCTTAATAGCTGGTCTAACCTAATGAAAAATTTTTGTCATTGTAACCTTTCCTAAGGTTTTTCCAAAGTACAAGTATTGATACAGGTCGAAAGATAGAATTACATTGCTCATAATTTGGGATTGTGCAAGTTCAAGGGTTTTTTTGGTTTTTTTACCTTTATGGTAAAACGATCTTTCTAAGTAATTACAATTAATCAAGGTTTTTAGTTGAGATAAAAACATTGATTAATTGTAATATTTTAATTGGTCAAGCGTACCATGAAATTACTAAGTACGAGAATTTCTAAGTAATTTTGATTTGTTTTAACTACCCACCATAAAACTGCATATATTTTCTGCTAGTTGAAGTGATCATTTCTTGCTTTTATTGTTTTCCTTTTATAACCTATGATGTAATAGTAAAATGGTATTTCTAAATGTCTTTAAAAAAATTTTAACAACCCAGCATAATTGCATAGGTTTTATGCTTAATAATCGTTCATTTGTTTCCAAAGTTGACCTTTTTTTTTTAATTTATACAGGTTGTATTGTTCAACTTCTAAAGTCCACCCTTATAATTCGGAAACGATTAACTTTAGCAAAAAATGGTCTTATATTGTAGAAACCTAACATACTTTCTCGTGTAGCTGGGAAATGGCTCTAAATTTGTTATTTGAAATGAAAATCCCGTTTTTTTTTTCTGTACAATTGCATTCTAGAGCTTATTTAAGCCACTTTTACTGAAAGGAAAATTTTGATAGGATCGACCGTTTCCGAGTTATTTCCGACGGAAGACGCGTGAGGAGGATATGCGTTTTTGTAACAAGATGGCCCAACCCCTTTATTTCCAAAACAATTAACTTTAGCGCAAAATAGGCTTATACACCCCTAAGTTAATTTTGGCTTGTAATCACGTGGTTGTAACAGATTTAGCATAACCTTCTTATCTAACTGGCAAATGATATTAAATTTGTCGTTTTAAATGAGAATCCAGTATTTTTGTTGTTCAGTTCTATTCTAGAGCTTATTTTATGCCACTTTTACTGAAAGGAAAATTTCGATAGGATCGACCTTGTCCGAGTTCTGACCGATGGAAGACGCGTGAGTAGATCGATGCTTTTTTTAACAGGATTGCTCTCCCCTTTATTTCGAAAATTCTTTAAACACAGACTTTATGGGTTTTTTCTATGATCTGAATTCATATTTAAATGGTGAGGTTTTATTTTTTTTACATAGGTTTTTTTTTTTAACAACGTTTTCATTTGTAATACCTAGGGGTTGGGTTCTTTTCTATTTTACTATTTATACTTTTGTAATAGTGGAATTATCTTTTAATAAACTTAATAACCTTCCTTGTATGTCTTAAGGATTCATTATTCACACGTTTTAGCATTTATTGTGTGTTTTATTACGATTTGTGAAAAAGGAAAATCCCAGTCGGTTGAACTACCGCCAGTTGCAAAGGTGAATTATTGAGCTTGTCCTTGGGTGCTTGCTTCGCTTTACAAATTCTACAAATCCTTTGGCGTCGTCTTCAGATCGGATTTCAAACCCTTTTAAATTAAACTTGAAGCATCGTTGGAAGAGACGACGGCGGATTGAATAACAAAAAAAATAGTACTTGAAGATTCTTTGTTCTCCTGAAACCTCGTCAGGTGTAAACTCTATAAATGAACTTTTACCTTTTACCTTCGCTATTTTTAGACTGCCCTTTGCCAAAAGAGAAAAGAACTCTTAAGGGAAAAAAATCAGCAATTTATTTGCGTGTCATGTCTGCCACCCACACGCGTTTACGTGATTCGCGTCGGCCCTGAAAAGAAAAATTTTCCTACCGTTAACTGCATCCTTTCTCAGGATCTCGGTGCTATTTTAATGAAAATCTCCTGTTAATTGATTTTTTCATTCAAATTGTTTTCATATTTAGTAAGTTATTTCATTTTTAGTATAATGGTATATTTTAAATATTATTTGAGACAAGTCATGAAAAATTTTTCAATTATTTTATCGGATTAAACGTCAACCAGTCCGTTCAAAAATGAAAATCGCGTGTAAAAATCTCAAGGTTTGGTATGTTGATATAACATGGTGTTTTATTGCTTTATAACTGAATATATTATATTTACTGCTAAATTTAAATAAAAAATGGTTTATACATTATTGTTCTACATGCAAAAGAAAAGAAATATTGCCGTTACAAATTTTGAACGAGTTGGAAATCCTGCTCGTAACTTCTTTATGTTTCACTGACTCTGGTATTAGCATAAATTCGTAGCGCTCAGTGGCATTTACTGGTCGCTTTTGACTGTGTGGCATTTGACCTACCTCAATTAAAACAACTTTCAAATTTCCCAACGTAGAGTTATTATCAACCTCCCTTCAAAATTTCAACTTTTCTTCGACTTTAAACGATATTTTTGAAAAATTCGCTAGTTTTCGTGGTCCGCTTGAACAATCGATATATTTCAATTAATTAAGGTTTTTAGTTGAGATAAAAAAGTCAGTGTCAAGAGCGGGATTCGAACCCACGATCTTCGGCTTGATACGCCGCCGCTCTACATGGCTTCGACCTTCTCGGACACCGACTTCCCATTTCAACCACACCTTTTGAATTTTCCCTCATTTTTTGCCATTTTTCGAATATCGAGGAATCTCTTTGATTCTTGGCGACAAATGAAATATCCACGGAGAGCTTTAGTGAAGTATGCTTCATTTTTACTTATTAAATTCACTAGTTTTCGTGGTCCGCTTGACCAATTAATATCTTTCAATTAATTAAGATTTTTAGTTGAGATAAAAAGTAAGTGTCACGAGCGGGAAAATTCAAAAGGGGGGTTGAGATGGGAAATTAGTGTCCGAGTGGTTCGAGCATAGCTCAAGTGGTAGAGTAGCAGCGTATCTAGCCGAAGATCGTGGGTTCGAATCCAGCTCGTAACACTGACTTTTTTATCTCAACTAAAACTCTTAATCAATTTTTGAAAAAGAAAAAAAAAAGTATATTGAATAAGTCTGCTGCTTGCTTCTCTTTCTGCAAGGGTTTTTCTTCTGATTTCAGATAATTGGTCTTTTAAATGCGTTCACACCCCAGAAATCACTGGAGGAGTTCCAGGACGTGTACCTCGTCATGGAGCTCATGGACGCCAACCTGTGTCAGGTGATACAAATGGACCTCGACCACGAGAGGATGTCTTATCTTCTTTACCAGATGCTTTGCGGTATCAAGCATCTTCACTCAGCCGGCATCATACACAGGGTAAGTGTCACTAGCCGTTTTGGCATTTACTTAAATGTCACATTTGCGTGTGCAAATCCACGGTCGCGGGGCATAGTCATTAAAAGCTGTCGATTTTAATAAAAGTCCCATTTTCTTTATTAACGGCCGCGCCTGTTAATTAACGACCGAACGTTATAGCTGCACATTTCACTGCAACGAATCAAACTCATTGATTTGAATAATTAATCTTTTCTTAATTGATTATTATTTTAGGCCGTTTTGGCAATCAAAATTTGCGTAATGCAAAATTTATGACTATTATTGACGCCCTGATTTAATAAACAATCTTTCAAATTAAAGCTATGATCTTTTTATGCGTGATTCAACTTACATAATTTTTATTTTATGGGCGGGTACTTTTTTTTTTAATGGGCCTTCCCTAAATGTTTCAGAACCGGAGCCTACGTCCTCGAGATAAATTATTGTTGAGCTTTTGTTGTTTTAATTTGATTATTTTCGAGGACGTGGTGTTCGAGTTATTTTTTTTCCGATTTCACGCCACAAAAGGGCAAGTATGACCAGATCATCTGCATAAGGGTATTCCTATTGAATTATTAAAAACAGACTCATAAACTATAACATGAATAAATATTGAAAATAATAAGGGACTTAATATTATATCATATTATACCCTTCAGAAATGACAAAATTGGCAGAGTTATGTAATTGTGGGTAATAGATCACTCAAGAATTTTCCTTCAATACCGAGGCAATACATTTTTGCTACAAGAAATTGTGGTTTATTGAATAAAAGGCCTGATTGAAGTTGAAGTATACGAATATTCTAAAAACTTCAAATATACCAGTATAGATATATACAGGACTTACTACATTCAAATATGTATTTATGAGTTTAGAACTTATATTCTATTTAGTTCAAGTAACAGCGTTGAAGAGGGATCAGGGACATGGTCTAAAATGCATAGTGATATAAATATATAACATAAAAAATAATCAGTGTTTTATTCTAAAAAAAGAAAAAACTAAATTGTAATGCCACTCTTGTGTATATATTCATACTAATTCCTCGTAATAACTAAGTGTTTTCATTCCATGTGGTTATCTGCAAATTCAAAAGTGGGCCTGGAAATTTAACTTGGTCTCATATTTCCATCAATATCTACTCGTCATTTTACATATGGAACAGGCTGTTGCAATGTTTTCAAAGTCCTCTGGGATATTTTTGACAATTGTTAATATCTTTCTGACATGTTCTATCAACACAGGCCCCCCTGGCTTGTTCAGACTTTGTAATTATAATAGAAATTTTCCTTGATGTGGTAGTGTTTTTGTATACAGAGAAACAAAAAATTTTAAAGACTCCTGTTTGGGAAGTCTGGTCTTACAAGAAAAGCTGAAACTCGTATAGACAAGAAAATTGTTTAAAAAAGTATTCTTTTTATAATATTACTATATAGAAGTGTATATATTTCAG
Organism: Cimex hemipterus; assembly: GCA_039619505.1. Lineage (NCBI taxonomy): Eukaryota > Metazoa > Arthropoda > Insecta > Hemiptera > Cimicidae > Cimex > Cimex hemipterus. Next base: position 25,898,273 of record CM077103.1, on the reverse strand, counting down.
TAAAATTGTAAATGTTGCGTAGAACAGAATGGGAAAAATTTTACCTAAGATAAATTTCAAATTTTACATTTGTATAAAGAGCAATAAAGGTTTAATTTGTTCATGTATCTATTCTCTTTCAGGATTTAAAGCCCAGCAATATAGTCGTGAAGTCAGATTGCACTCTGAAGATTCTAGACTTCGGCCTAGCCCGAACAGCCGGCACCACGTTTATGATGACTCCTTACGTTGTAACAAGGTACTACAGAGCGCCGGAAGTCATCCTCGGGATGGGTTACAAAGAGAATGTCGACATTTGGTCAGTCGGCTGTATCATGGGTGAAATGATCCGCGGAGGTGTACTCTTCCCTGGTACGGATCACATCGACCAGTGGAATAAAATCATAGGTATACAAAAAACTCAGTATAAATATATACTTCGATGGTTACTAATTGTTTTTCTACATTTCAGAACAACTTGGGACACCGTCATCAGAATTTATGATGCGGCTGCAACCCACTGTTAGGAATTATGTGGAGAACCGGCCCCGCTATTCCGGGTTCCCATTTGATAAACTTTTTCCTGATGTGCTTTTCCCATCAGACTCTAGTGATCACAGTCGTCTCAAAGGTAATGTCCTTCTCATTTTATTTTTATAAACAATAATTAATCAGTTATTTATTTTACAGCAAGCCAAGCTCGTGACTTGCTCTCACAGATGCTAGTTATCGATCCGGAAAAGAGAATTTCCGTTGATGAGGCTCTAATGCATCCTTACATCAATGTGTGGTACGATGAAGGAGAAGTCAATGCTGTAAGTATTTTATTAATTTTTAAAAAGAAAAAAATATTCACAGTCATGAGGTCACTTGTCATAACTATTTATAAACCAGATTTTGAAGTTTAAAGATTTTTTTATTAAAATTATTTTTAAAAAACTGGTTCTTTTTGTTGTTCATCATTTAAAAAAATATATATGCAACCTGGGCAATATCTGTAGACATCCCATGATCAGCGACGATCAATTAGCGATGGTTAGGGTCATCACGATCAATTATTCAAACATTTCATCTAGCGCCAAGCATAATTTACATATAATTAAATGTTATTAATTGATTTTAATCAATGTGTTACTTTTTTAAGCCTGCACCTGGTCCGTATGATCACTCAGTAGACGAACGTGAACATTCAGTTGAACAGTGGAAGGAGCTTATATACCAGGAAGTGATGGAGTATGAACACTCACACAATGGTAGCCAGCAACCTCGTCCTTCTGCGTCGGCCGAGGACGAATCGGCGGCTTCAAGACGGTAGAGCAAATGACGGCTTCCCTTCTGTCCCCTCCTGCCCTCATTCAGCGTCCAAATACAACTAACATGAACCTCCCAACCAACAAAGTAAAAATCTCATGAAAATCTTTGTATAATAGCAAAACGAAAAAAAGAAAAACAACATACCCTCCAAAAGTAATTTGAAGATTCCCAAAACAGAATCTAGCTCTATATTAAAGGGAATGTCAAATTGCATCCCTGCTCATTTATAACATTTCGTTTAAACATTTAATGTAAGAAAATGTTGAAACATATCAATACGTCTGGCAACGTAGAGATATACTGAACCTTTTTTTTTTTTTTTCTTGTGATACACTGTTTATGGAATCCCCTTCAATCAATTCTTTTAAAAAATCTCACTTCCCAAGAACATTTTTTGAAAAATTGATATATTTTCTAAATGAGCTTTTTTTTTTCTTTAAATAAAATGCACTTTCTAATTAATCATAAAAGTTTTAATTTGTCCGTCTGAATTGTTTTTTATGTTGTAAGGAAATAAAAGGAAAAAGACGGGAGCGCTCATTCTAATACTATTTCAGAGCATCGACTCTGCTAATGTACCTGATGGAATAAATCAGTCAGGCTCATTTCTTAATTCTTTGATTCGTTTCCTTGTTAGTGAAAATGCCTTGTACAAAGAAGTCGCTCGTAGTTAACATGATATATAAAATTTTAAACGTTATTAAAAACCCTTTAGGGAGTATTTTGGGAAGTTGATTTTAAGTCCCACAGTTTTTAACTGCTGTCATTCCAAGCTTTGATATCCATCTTGTGTTGAACTAGGAATAATTTTGCAGAAATAAGTAAATTATTTGAAGATAATTTTGTTTTTATTCCGTTGATTTCAATGTTTTATTATCGCTTACTAGCATGGTGAATGTTTTGTAAAAAAAAAAAGTATTGTTACTTTTTCTCATTCTACTATAATAATTATACTTTATTAAAAACATAATTTTATGTGTTTAAAGGTTAAGGGAAAACATACAAAATAGTTTTTTTTTGCGTATAATTTTTTTTTAAAACCATTGAAAAGTATTTGTTTTTAAAATTTTCTAGTGTATGGAATAGTATTAAGACAATAATGTTTAACATCAGTTACAATTTGTTTCTCCTTATTTTTCCAATTAAGTACAACTGATTGTTCATCTTTTTTAAACCCACTGCCCTTTGTAGTTTGTAAGTACAAAAACCGACAGTTTTATGTATATGCTAAAGATATTAAGGATTTGGTCACTTTTGGATTTAAAAAAAAAAGTTTTGTAGCACATGAACAGACTGAATGGTTTTTAATGCTCTTTAGTATATATATATATATAAAAAAATAAAAAGTCTGGATTAGCAATATTTATATAATATTGTTCTAATTGCTGATACTATGATCCTTAAATATGATTTTCACAAAGATGAGCTTTGTTTTTATTTTTTAAATGCAGACAAATCTATCTTATTTAGCTGTTTTGTAACTTGAATTCTTGATTGAGCCACATTCTAAACACTTGTAAATAAAACACAGATAGTAAAAAAAAGGATCATAGTTATCACATTCAAAATGTTATTATCTCATTTAAAAGATAAAAAATACTATGTTAATAACGGAGTGATATTCTTATAGTTTTATAGGATATAAAAAAATATATATATAATTCTGGCACGGTTCAAAGGTTTGAACACCTTTAACCGTCATTTAAATTAGCATCCGATCCATTATTTCGATCCAGGTCGAACTTGTCATGTTTATATCTTACAAATTTAAAAAGTTATGGAAAAACAAATATGTGTTGTGAGTTCATGAACCTAGTGGTAAGAATATTAGCACCTCACTTTTATTCATAAAATTGTTTATTGTGTTTACTACTTAAATACCTGTTTTGTACATAGAAGATATGCTTGTTCTTTTCATTTTTATATACATATTTAAGTGATTGTATTATTTAAAAACAAAATAAGTGATTTTTCAGTTAAGTGTTACTACTGCTATTCAAGGGTTTTCGAATAGGGTTATATATAATAAATAATAAATTTAAAAAGAAAAAAATTCCCTCCACCATGTGGGCAGAAGAGAAAATATGATTTCTAAAGAAAAAAAAAATTTAAAAATATATATATTTTACGTTTGTATACAATTTGTCAAATATGAAAATACCTCCTGTATATATAGCATATACATAAAGGCACTGTATTTTTGTGAGTACAGTGAGATGAATTGTAATAGCTTACAAATTTTAGCGATGAAGGTGATACAATAGGTAAATGATAAAAATATAGAATTTAAAAATTGCTAAAATATACCCTAATGATGTGCACTCCGGTGTAATTAATGAATTAATACAAAAATAAATAATTACTGACACTTTGTGATGAACTGTAGCCACATCAATGTGTACGTACTACCACAATTTCCTTTGGTAGTAAATCATTCACCACAGTTTTAAATTTGTAGTTTAATGACTATTTTTCAAAAACTATCGTAATAAAAAAAAAGATATCCTGTACTCCAAAAAAAATGTAGTAATTTATTTGTGACTGTACAAAGTAGATTGTATCAATAATAATAATATAATATTAAATATTATTAATTAGTAAATATTATTTGTAGGTTATAGGAGGGCTATAAACATTTTAAGAGTTATAAATTTAATGATTTAAAAAAAACCTTTTACAAGAGTTCTGAGCAAAATTCTGAAGGGATATTTTTTACCTTTTTGCTAGCTGTTACCAAGTAATTAATTATTTAATTTATTGTGCAAAACATGTTTCCCAAACATCTTATTATCTCGGAAAACAAGGAGAAAGATGCAGAAATGATTAATAATCCAGGATTGAACATTAGGTTTTAAAATTGTAATTAATAAACCCATGATATGCAATCATTTTCTATAAAGTGTTTTATTTATTAAGTTACCTCTATTAAAAATAGTGATTCACTTAAGTTTTACTTTTGAAGTTGGACACTTATTGCCAAACAGATCATTTCTAGACAGTAAACAATAAGGGGCACTGGTGGTCACAACTAAGGCATTGACAAGGTGATTAGTCACGGGTCTCAAGTACTAATTTCAGCAGGCCCTGAGCCCAACTTACTTCCAAAGAGTTGGATTGCCAAAATCTACCACAAAAACAAACAAAACACAATTGTCAAAAACAAACTACATTCATTCATTATATGGTTAATTGTGTTTTTCCTTATTTATACAGTATGAATTTAGGGGAACCAATTTGAAAATGTTAAATTTGTGGTGACCCAGAGTAGAGCCCCACAGATGGCCCCCTCTCCATGCCCATGGCACCAACCGTGATGCTTGTCTCTGCCACTCCAATCCCTTGCACCTCTCCCCTCCTGGCCGATTTGGTCAATGAAGAGCCAATCCCTTGGGAGTGGAAGAAAGGGATATAGCCATATTGTGATTTTTAGTTGAGATGTTAAATTAAAGAAGACACCCCTTATTTTTCCCAATGGAAGAACCCAAAGATGAGGAGACCTGCATTCCTTCCCAAATCATTCGGAAAGATAGGAAGGCTTTTTCTGCCCTATCATCCCATGTAAATACCCCAATAACATTAAGTTTGCTTTCAGACTCCTGTAGAAATCACCACAGGGAAGAATTGGAGGTAACAGTGAGAATTTGTATTTTATTACTTTCATAAAGCCTATAAAAGAGCTTTTATTTTATATGAGTTGTTGGCACAGAGAGCAATTTTTGGTCCTTTTTTCCCATGTCCTTTGATATTTTGATACAGGTTTTTTTACTCGCATGCGATCCAGCTCCTGCAAATCCAAACCTGAACAATTGACATGTCACCAAAGAGGATGACTAGGTCTATGACAGATAACACTAATCAGGAGTGCTTCGCTGATCTCAAAACCTCGCTTCTCTGTAAAAGACAACTGGGCAGGTTGCCAAGCTCTCTGGCGGTGGAACAAACAGCTGAGAAAGACAGCCTGTACTACTCACAGAAAAAAGGGAACAAATCATTTGTTGGAAAGCCCGAAACTGTGACTCCCCCTCATGGTGGTCCGTGCTGTTGAAGTCCCTTCCCGACAAGCAGTACCAAGAAAAGTGTGTCCCCCATTCCTCCACCTCAGGCACTGTCGATACACCCAGCGGTCACCATGCCGACATCCTTGCTCTTGCCCATTTGAGACAACCATGTATGCGTTGGTAAAAGGCGTAAAATCTGCCCCAATCGGTCCTCGAGTTGGGTACGTAGATTCTGTTACAGTGAGAAGAACAGATCTGAGGGATAGCAGGAAGCCTGCACCTCAGCTGGGAGACTTGTCGACAGCCTATTATCTGCGTGGGTGAGAATGATGCTGATATAGAAAAAATTTACCATCAGCAGTCGAATAATAAAAGATTCAGTCACTATGTTGATGGGCTGATAGGAGCTTCTCTTGCAAAGTTGCTTAGGTCCAAGACCAATAGGATCCCAGCAACTGTGAAAAGTGCAGAAAGAAAAGCAAATGCTCCCACCAAATGTAACCTATGACCACTAGGAACCCCCGGTGACTACCAAGTGAATGCTCCTCACCTCAGAGGAAGAGGGATCAAGTTCCAAGAGGAAGCCCCATCGGATCGGGGATCGAACCCACGACGGCGGGGTCTACTAGCCGAGAGTCTGACGCCTTAACCACTCGGCTACCGCGGCCCCCCAGTTGGTACAAGTCCGATTAGTTCCTTTCAACTCGGGGGATCATCCATGCATTTGCACGTGAGATCCCCAAGGAAATTAAGACTTGCGCACCCCAGAGTGAAATAAAGGGGTACAACAATTTACATGTTTTGGTAGACACTGTGCTTCAATTAGCTGTCTCTGAGAAATTAACGCATTTTCTTATTAAGAGGAAGTTGGGAGAACATGCTTTCCATTGCGCATAAGGCCTCTATTGAGGATCATCATGTTCACGAGGAGATATAAATTTGAAATTGTGCGGAGCGCTGCTCAGTGCTGGCCCTGAGTGCTTCCCGAGTGAATCTATGGACTTCCTGAGGAACAGAACACCCGTCATTTCATTCAAAAATTGGAAGCCAGAAAAGACAGGAACCCAACTACCTACTGAAAGGCAGGGTTCTGGTGCGCATGTCGCTCGCACTCGGAAATTTAGAGTGGCAGCTCTCCTGACAGTTGAAAGTGGCCATGTATTTCCATGCCAGCAAAATATCCTACTCCCAGGATTTAATGATCGTTAGACTGCTTCGGGAGAATTTCCTATTGATCAAACATAAAAACTTTCAGCACAAGATAGGTGAAGGCGTGCTTGCCGAAGAGTACGAGGTAAAGAACATCACCAAGGGGAGATTCCCAACTACCAACCCCACAGCTAGCAGAGATGTTCCTAGATCACGTTGAGCCCCTTGCCCACGGCAAAACTGCTTGCTACATACTTCTTAGCAGTCGATGCTTTTATCCATTTCATTTTTCTGGTCCCAAACGCACAACCAAAATGATCATCTGAGTAGTGGAAAAGGATTTTTTGGCCTAATGCTGTGCTAGAACAAGTATTTTAAATATACAGAAGTTTCACCAGTTTGTGATCAAACTAGGTTGCCATCGAATGTTGCTCCACCCTTATCACCTGAACCCTAATCAAACTGAAAGTTTAATTTGGTTGTGGGTTAATAATTCATTCACAGAGAATTCATACCGATTGGGTGAGTAGCATATTTTGATTTAAATGAGCATAAATTCGCTGAAACATGGCAGTACAATTTGCACACCACCTTGAGTATTAACTTGGGAGGGAATTGGTATGAGGTTAGAGTATGACAATATAACCTCTGCTGTTGCAACACTCATGAAAAAATAAAATAATAATAAAAAATGAAGAATGCAAGCATGATTCAATCATTCTTCTTTAAATCTAGCATTTAAGTTTATACGGGTTGAAATTAAAAATAACAAAAACAATTAGTGTGACATGTTTATTGAGCCTATTACAAATAAAGCTCACAGCTTGATTTAATGCAATGGCACCAAATTAAAAATGTTGAATGCAATGTATTTAAGAAATATGATGTTATAATTGAATAGACTAGTTCTCCACACAGTTCAGTATTGCCTTTTTTATTATTACAATACAATTTTTTATATTTTAATTACAACACATGATAAACGTAGCATGAAAAAATGATTAACATTTGTTAAAAAAAACATGAGTCATAATCTTTAATGAACACAGGTCTATTCATTTAAAATTTTACTTCTAGTCCAATGTCAAATATCTTTTAGAGTGGAACCTTTACACACCTTTTTTTATTTTTTTTTATTCAATTGATATTAGTTTATGTATTACTATTTTTATTACATAACTCTTATTACATACACAACAGTACAGGGATTCGTTGCATTTACATTAATAGTAAGGCTTTCTTCAAAATTTGCCTTTTGGCATAATACAATAAGTGTTCTAATACTAATAAACATCACTAAGCGTTCACAAAATCTGTCTTTTCATATGCAAATCCAATTTGTTTTATATATATTTATTTTTTATTTTATTTATATTTTTTAAGTAACTGTAATAACAAAAAAACTGTTAATGATAGTTAAGGGACCACAGCCTTTTAACAAAAATTACCCTCAAAAAATTAAGAACAATTCAAGACTTACAAACTTAAATCTTGCAATTTTACAAAGTACAAAAAAAAAACTAAAAATCAACACTTCCTTTTAGGTGTTTTCCCATTAATTATGCGAACGCCGCTGGGTCAAAAGCACAGTGCGAATCATTTAAGTAACCAACATGGCCCTTGGTAAAAATACAGTAATCAAATTCACAGCTTCACGGAAGCTAAATATCCATATCAAATTGTTCCAGACAGTCTTCCTTTTTGGGAGCTGGAAAAACAAAACACCCCAAAGATCAAGGAAAAGTTACTCGGACAAAATAATTAAAAGTATAATAAGAAATGCTCACATTTGCTTGGACTCTTCCTGAATCCGTTGGTTATGATCTTGTCCACTGCACCCTTCCTGCAAGGAAAGTCATCGAGGAACTTTGGTGGGGTGTTCGACAACGGGGAATTTCTCAGGTACATAAGCGTAGATCTTTCGTAAACAATCCTCGTCCCTGCAAAAGAAAGTACAATACTGTATTCAAATCAGAAGCTGGGGCTATCAATTTGTGAGACAGAACAATGGCAGATCTAGAAAGATAATTTAGGAATGTCAACTGAACAATAAACATAATAATATGCTATAATTACAATTACAATGCACAAAAGAATTAGATACAGGAAAGAGATGTTTATTTGCCTAAATAAAATATGGCATTGTTAAGCATAATACCTTTGCTTAAAATAAAGAATTTTATTTTTAAACCTCCAAATGATTCAAGAATTCTTTTTGATTAATTTCAACCATATTCTCTATTTCGAGTAATGAGCTGTCTTCTCAAGATACAAAACACATGTGATCATTTTTCCTGGCTCTACTCATCAAATAAGCTAGGGTGTTTTTTCTTTTTCAAGTCTCTCAAGCCTAGCAGAGATCACTTATCATCCGTCTGTTATTAAATTGGATTTAAAGAAATAATACTTATCTACTGACGTTTACTGTCTTGTCAATACTTGCTGTTGCTTTATTGGCTGATTGATCATTATCAACAAACTCCTATTGTTTCATATCACGATCAAATGAACGACGATGTCAATAGTTCATTGCTCATCCGTTTTGAAGGTTCCGATTGATTGAGTGATTTTTTTTTCACCTTGGCTGATTACAAAGACAAAGCCGTTAAATACCCCGAGATCTGTAACGTCAATCATGCCAAAATAGTAGGAAATATTCCATTTATATATAAAATAATTGGACATTAAATGACACAAGCTGATGAAATCGACTTTTGAACTTCATTAATTCTATCAAAACCGAAGTTAAAAATACTTGATATTTTTTATTAAGTTTATTTAAAGTTTAGAAACAATTCTTTGACTGGAAGAAGGAACAAGAGATCTAATAATTAATTAATTGTTACAATGTTTGCGTGTTTTATGACTGGCAGTAATATTTTACAAATGTACAGTATACTATTATTAATTCAAGGTAAAATTTATTACAATACCAAACAAGCAAAAAAACAAATTTCCTGGACATTAGCACCAAAGGTATGTTTCCTAGGCACTATCTTGAAACATACAAATTTTTTCAGGAGATTATTTAGAGAAATTATGATTTTTAAAAACTTTTTAAAGTTTAATATTATAAATTAAGTTTTAAAAATTCCTTCAATATAAATAAAAAATTAACAATTTTTGGTCTTGAGCATCAAATTATTGAGGATTTTTGCTACGTACTGTCGCAATAACATAGGAGGATTATTTACAGAAGAAAATAAAATGTACGAAAGTAGACAGTACAATACTATTATTGCTTAAACACAAAATTGATTTTAAAAAACTAGGAAATTTCTTAGACTTGAGCAAATAGCAACAAAATAAGGATATGAGATAATGGATTTTAGTCATTTTGCATAAATATATAGTTGGTAAAATATACATTCTTTAATTAAATATTATAATTATTTTTTAAGATTGGATTATTACTATTATTAATATTCTTTAACATCAAAGAAAACATTTATTAATTATTTCTTGAATTCACTGTATCTTTTACATCGGAATTAAGATAATCACCCCGTCACGAGGGGGAAAGGGCAAGGGCAGAGGGATGGGCTTTAAGAGTGTGGCCACAAAAAATGTCTTAGGCATCATTTGCATGCTCACCCCAAAACAGGTACTGGGAGAATCACCGTTCCTTGAGAAAGAAGTTGGTGGGCCTTGCGTACAAATTTAGTACTGATGCAAGCCATCAAAGCATAAAAAAAAGGTACAATTAAAATATGTACTTCCTCTAAGCTATGTCTGGATCAATAACGATCAACCTTGACATGGAAATCATTTCACACATAATCGTTTAATGACATTACAAATCAGCCAAAAGCCATCTTATTACAAATTTCAATAATTTATTTTTTATTTTTTATAGATTATACAATTCCTGGTAATTGTTTGTCGGGGTGTTCGCCTGGTTTGGTAATAATGCAAAAACATCCCTCTTCAGGAAGCAATTTATCACTTGCATGCCACTATCGTACTATTTTGTCTTTTCGTTGTTGGAAATTATCAACCCATGCATATCCAAATATATGAGGCCTGCATCATTAATTTTATTTGTGTCGATTTAGACATATCAGCTGGTGGCAAGGATCCAAAAAGCGTGTGACGTAAATAAACAGCTAGACGTGTAGGGATCAAAGATTACACAAGGCGAATTAGCCCGGTCAAACAACCGATGCTAGTTCGTTCACTCGTGGAACCTTAGAAAAGCTTTTTTTTAAGTTGTGATAGTGCTAAGAAATAATTAATAAACAATTCTTAGATTGTTCTTGTTGATTACTAAGCTATAATTTTACTCTCAGCAACATAAAAATAGTTATTACTTCGTGGCCCTTAATGTATTAATTTATCCTACTGATCCTACTTCATATATTCCCTTTTATCACTAATTATTTATAATTTTGACGCCTTTCCAAAATCCAAAAGAAGCATAGCTAAATTCTTTAATTCAAGGGATCATGTGCTTATGATTATAACTTTTAAGAACCAATAAAATGCTTATATAGAAAAACTGCACTAACTAAAATAATTATTAAATAATAATGGAAAATGATATCGCAAGAAAACCAAGAATGCTAATGAAGCATAGACTCAATCAGTAATTTACGAAGTGCTTTTCAAGCAATATTTTGTGTCTTGATTTATAAAACGTGTAAATGTGAAATATAATGTTTTATCATTTTCATGAAAATTTCAAAATTTTCCTCATAGGGAATTGAAAAGAAACAGTGATTTCATTTAAAGAGGCTATATGTTTTATGTGATTATTTTTAGAAATCATAAAAACTGATCTTGATGCTTATTCAAAATGATTTCACGTGGCCAAAATCAACAATGATAAGTTTGTATATTTCAGGAGTCAAAAATAAAGATTTTTTTCTAATATAAATATTAAGCAAGTTGAATTTATAATATAAAATATGAACATTTTCAAATCTTTGTATAAAGAAAACTAAGAGTCTGTATAAATTTTCTCTGTTTTGCTTAATTGCTTTCTTTAATTGAGGACAGTTGTTATTAACGATTTGATATGTGTGTGTGTGTGTTAAATTCCATTTGCTTCCATTAATCTCCACTTTATTGTTAATATTTCGCTTTTTTTTCTGTATGTTTGTATGTGTGTTTAATTTTTCTGTTTTCCTTCTTGCTTTCCTTTACTCTGTACAGTTTTTATTAATATCTTGTGATTTGTTTAGTTATTACGTAAGTGTTAAAAAAAAGTTTAAGGAAAATCATTTATATTTCAGTCTGCAAAAAATGTAATTTTTTCGCTTAGCATTCATTTCAAGAATATTCTCACGAACTAAAAAGATTTATTATTGCACAACTGAATAAAAACTTGCACAATAACACCACAAAATATAGATATATAACAAATTATATTGCTGAATCAAATCAGAAATGATTTTTTTATTATAAAATTTTAGGTTTTGCAAAACAACTAATACACCAGATCTACTTTTATTTTATTTTATTTTAGAGGTGATTGAAATATACAGTTTCTTAGCTTTTTCCTATTAACGATTGACGAAACTGGGCCATGTATGACCTGCCTAAGGCCTCTGTAGGTATCTACCAGGGTAGAAAAAAAGGTTTGCTTGAGCTAGGTCTTCCCCCATTCGCACAAGGGAGTTTCTTCCACCCCAGGCAGTGAAATAACACATAAAAGAGGGTGGGTTTAATCCTAATTCCACGTGCTGGCTCCCTCCTCGAAAATTCCACTGTTCAGATCGATACCGCCCCCGGACTCCGACCATTCGTAGGTAACAAAAGCTTTCCATTCGAATTGTTGGCCACGTGATTTTACAGCGATGTTTTTTTTTTTTTTTTTTTTTTCATTTTCTTTTTAATGTACACAGGGAGCAAATTCGGCCCTGAACTTCTTACCGTCCTTGTTTCTAATCTGCTTTCGTCAATAAAAGGCTAAAGCATGAATGAGCACCGTCCCTCACCCAGTTTCCGTTTCTTTATACTCTTTCGAACTCGAAAGAACCGTCCGAAAATGGTGATTACGATTATAAATTATCGCAGGATATATTTTTTCTACATTTGATACTTGTCACAAGTTTATGGGTGATTATTACAAGAAAAATGTTCGTAAGGAATTATTCAAGTCTCCTTGACCTGCAGAAATTAAAATAGTTGAAAAATATTTAACTGAATATAAATTTATAATGTTGTGTTTTATGGGTGTAAAGTTTTCGAATGTATAACCATGGACGACCTGTAATTTTCCATTCAAAGAGTCGACTCTGCAGACTGTAGAAAACTGTGCCATCCTGCACTTTTGCTGCTTGGTCAAAAACAAATGCAAAAAACAATGAACGTTGGCAAAAATGAACAAGAAGATATTTTTTTTATATAAAATTATAAACGTTAAATTTAACGTTATATAAATAACATATACCTTAACATAAACCTTTTCAAGTCTTCATATTTTTTTTCCATTATTGGATCATTTCGTTTTGCGAAATAGGCTAAGAAAAACTCGAAAAATTAAAATTTTGATCCTCGTGCGAAAAATCCTGTTGTATTATCATTTATTTAAACCTTTCAGAGTGTTTGCAACAAATTTTTATTCTTTTGTTTACCAAATTCGCTAAGAAAAAGTCGAAATTCTAAGATTTTGAATTTCCTTCGAAAAAAACACATTTTTTAAAACGCAGAAGAGAAAAATTGGCTTTTTCTTTAATATAAAACCAGAACCGTGTTAAATTATTATCTAATTATTTATTTAAATATTTCCAAGTTTTTATAAACAATATTTTATCCGTCAGAGAATCATTTCTTTTTTTAACCAAATTCTTCGCTAAGAAAATGTCCACATTCTAAACATTTGAAGTTTCTTTGGAAAAAAACTCATGTTTTTAAAACGCAGAAGAAAAAAAGTAGCTTTCTTTAAAATATAAAACCACAACCGTGTTAAATTATTATCTAATAATTTATTTAAATATTTCCTAGTCTTTATAAACAATTTTTTATCCCTCAGGGAATCATTTGGTTTTTTACGAAATTCTTCGCTATTGAAAAAATCGAAATTCTAAAATTTTGAAGTTCCTTCGAAAAAACTCAAGCTTTTTTAAAACGCAGAAGAGAAAAACTGGCTTTTTCCTTAGTATTAAACCAGAACCAGGTAAAATCATTAACTAATTATTTATTTAAATTTGCCAAAATTGGAGTTTTTTTCTCTATATAAAACAAGAGCCGTGTTAAATTACTTGTTTAAACCTTACCAAAATTGGCTTTTCCTCGATGTGGAATCATAGCTATATTAAATTGTTATATAATTATTTATTTTAGCCTTACCGGCCTTATAAACATTTTTTTTTTTTTTTGATCCGTTGTAGAATCATTTCGTTTTTTACTAAATTCTCTATGAAAAAGTCGAAATTCTGAAATTTTAATACTCGTTCACAAAAACCTTCACGTTTTTTAAAACCAGAAGAATTATATTCTGTTTTCGCCCTTTAAAATGAAACCAGAATCTGTTAAATTAATATCTAATTTTTCATATTATCCCAGTCAATTTTATTATCTGCGATTTTTTAAATTTATTTAATATAAACTAATAAAAAGGCAAGCTTCTCTATGTCTATTTATTTCATGTATCGAAGTAAAGAGTTTTAACGTAATATGTACTTTTTTATAGTAATAAATACTTAAGTAATGTTATTAAATATATATCCATAAAAATTAATAAATTAAAAATAAATCTATATATAATCCATAAGTCATTTGTAACTTTGTGGATTGTATTTGACTTGGGATGGTCTGTTTGATAATAATTATTTTTGAAAATAAGTTTATTACATAATTTAGATAAATTTCTGTAGTTTAGAAATAAAATTAAGGAAGGGTGAATTTGAGATGACGTGAAGATTTTCTCTTAAAAACAAATACTTCTGCTCTGACGACAGTTTGACGAACATTCTGGTCCGCCTACCCTCGCTAAGTTATGCAACCGTCTACAGGGCTTATCGATTGAGCAACAACGTCGAAGTTGTCCTGAAAAAATAATCAAGGCTTCTAGGACGTCTCGTTTAATAGTCGGCAACTGTCCACAAACCGGTTCATTGTTCTGTGTATCGAAAATCCGCCTAGTTATCGGTTTGGCCACTTTCGAGGCCAAGCTCTTTTTAATCGTAACTCGGTCAGGAAAGGAGCCGAGGTAAACAAAAATATAAACAAAAGGTCATGACCGGCCCGATCGCAAGTCTAGTCACGTAGGCAGATGGGGCGGTGCCTTGCTCATATCGATTCCATTGAAATACTCAAGAGAATAATTATTTTCTCTATTTAAATCACGATTTGTACTATAATCATTAATACCAAGTAGAACAGTGTTTTAAACTCTGAACAGCAAAGACTCTTTATTTAAACTAATCCCTCCCTTGTGGTACTAATGGTGGTAGGCCAGTTTTAATCTAACAAAACAGCTCAATTTATAAATAGATAAACTATTTCAAGAACAATATTGAAATAACAACTTTAAATTATGTTTTAAAAGCAGCACAGCGAGGACAGACGGATCGGGATGATCAACGACCAAAACGACACCAGATTCGAAAATGTCATCTTACTTTTACAAGTTGGAAATTGTTA
This sequence comes from Cimex hemipterus, assembly GCA_039619505.1. Classification (NCBI taxonomy): domain Eukaryota; kingdom Metazoa; phylum Arthropoda; class Insecta; order Hemiptera; family Cimicidae; genus Cimex; species Cimex hemipterus. The sequence continues at coordinate 25,883,244 of CM077103.1, read as the reverse complement.
GAACATATTTTGATAATGCTTAGTATTAGAATCAAAAATGGTCAGTGGTCCGTCTAATTTCGCTTTTAGACAGTAGTAAGAGGAAAATTCCAGTCCAGCCATAAATAAAAAAAAAAGGAGGATGCTTTAAATTAGTTTTTAAAATTATTATGAAAGAAGAAAGAAAGTAAAAACGATGCAAAAATGGAATAAAATATAAAGAAGTTTAATTAATGTTTAAAGGGTTAAATTGTATTTTGTTGCGCGTTGAAGGTACGAAAAGAGAGAATCGGCGGACCAGGATGATCGGAAAGGAACAAATTTACAAATTATATTTCAAAAAACCTAAATTACTTTTCAAACAGCGAAATGTTATTTTATCAAAAAATGTATGCCTTATTAGCCATACACTTATTATATAGAAAATTATTAGCGCTTATGCCTAAAATTAAAATATAAAATTCAACTTGAGATACATTTGCTTTTAAGCCGAATAGTTAACGTTTGAAAAATGTACACGTGACATAAATAACAGGATGGTTTAAATATAGGATAGCCGACCAAGGTTCTCCCAGCCTAAGAGCCTGGCTAAGGTGGGTCCTCAGGTCGTGAGGGGATTTCAGGTAACGAAGCAGCAGGCGTACTGGCTAAACAGCCGACCTGAAACAGCCCAAACGCATTTTGTGCCATAAATTATAGCCACATGGTTACTAATGAACACAACAAATACCGGGGACATGTCAGGCATGAAGCAACAAAAAGCCAACGGGAGAAAGAAATTTAAAACCTTAATTGGTATATTTTACACTGTATGCCCAAGTAAAATACCACTTTTAAAAATAGGAATATAAGCAGTGACAAATGTCGATTTTTTTTAAAGGAGACGACAGACAACAGATTATATCTTGTGCATCAGCCTTGCAATAATAATTAAAGGGTTATGGTACCTACAATCTCGGAAGGCAATTTTTATTTAATATACACTTATTTCTTTTTACCCCTGAGAAGAAGTATTTACTTCATTGAAAAAATGAAAATCTTCCAGTAAAACCACAAGCAGAGATCGGACCGAAAGACGAAAATTTAAGTGGTAAATGCGAAAATCCCTACACTACTCCAAAGGATCAGGATTTTAACAGAATGCTGACCAAATTAATATTTCATGATTTATTATGTTTTATATAATGTACAAATAATAATGATACCCAATATCACAGTTAATTCTTAATTTTGCTTTTCAGTTTTTACTAAATTCGCTACAAAATCGCTGGTAAGTCGAAATTCTAAAATTTGGTGTTTGTTAAAAAAAAAACACGTTTTTTAAAACGCAGAACATAAAAGTTGAGTTTTTCCTTAATATGAAATCAGAATCATGTTACTTTATTATCTACTTATTCATAAAAACCCTTGCTGAGACTGTATTTTAACTTTTACTTTAACAAAACCTTTTTATTAGTCATAGAATCATTTTATTTTTTATCAAATTGGCCGCAAAGAAAAAGTCCAAATTTTGAAATCATTATTACTATTATTTATTATTTAGAAATCGTGAGATGCGGTTTAGTGTGATGAAGATTTCAGAAAAACATTTTCTTTGTCGTGCCGACGTTTCAATCTTTATTGAGATTATCTTCAGGGCCTGGGGATTTACAGACATCGTTTATATTTAGCAAATACATTTTGGATGTAGAAAAGTGAATTTATACCATACAAAATATATTTTTATATATATTCCACCGAAGTATTTCTACTCACTCAAAGTGTTTGTCTTCTGTGTTATTTTTTTTTTTTTTTTTTGTAATCCCAGGCCCTGAAGATGATCTCAATAAAGATCGAAACGTCGGTACGACAAAGAAAATGTTTTTCTGAAACCTTCATCACACCAGACCGTATCTCACGCTTTCTAATTAATTAATAATAATAATGATTTCAAACTTTTAAAAAATCTAAATTTATGAACTTTATCAAAATTCTAAATAATTATCGATTAACGGTCACTAATCACCACACCTTATTATTATTTTTAAAAATTCTTTATTTTGGCAAGTTAAATATTAAAAAATCATTTTTTGCTACTATGCAAAAGTTTTTTGCATACTGCAGAGTCAACCGTTTAAAGGGGAAACATTGCAAAAAAAAAAAAAAAAAAAAAAAATTAAATTTAGAACAATACTTGCTTTATTTTTCGTTGTAAGCATAAAATTTTAAAAATTGATCGAATCAATTGATCATGTATGATTTATAATTGTATATTAAAAAACCAGGGTAAAGACCAATTTGAAAGGAAGAAAAATTATGTTTCTTGGTCAATCTTTCGAGGAATCCATATTTGTTCAGTGGTCATAATTGGAGGAATTGTACACTTCCTTCATCAGGACTGTGAAATTTATTGAATAATTATTCCAATTTAGACTAGAACAAAATACAATTAATGATACAATAAGTTCTACAACAACTTGAAAATTCAATGTTTGAAATCAAAGGTTTCAGTATTGCAAGTTGATGTTCATTTTTGTTAACATCGTGAATTATTATAATTTCAGTGTCCTGATGAAGAGGGTGTTATTCCTCGAAATCTTGGCTGATGAAATAAGACAAGATAAAAAATAATATTTACACGAAAAGTTTCTTGTTAATTTGACAGAAGATAATATTCAACTTAGCAGTGAGCAGTTTTGTAAGATTAAAAAAATATTAATTATTCTAATATATTTTTAGGTTGTGTTGGTATATTTATCGTTCGCTGTTCATTAAAGGGTATGAGCACCATTTTTTGTACTTTTATATAAAAAAATTTCGCCGAAAAAATTTTTTTTAACCAGATCAGTTATGACTATCTGCCCCTCCCTCTTTATAAACAAAATTTTAATTTTTAGTTTTCAAGGGTGTTCAGTAACTGGCGTGTTAGCACAGGTCAAGGATTGCTTTTGACCCGTTGATTATACAATGGGAATGGACCGCACATCCTGGTATATTAACAGATTCCAAAGGTCGAAGTAAATCAAAACAATTACGGAAGTGTGCTTAAGACCCGTTAAACCATGGATTCCGGCTAACCCTGCCGATCCGAGTGTTAAAAGATAAACCGAACTACAATTTAACACAACACAAGAAAAATATACAAAAAATATATCAAATAGATAAGACTTTTATAATATTATGTCAAAATCTGCTAATTTTCCTTTTTTTTTTTTTTTTTTTGATACAGTTTAAGATTGTTTACACTCATCCTCGCCAGTTACGTGTCTGGTTTTTTGTAATATGTGTATGTAAAAAAATTGTTTTCGAGGAAAAACCAAACAAACGTCCACTGATGATAAAGAGCAAAGAGAATCTACTGACAAGGGGGCCTGTTTATCGCGAAGAGCCAAACCAAGTTTCATACTAATTAACCACTTTTTTTATTTTACCAATAGATATGATAATCAAAAAAAATGAATAAGAAATGTGCTTTGTATATTTTGTATCAATTTATATTTATGGACGTATTTCTTTTAAATCGTACAAAATTTTTTTATTGCCACTTAATGCTTAACAGACAATAACAAGAAAACTTCATATTTTAATTATTAGTTATATAATTGTGTTGAAGAGGATCGGAAGGAGGTCAATTGATAAATACACTACAGCTTTGTCAATCCTTCAACTTCAAATTAGCCATCATCAGGGCTTAATTTTAACTAATTTACATTTCAAAAAAATTAAAATCTAATCTATCTTAAGTGTGTGGTGATTAATCGATAATTATTCAGAAATCGAGAGATGCGATCTGGTGTGATGTAGGTTCCAGAAAAACATTTTCTTTATCGTGCCAACGTTTCGATCTTTAATGAGATCGATATCATCTTCAGGGCTCAGTGTTTGTCTTCTGTGCAATTGTGCCATTCTTGCGAGTAGCGTGGAGAGTGCACGGCACGCAAGAATGGCACAATTACTCAGAAGGCATACACTTTCAGCTCTGAAGATGATCTCAATAAAGGTCGAAACGTTGGCATGATAAAGAAAATGTTTTTCTGAAACCTACATCACACCAGACCGCATCTCACGATCTCTAAATAATTTTGTATACATTCATAAATACATCTATGAATGTATACAATTTTTATTAGATATATACAATTGGATTGAGCAATTTTTAAATCGCATGATCAAAGTAATAAAAAATTAATGTGCACGTTCAACAATATTTTCCTTAATACCATGATGATTGTTTACGATGATAGTATGAGGATCAGCTTTATAAAATTGTGCATCATTATGTATTTCACATTTGGTCAGAGAAAAGCTACTAAAACTGAACTTCTGAAACCTACATCACATCAGACCACATCTCATGATCTACGAATAATTAAAATCATAAGATTGAAGTAGTATTTACCCTACTATGATTCTATTTAATATTATTAATCGAGTACGTTTAATGTCATCTACAGGCAAGTGAAGTTTTATAAAAATATAAATATTTGTTAAAATTTTTAGAATGCATTTATTTGTTAACACTAAATAGAATAATAGTAGAGTGATTACCTTATCATTAATATTTTCGTAAAGTTGAAAATTATTTTGTTAAATGTTGATTTCATAAAGTTGTATCCTGATGATGACGTAAAATAGGCTGAAAGCCTGACAAGGCTGTATGTCGATCAAAGCATAATTAATTACACTACTTATATAAATACAATAATAATGGAATTTTAACAACAAAAAACTGTTTTGTGACTCATAGGATGTTGGCCTGAAAAAAATTGAAAATATTAAATCCAGGTGATGCAAAACCACCACAAAATGTTTTCCTCGTTATGCAGTTTGCGTTAAACTGGCAGGGTTAATTTATGATAATTCAGCATACGACGAATGGCAGGGTTTCCGTGAAGACCATAGTTGAAATAAGCGAGTCAAACAATAGTCACACCAAATAAAGCTGGTTATTCGGAACAACAAAAGCTTTTAGTGGTTCAAAAAGTTCATCTTTCACTGTTAAATATTGTATTTATTGTGTTTTTAGGATTAGTCATCATTTAGCTAATGTACCTGACTTGAAGGTCAATTTGCTAGACAAACCTGCAAACCTGTCTGTTAAATAATAACTGTAAACTTGTTTTGTATGTGCAGGAAAGGATATTTAAATAAATAAGTAAATAAAGATGAGTCAAGAATTTTACTACTTCTAAACTGAAGGGGAAATATAGTATTCATTTTTGGTTTTTATTTTTTAAGCTGCATACTTGATTTAATAATAAACTTACCGGATAATAAACATAGGCCCGCTTTTTCTGTTTTCATTTTTGAGCCAGATCTACGGTAATTCTATATAAATAATCCCGTAGAGAATAGAGTTGGGGGATTTTCAGATTTGAACAGTAGTCCGATTCGGACAAACTTTATACGGATTGGTGTTTTTTTTTTTTTAATTTGCCATTTTGCCAGGAGGAATAACAACAGTGAAATTTCTTTGACCCCAGTTGGATTCGCGAATGCTAAAAATAATTATAATGTGTAGTGATACTGACCGTTAATCGATAATTATTTAGAAATCGTGAAATGCGGTCTGCTGTGAAAAACTTTTCTTTATCGTGCCGAGTTCCGAACTTTATGGGATTTACAAACATTGCTTACATTTAACAAATACATTTTTATGTTCAAAAAAAGTGTCCGTCTTCTGTGTAACTGTGCCATTCTTGCGTGACGTGTCGAGAGAGCCAGTGAGATTTTGCTGTTTTATGTTTATATATGTTGGATTTTGAAGGGGTGTAGAAGGAAGAATAGCCAAGACATTTTTGTATAAGGCATCGGCTTCTTTGAGGTGAAAAGAGACAATAAGTAAAGATCGAAACGCACGACAAAGAAAATGTTTTTCTTACCTTCATCACACCAGACCGCATCTCACGGTTTCTAAATAATTAATAATTACAATGTCAAACATAGCTTTTCTTTTTACGCAGTTTTCCTGATTAATCCCCCCTCCAAAAAAAGAATCCAAAAAATCTTCGCAGAATGCATCCCATAGACAGAATAAAATGAAAATAGAAAAACAATTAATCCGATGATAAACATCATCATGACAGTAGTGTGTCATGGAACCATTGTGGGAGATGTGTTTTAATGTGTATACAGGGATGTTAAGTTTTTTTTTTTTCTAAATATGCTTATCCTTCATTACAGGATATTCATTTATTATAACAATTTTTTCTTGTTAGTTTTAGTAGCTTTTCTCTAACCAAATGTGAAATGGACAATGATGTAAAATTTTAAAAGCTTCCTCACATTAACACCGTAAACAATCGTCATCATGATATTCAGAAAAATAATTTTGAAAGTGCACATTAATTTTTTATTACTTTGATCATGCGATTTAAAAATTGCTCAATCTAATTTTATATATCTATTAAAAATTCGTAGTAAAAGATCGTGAGATGCGGTCTGGTTTGATGCAGGTGTCAGAAAAACATTTCCTTTATCGTGCCAACGTTTCGAACTTAATTGAGATCATCTTCAGGCTCAATGTGTTCCTTCTGTGTAATTGTGCCACTCTTGCATGTCTTGTTGAGGTCAATATATACAAAGGTCATTTCACTTTCTTTCTTTTCTTTTATTGGCTTCAACAATTTCACTAATAATTGATTATTCATAAAGTTTTTTCATGAGAAGTTTTTAAGATATCATAAATTGTATTAATTAATAAAATGTATTAATAATTATAATATTAACTATATCAATTTATAACATTAAACTATATTACTACATTATCCAATATAATAATTAATTATTTTGGATTATTCATTCTGATTTTGAAATAAACATCATGCATTAATGATGATTCCCGGAGGAGTATTTTTGAATGGAAAAACAAGGATTTTTTTCAGACAAACTATACGATTATAATTAATTTCTCATGAAAGAATTCACTTGACAGAACAAGATTTTTGTTATATATTATATATATATATATATATATATATAT
>CM077103.1:25828873-25875904 GCA_039619505.1 Cimex hemipterus | reverse complement strand
TTATTATTATTATTATTTTTTTTTTTTTTTGTTAAATAAAGAAATGTCTTATATTTGAAGTAATAAGTAAAATAACGTAACATTATAATGGCAAATATGTTGTCTATAAATGCATGTTTTTCATGTTTATATTGGCCAATTCCAAAATACTTTAAAAGTTATTCTTGTATAACTTACGATTTTCTTGAAATCGTTAAAATAGCACGCCTAATTTTGGAATGCTAATACAGGAAATGTAAAAGACAAACTTTGTACACATTTAGCAATTTCGTAATTTAAACTTCCAGAAGATTTGAAATTATCGTTTTTTTTAGTCCCTTCCATTATTGGGACAGTTAGGCTTGCTAAGAAGGCGGAATATAATTTTTTACAAATTCAAACCATAAATCTGCCAGAATTGATAAGAATTACATGTGCATTTGGGAAATTTGAACAAAAACACTTGGAGAAAGAATTTTAAGAAACAAAAGCACTTCTTGTTGGAGTAAACATGACGTACATTTGAAAATTTGAATACTTAAATTGAAGAATTTTTTAACTAAATTTTTTTTGGTCATTTTTTAGACTTATTAACAAGGTTGGGTCATTTTTTACAAATGCAATTCAAAACTCCGACCTGCAAAAGTTGAGAAAATTGCACTGCACGTTTTTTCAGGAAATTTGTACAAAATGGAAAAAAGGATTGTTTTAAAAGTCCTGTCAGTCATTTAGAATTTCAGCTTAAAAATCGTGTTTTTAATTATACTGGATGGTGAAATTTTGCCAATTTTAATTATTCTATGGCTATTTTTATAGACTGTAGATGTAAACATGAAAAATATGCACTTCTATACTATCCAATCGAAGTCATTTGTTAGTCTTGTTAAGACGTTCTGGGTATTTGTCACAAATATAATCCATAAATCTGTTCAAATTGATACGATTGCATGTGCATTCAAGAAATTTGAACAAAAAAAGGGGGAAAAGATCGCTGCTCTTCTAAATCCTGTATTGTGTATAGTTTAAAAAGTAAGCCTAATTTTTTTTAAAGATTATATTAAGTAGTGAAATTTATTATTTAATGGTCTACCAAAACATGTTTTATTGGTCTGTTAAAATTGAAAAAGTATGCATGTGCATTCAAGAAATTTGATCGAAAAATGTGGAAAAAAGATCGGTTGTTTCAGCTTAAAAATAACCTTTTTAATAATATTAGGTGGTGAAATTTTAAATATTATGTAACCGCCAAGCGAAACAGTTTTTTTGTTGGTGTAAACATGAAAAAATGTGCACTTGGACACCTTGGGCGCTTCGCGAATATTTGAATTGGAATTTTTTTTACCGCCTCGTGTTTTTATAATTGTATAATAGGATATAAGATTTAGGATTTTTAAAAAAAATTCAAGGTTAAATAGCCGGTTAGAAATGGTAAACATTGAGAAAATAAGACATTCTACACGTGCATTCCGGAAAGTTGGAAAAATTTCAGAGAAAGTTTTTTCTTTTTGTAAATTTTTTTGCTGGCCATCATTTAAAATTGCAGCTTAAAATACCCTTTTGAATATTTAGGGTATTGGAGAACTGAGCACATATTCTGCATGTGCATTCAGGAAAATCGAACGAAAAATAGTTATTTTTGTGCTTATAATTATGTTTTCAAATTTCAACTTTAAAAAAAGGCATTTTTGATTATTTTATCTGAGAAATTTTATAATTTCTTCGGACCTTTAAACACTGTTTGTTTATATGAACATTATGAATATTTTCATGTGTGGATTTTTTTTTAATAGTGAAAATGTTCTGTCTATCATCTCACCTCCAGGAGTTGTGGAATAGAGGGTGCCTCCGGGAGTTGTCGAGTAGTCGACGGGTAACTGTGAAGGGTCGTTTATGATCATCCTTTTTGAAGGTATGATCTGGCTCTGTGTAGCTTGTCTTGCAACGGGGCTGGCTGACATTTCTCGGCTTTTTCTCTCGCTCTTGTCTCCAAACGAAACGAAACCTACGACACTCGACGGCGAACTGCGACTTGGGACGGCGGACCCACTCGTAAAACGGGCCGACTACGTGACGACCTTGCTTCTAGTTCGATGAGCGACCGTCGGGCTCACTGCTCACTGCTCCTCTCCCCTTTTCCTCATCACTGTACGACGCAATAACCCGACGCGGGGCAATCTTTATTTTCGTACCTCTATTCTTCTCCCCTCGCCTTTTATTCTATTATAAAAAAAACTCTCTTGGGAACCTGAATACACGTGTGTTTACTGGCAGGATTCTCGTTTCGCGAATTTCCCTAAACATATTGTACAACCTTCAACCAAAGGGTAGCACTAAGACTACAGTACCCCACAGTAGATGTAGTTTTTGTTTAAAAGGTTTTTGTTTTAAGGTTGAGTTTCAAATTTGAAAAATATTCCTTTACCTGAGTTAGATTGTTAATCTGCCATCGGCTGCAAAAAAATGTGTTTAGTGTACGGCTTTAAGCTTCAAAATGTACACTCTTCTACCTCATCCTCTTATATGTCGAAGGCAAAATAAAAATTTGTTCAGAAACTACATTATTTGTGAAATCTGCAACGAAACCTTAAAAATTGTCAATTTTTTTTTTTTTTTTTTTTTTTTTTTTTTACTCGAGATTCTACTTTCCATATTGAAGGGAAGTAAGAAGAAATAATAATAAAGCAAACAATCAACACAATAAGCAAACAAAAAAACAGAGCTTGATATGAGGATTGACACACCGATTGCAGACATAGTAAAATATCTAGGCACGTTTCTCGATAATAGACTGATATGGAACCCCACGCTTGACTGAAAAAACAGGAATTTAACAAAACATTTAACAAATTTCTTATATGTGTACCAGACAAACAATAGAACATTTGACATTCTAGTATTTTTTTCTAACTATCCCTCAGCATTCTTAAACATTTAATAAAGCTTATTCGGAGATCACGAGATGAGGTCTGGTATGACGTAGGTTTTTAGAAAAACATTTTCTTTATCGTCCCAACGTTTCGATATTTATTGAGATCATCTTCACGGCCTGGGATTTACAAACATTGTTTAAATTTAACAAATATGTGTAGGATGTGAAAAAATGAATTTATACAATGCTAGAAAATTTTTGGTTAAAAAAATTAATCTAAAATTCTCAAGCACTGTATAAATTCATCTTCATTAATCTAAAATTTTCTAGTATTACATAAATTCATTTTTTTAATCTAAAATTTTCTAGCCTTGCATAAATTTATTTTTTTATCTAAAATTTTCTGCCATTGTATAAATTCATTTATTTAATCTAAAATTTTATAGCATTGTAAAAATTCATTTTTTTCACATCCTACATATATTTGTTAAATTTCAACAATGTTTGTAAATCCCAGGCCCTGAAGATGATCTCAACAAAGATCGAAACGTGGCAGAGAAAAGAAAATGTTTTTCCAAAACCTACGTTACGCCAGACCGCATCTCACGACCTCCAAATAATCATCAAGTAACGGTCACTAAACACCACACAATTCTAGTAAATTTTTGTAGCTATCCATAGGCATCCCGAAACATTTAATAGAATATAAGATTGAACAAAATAACTCCAAAAATAAATCGTTCATATTTGTTGAAAAGCATGATTAATCAAAGGAAAACTTTTAAAAGAATATTTTGCTAATTGAACTTGGTTATATATGGGTGTAATTTTCGACGGTGAATTTTTATTTTAAAAAGTGATCAAGTGCCTGATATGATGATTTAGAATGAGCACTTTTACTTTTAATTTGCCATATTGCCATTACAGATTGTAAGTAGGAAAAATTTTGGAATCGTCTGAAAAGTCAAAAATTCACCTTTTACTGTGTATCGAAACTTACCTTACACGTCGGCCGCAAAATTCCTTTAGTAAAAAAAATCATCCTTTAACGTTTACAAAGTTGTTGATTAGTGTGATTAGAGTGATTAGTGCCCGTTAATCGATGATTATTCGGAAATCGTGAGGTGTAGGTTTCAAAAAATATTTCGATTGAATATAAAAAATATTTTTTGCATTGTGTAAATTCACTTTTTTCCACATTCTACATGTATTTGTAAAACTTAACAATGCTTGTAAATCCCAGGCCCTGAACATGATCTCAATAAAGCTAGAAACGTCGGGACGATAAAGAAAATGTTTTTCTGAAGTTTATAAAATTCCATAACTCCATAAGAATAAACACTAACTCACTTCCACAAGCTTAATAACTACTAGGTCGTTACCTTTTCCAGCATCCTTGCCATTTGAATGGCACCGCCAAAAAAATAAATCTACTGGAAAATAATTTTAATTATTTAAGTTTAAATTATGACTCGATTTTTGTAAGACTGAGATAACTTCATGTTGTCTGCCCACTGGGTGATGGTTGAATCTGAAATTTGACGAACAGTCTAAAGATAGAGAAACGCGTCTGACAGACCGACCCAGCGAAGATGGGTAGACCAAAATAATCGGTAACGTCCAAATTTTTCTAAGATTCAGGTTATAAATCAAAATCAACAGAAACAGAAAGCAGTTAGACAGTTTCGGTAGAGTATTTTGAAAATTGTTGCAAGCAATTAATGACTAATTAATTGTTAAAATACATCAATCTAGCTCTGGAATCAATAAATTTTAAAAAATCAGAAATAAATTCAAAATACTCCACATGAACAATTAGTTCTAGACGTTAGAATCTTTGTTCCCAAAATATGTGGCTATGCACTAAAATTGGCATATTTTATTATTCAATGTGATTGTCACCTTTGTTCATTTTTTCAAGATTTTCCTTTGTTTCTCAAAAAAAAACAACAAATGGTTGAACAAACAACAATGTGATTCATTCATTTCAACACACGTGATTCGAAATACGCTTCGATATTGGTAAAAAATTTCCAGCAATTTTCACATAACTCACTTCGCAATAATGTATTATTTTTTAATAGTTAAAACAGTTCACCACTTTGGATCTCATTGTTCCGATTATAAGTGACCGTTAGTTAACGATTGTTTAGGGATGCGGTCTGGTGACGTAAGTTTTAGAAAAAAAAATTTATCGTGCCAATGTTTCGATCTTTATTGAGATCATCTTCAGAGCTCAAATTGTTTGTTTCTTCTGTAGATGTGTTATTCTTGTGTGTCGTGTTGTGAGGGACTAGGTTATCTCACCCGCACTCTCAACACGACACACAAGATGACACATGTATACGTAAAACAAACACTTTGTGCCCTGAAGATGATTTCAATAAAGATCGAAACGTGTCACATTAAAAAAAAGTTTTTCTAAACCCTACGTCACAATAAACACTCCAAATAAATAGCATCTGAGTTATCTTTTCCCTTGTATTGGAGAGACAGGGTAGATGACTCATTTCAGATGGAAATTTATTATTCCGTACCAAATTCTGCACAAGTTTGTTTTTATGTATACGTCTTGTCCCACTGGTGCCCGTCTGTTATGTTCGTTCATAATTCATAACAAGTAAAGTGCAATCAAAACTCAGATAATCAAAAATAGTTTTCATTTCTTCATACTACTAAATAAATATAACATTCTGATAGATTTATTTCTGAATTAAAATTTTTAACTAGTCAATTTTCAAAAATCAGAAAAAATTAAGCAAGGACAGAATAAGAAAATTGGGTGATTTTTACAACAGCTGAAAATATTTTCACACAAATCACAAATACTAGTTATTACGAAAAAAACTACTGTCAAATTCTCCTGCTGTTGTCTGTTAAATTTAAAACTACTGGCATTTGCAATTTACTATCGATAAATTTCAAATACGAAACTTAAATATATCGTTTTAGAGTTTTCGAGGTCCTCTTGACCAATTAATATCTTTCAATTAATTAAGGTTTTCAGTTGATTTAAATAAGTCAGTGTCACGGCCGGGATTCGAACCCACGACCTTCGGCTAGATTATTTTGAAAAATGGCAAAAAGGATGGAAAACTCAAAAGGTGGGGTTGAGATGGGAAGTAGGTGTCCGTGTGGATCGAAGTCACCATGATAGCTCTAGTGGTAGAGCTGCGGTGTATCAAGTCGAAGATCGTGGGTTCGAATCCCGCTCGTGACACTGACTTTTTTTATCTCAACTAAAAACATTAATTAATTGCAAGATACTTAAGTTTAGAACAAATTTAATTTTTTCTCTAATTAACGAAAGACAATTGTATAAATTTAACTTTTAAATTTTAACCTTTGGGACCGTTTCTCACTAGATGGCACAATGGCGCAAAATAACCGCGTTAATTTTTTAAAAATAAATACTAACGTTTCTAATAGTTCAACTATTTCATCCGCGAAATATTTTCTAGGACCTGGCTTTGAAACTTGGATATGAACGAAACAAGCAGGTACGAAAGGGTTGAAAGGGAAAAACCTTTTCATCTTCCGCAGGTTCAAGATAAAATGTAAAATATTAAAGGTGGACAGTTTTTCGATAAACACGTCACAAAGGAAAATGAATTATTTGCTTACGTTTATCACGTTTTATGACAAAACGTTAAGAAAATTATAAATGGTTTAGCGGTAAAATTAGTACAGAGAATGATTGTTACTGTTCAGACAGTAATAAATAAATAATTTATGCACTATATAGCACACAAGGACACTTTGTCCATTGTTCATAAGAGTCATCTTTCGCGCGAACTTTGAACGATTTAAACGATTTCTTCCCTATAAAATATCTTCTTATCGCTGAAGGAGTGATTATAATTTTTGAGCTTGGTTGATTTATTTTTATCCAGTGTTAGACAGATCTGCTTGATGATTAATCCCCAAATAAAAGCAATCTGGTTTAAGTCTTTTTTTTTGTTCTTCATGGTCGTAGGTAAAAAATTAATTAATTATAAGTTCAATTTGAAATTAAGCTCGTACTTTCGGAATCCAGCCTTCGTACATTCTCGAGGTCTTATTTTATGATCTTGTTAAACAGGTTCAACTTCCGCATTATCCCAAATGATTCTAATTCTATCTACTATAAAAGCATATAATTTTTTTTATAGGCTTTTCTATGTTTTGGTTGTTTTTAAAATTTCAATTAGAAATATTGTGCTTTCTTAACTCCTCCAATGGATCTTTTTTAATCTCATGTTGGATATCAATTATCAAATAACTATTGTTTCTGTTAACGTCCAACGGAAGGATATGATAACTCATACGGTTGAGTGGCTTCGGATTTTCTAACTCGGCCGAAACAGATTTCAATCTGGATGGATTATTTCCGTCCAATATGCATAATGATTTTAATAAAAGCCAAATTTGATATAATCCAAGTTTTCAAACTATATTGTATCATTCGTTCCGGTCGCACGAAATAATGCATAATCTGTGTTCTCCATCAGAAATAATTCGAACTAGATCGATCATGTGTAATGGTCATTGATCATGCCGTGTAGTATAATTTATTGAACCGTATTGGTCGTCGACCTTTTTATGCGTGCTTTTTTACCGGCCAGGGTGGCACTGTCAAAGCAACCTCAGGAACCCCCAGAGATAACGGTATCTTCCAAGACGAAGCATGTTTTATCACCTGTGATACATGAGAAGCAGGGAGAGGTCAGTTGTGTGGGAATCAAGGTGTCAAATAAGATTAGAGACTATCTTCTGCTGAGGTTTTGAAATGTTTACCAGTCTAGTCGGTACGAAAAATTAAACCACCTGGTTCGCCTACCCTCGCTGAGTAGTTTATTTAATCTTTAATGTTGGTTTTGTACTTCTAAAACGACACGCTTGACAAAATAACAAGCAGAACACGTAAATTACGAAACCGCTTCTGACAAACAAAGTGGCGAAAGGCGGACCAGAGTGATCATAGGCAAACAAATGCGTCAACAAAATAACACGTTTGTACTCATAATAACAACAAATGCATAAACACAATAACAACTAAAACCGCACATCTACAAAAAAAAAAAAAAAAAAAAAATACCCACATACAAGCGAACATGTACAGAAGGAGAGCAGAGAGAGACCTAATCAGAAAAACAGAAAAATTAACAAACACCATTAACAAAACACTCGTTAAAACAAATGCCTACACACAAAAGCAACTAAAAGAACACATGTACAAACAAACAAAAATATCAAAAATACATGCAAACAAATTAATTCAGGGGCCCCATTCAGAGAAGAGGGGTTGGAGAGAGAGAGAGAAAGAGAGAGAGAGAGAGAGAGAGAGAGAGAGAAAACACACTCACACACAAATGACCTGGTAACTAATCAACCAAGATGCCTAATTTTTCTAAGCTTTTTATTTAATTTATTTTCAGTCGTAGATTCATAAAAAATAAATATTTAGCATGAAAAGCATAAGCATTTTTGTTTTACACTAGTTAGTAATAATTAATATTGAGATAAATTAAGTAATATACTCACGATTGTTAAACGCGCAGAAGAAAGATTTGAGTTTTATCCAATCAGGTCCTTTCGGTATTGAATTACTCGTAAGTATAAAGGAGGGTTCACTTGATTGTCGTGCATAAACATCAATTATAAGCGGCCATCTTATGAAAAATATTTTGATGAATATCAGCCAAGACTGTATCTCCATTTTTTGTGATTAAAAACGATTAAGCTTTTGTTGGAAAATATTTTTTTAATATTATTCCTAACATTTCATTTTGGTCTGGTTTTCCTCGTTGGTTTAATCTGTATATTTTGATCAAAGAAGATAGGTTAGAAAAAAAACTCAACCTTTTTGGTAGAACTAGAAATTTATTTTCTACAATTAAATTCACTGATTTCGTACAGTACATTACAATTAATTAAGGTTTGAATTGAAGGAAAAAGTCAATGGCACGAGCAGGATTCGTACCCACGATCTTCGGCTAGATACGCCGCTGCTCTACCGCTATAGTGGCCTGGTGCGGTTGAGATGGGAAGTAGGTGTCCGAACGGATCGTCACGATTGCTCAAGTGGTAGAGCAGCGGCGTATCAAGCCGAAGATCGTGGGTTCGAATCCCGCTCGTGCCATTGACTTTTTCATCTCTACTAAAAACCTTAATTAATTGCAAACTATTTTCTACCTCGAACTAAGTTCTATAGGTTCTAGATAGCAACTTTAACATTCTGAGCTTTGTACTCAACATATATTGCTAAGTGTGGTCCTTAAAGTAAAATTTAAGTTCAATTAAAGTAGGACGATATTACTGTACATTTTAGCATTTCATAAAGATTAATTATTCAGAAATATAAAGAAAATGATGCTTTTCCAAGGTGGGAGAGGGCATGTGACTATGATGTCTTCCAGACAGTTGCATGTTTTTTGAAAATACGTATATCATTTTGAAGATAATTGGAGAACATCAGAAAAGAATCATCTATAAAACTTCGCGTAATCTATATACTGGCTGGAAGATGAATAAAGCTTGTGGACAACTACGGTAACTACTATTTTCGCAGGGGGCCGCGGTAGCCGAGTGGGGACCGGGTCTCAGCGACCCTGAACCTGGTCCCAACCTCCTTCAAAAATGAGTTTCTTCGATGGAAGAACACTGGTAAAACGGGGGATCAAGTTCACTTTGTGTTGTGAGCCCTCCCCCAAAAATGGAGCCAGGGTATAGTACAATAAGCGGTACAGCTGCAGTGCTCAGTCCCTGGTATCCATCCATCCACATCCACTATTTTCGCAAAGTACGTTTTTGCATATCCTACGTTTCGGCTTCTCGCTATCTTCAGAACTGACGGTCACCCAGCCGCCGTCAGGAAATGTCCTAGTTTAACGAAAATTTTTAATTTATTGGTAAATTTATTGCTCCTGAGGCATCGCAGTTTTGTCGAAAATAATGTAGAAGGCTGACTGACAATGGATATTACCTACGTATATATTTATATTGGATTATACACGGAAATGAGGTTTCGATCTCTCATAGTTTTTTTAAATATTTTTTTAAACATTATTTTCTTGTTCGATTTATTGCATTCTTATTGAGATTTGGGTATGATGGAACACGCTTTCCTCTCGTAGGAATTACTAAAAATATTTTGGTCTTATACGATAAAGTTCTGAAATATTAAGTTCATTTGTTACCATTGCAATTCATGTTGTCCATCTGCTCTTGTTCAGCATTTATGAGCTTTTGTAATTTTCGCTAATTTTCCACATATAAAAACAAAAACAGGCTAAAATTTACATTCAATCATATATCATTTCAACGTGTAAAAGCCAGTTTGATTCAGATTGGTTTAAACTTTTCAGCAAGTCGTGTTTGTGAAGTTTCAGTGTGTAAAGCATCCGTCCTTGAGACGCTGAAATTACGAGTAAAAACTCAGACGAACCGAACCGCATGCTCGGCCCATCTTCTTGCCTCACAACACCGGATATATTCCTCCTGATGCGAATTACGTGAAGGAAGGAATATTTTTCGAGAGAGGGGCTTATTTTGAACCGGGCGCTTTGAATATAAGACGATTATCCAAGCTGTGTTTATCAAATTATAAGGTCTGGTTATTTCTCAAAAATAGAATTCTGTCTGCTAGCAAAAAATGAGAAACTGATCGTTAATTGCCCAAAGGTCAGGTACTCCTATTGCACAAATATAATTTATATCGGTTTAACTGTAATATCATTTGCCATCATTATAACAACGATAATGTTACGGTTTATTACAACCTTTGACCGTTAGAAAACTTACGCTAAAAAAAATTCCGATAGACTAAAACGAAAATTTCACGAATCTCAACAATCTTCAACTAATCAATGCTTCATTTAAAAACATAAAATAAAATAAAACCTTTTTCTCTGTGAAAGATTAAAGCCGCTTCGATTTAAAAACATTTAAAAAAAACTCTTTTTAATGAACGAACCTCGTTTTCAGTACAAATCGTTGAAAAGTTTGTATTTTATAACATTCTTGAGTTCAAAATGTAATAAAACGACTTCAATTTAGTCCTTTTAGGGAAGTTTTAATGTTTCATAGCACTGCGAAATTTTTTTACTTCACTAACGAGCAACGTTTCAATAAACACATAAAAATATTTGTATCAAACCAGTCTCCATTGTCAAAGTTAGTCTCTTTAATTTAAATAATTGGCGACAAGAAATTTTCTAAATAAAAAAAATTTGGACGCTATTATTACCACAACATAATGAAAATTTTATTATTGATCATTAGAAGTAAACAAAAAAAGTACCAGGATGTCTCTGTTGGAATAACCATTTATTGAAATGCTTAAATAAATCTTACGTAGCTAAAACCAATAAGTGCTATAAAAATGTATAAAAGTTTTTGAAAGGATATCGGTACAGCATTTGTTAAATTTTTATATAACCTCTTCAGCCGGTCCAATTGATGAAAGGATTTTACCTGATTTCAAACGGATTTAAAATAATCTAATTCAGTAATGAACCGCTTTTCGATATAAAGTGAAAATTAATACAATAATTATTTAAAAAGAATACTGCTGATATTGTATAGAGAATAGACTGGCCAAGGTACTAAACGGCTTTAGTGCCTCCCCTCCTAACTTACTACTACCTATTATGTATATGGAAAATAGCATTATTTGTCTGAAAATCCTATTTAACTTGCAAGAGGAAGCTAATGATGTGGTAGTTTCAATTTTAATGAAACTTTCGTTAATACTAGGTCGAATAATAAATAATAAACAAATAAATATTTCCTGCCTAAGGTAAGTAAGAGCCGAGAAAAAATTAAAGCCATTTAAATAATTTTTATGTCTTTGTTGTGCATGCGTTTCAAAGTAGTTACATATTTATGCATCTGTCATCTTTTTTGCTTAGGATAAAAAAAAATCATACAAGATTGTATTAAATCAATGTATACAAGTAAAATATGTATGCGCAGACAACATGCACATCTGGTGTTCTACTTAAAATTTCAGAACTTCTCTGAATTTTATCCGTATTGAGTACGACGGTTGGAATGCAAATTATATATACGTTTAGATTTTATGTTACTATAAAAAAATTTAACCTTCTTTACTCTTAGAATCGACTTAGTTACAAATTATGTATGTAAATATTTACATTCAGACGAACCAATAACAAATACCTATTGGCTAGCTGGCAAATACAATTGTAACGTGGTGACCAAACGAGGTAGCAAAATATATTAAAATAGCAAGAAACAAAACTGATATCCGTTTCTAGTATACCCGGAATACAAATATTCGAGAAAAAAATTGTTTTCCTTCAAATCTTCGTCTAGTTTTCAAAAATTAAAACAATGGTGATAACTTTGAATCGAGTCTATTGATCCACTGGAAATTTCACAGACACACCCTCTAAATTTAGCACAAACAGTCTCCGTGTATAAACTAGAATTGGCGAAATAAAACGTTTAATTTTTTACTATTTCAAATTTATTTTTCTCAACTTATACTGACATAAAAGCAAAACGCTGTTGGCTGAAAGAAGAAATATTCTGTTTCCCCATAGTTCTATATACGTTCAGTCCGGATAAATTCCAGAAACATCGGTTGTCATAGAAACTATTGCCCCCGGAGAATCCAGCCTAAAATTCTATATTTTTTCTGTAGGGCCGATGGCGGAATATTGAACCCATCGGCCGGTGTAACAAAATAAAACATATTTTAAAAAATTACTTAAATGTTGTCTCGGCTCCTAGGGTTGGGGTCACGAAATGAAAGTTTTATTAAATTCGAGGAGCCCACGTCCTATCTTCACATCGGTAGAAAATCGTTGAAAGGACTTTTTAATAATTATTCAGAAATCGTGAGATGCGGTCCGGTTTGATGTAGGTTTCAGAAAAACATTTTCTTTGTCGTGCCAATGTTTCGATCTTTATTGAGATCATCTTCAGGGCCTGGGATTTACAAACAATTTTTACTTTTAACAAATACATTTAGGATGTGGAAAAATGAATTTATACAATGCAAAATATATTTTTTTATATTCAATCAAAGAATTTGTACTCATTCAAAGTGTTTGTCTTATGTATAATTGTGCAATTTTTCCGTGTCGTGTTGAGAGTATATCAATACTTTGATTGAATACAAAAAAAATATATTTTGCATTGTATAAATTCACTTTTCCAATCCTAAATGTATTTGTTAAATATAAACAATATTTGTAAATCCCAGGCCCTGAAGATGATCTCAGTAAAGGCCGAAAATTTGGCACGATAAAGAAAATGTTTTTCTGCAACATACATTACACTAGACCGCATCTCACGATTTCTGAATAATTATTGATTAACGGTCACTAATCTCCACACGGAGTTTTTAATTTTCCAAGAAACTAGTGGATCAAAACGTGTCAACACACAAATAGGACCTTTTAGTAATAAAAAATAAATAAATAATTTACAAAAATTTGAAAGTAAACGAGCTACCTCTTTGGTTTAACTACTTACCAAATGTGCATGAAGCGTCTTTAGTTTATTAATTATTAAAAGAAACCTTTAGTTTTAGACTTTAGAAATGAACGGTTGCTGTTCCATCCTCTGAAACCTGAAAATTCTCGGAAATATATGGAGATTTGGCAGGTAACAATTCTAAATTTTAATATATGATTTTTACCAAAATTGATTGGTAAATAAAGTAATGTTGTCTAAGGAATTTTTGTGATAATAAAAAAAAAATTGATTTTTTCCATTTTTTCGACCAAATAAATTAGAAATTATATCTAGCCAACCTTTGACGCCAAAGGTCAGGGAAAGCATTTCAGTTTATCAAGTATATTATTTCCATAATTATAACATAGATAATTTGTTAATTTTATCATTTGCTTTTCAAACATCAGCGAATTTGTTTTTTAAGCCCCTAAAAGAAAGACGTTCCTAAATTATGACTATCTTGTTACTATGGTAGTTTTGTGATAATTTCTTTTTAAAAAATCACTTATTTGCCAAATAGCTAACGTTATATAAAGATGTTATTTGACGTATTTTTTCATTGGTACAAACAGAGCCTAAATGTTTAGAAGAATTTGCATGTAAGTGACCCGTCCTTGACCGTGTTAGATTACTGCATTTTTTGTAATACTGCAGATTCTATTTCATCAGAGTTGGTCATATCATTTAGTGTCATTTATCAAATAAATAATTTATATATGCGTTTTCTACATTTTTGCATCTTAAAAGCAATTAGCAGTGGCAAATTAAATAAATGAGAGTGAAAATTTGTTTTTTGTTCAATTATTGTGAATTCACGGTAAACATTTTTTAAAACTATGATTGCAATCTTTTCACTGAAATTTTGTTAAATAGATAACGTATTTTATTAGACTTTTGACTAGATATTTTTTCTAGTTTTATTATATTGCATGAACAGTTTAGTGCATTTGCTATTTCTAGAAGGCTTCATTCTCGTATAGTGGTCTTGTTCAAGAAAGCACCTCGCGTTTGTGTTCAGTGTCCAGAAGTGGAAAAAACTAAATATATATCGAAAACTCCAATTATTTCAAATCAAAGTTCTCAGTAAAACAGATAGAAAACGCAAGTCTTCATAGCCCGAATTGGGAGTTCTTTCCAAGGAGAATTTTATTTAAAATACCTTCCTGAAATACCTGATATTAGTACAAACTATAGCATAGAACATAGGAAACAGGGCGGTAAGAAATGTTAGTGAAATTTAATTATTTGAAATGAAGATGTTTCTTTCAGTTTGACAACGGAAATTTACGTTAGTTTTTCTTAATTTAATATATTAATTAATTATTTGCATTGAGAGTGGTTAGGTTTATGAATTTTTTAATTTTAATTGTCTGTTGCGTGAGTGTGTATTATTTGTATGGTTGAATTTTTGTATGAAGATTTTTTTTCTCTCCCCAGGTCACTGGCTATCAAAGTCACACTTTTTTCCACTGCAGCCAAAATCGTATGCTTTTTTTTGGTGTTTGTAAGTTTTGTGTGCTTGGTGTGGTATTGTCACGTTTCTGTCTGTTTGGTTATTGGTTATCTGTGGTTAGTGTATGTTTATTTGTGTACTATGTATGAGTATATTTGTTTGTGCGGTTTATTTGTTTTTCAAGTTATTGGGCTTGTGAGTTTTGTTTTTTGTTTATTGTTATTATTAGTAATCTTTTCCCATCTTTGATTACATTCACATAGTTCAATTGCATAATTTTATGTGTATGCATGTATTTTATATTATTTATGTATGTGTACGTGCTTTGTGTAAGTATTTGCGTTTATGTCTATATTTTTGTGTACTTTGTTTGTATATGTTTGTTTAGTGTGTCGATTGTTTTCGTTTTTGTTAATGTTTGTGTTTTTGTATTGTGTGGGGTTTGTGTGTTGGTTAAGATGTTGCGTTAATGTCTGTATGTGTATTTGGTTGTGTGTATTCTTTCGCATGTTTACATTTGTTTGTTAGTGTGTCGGTTTTGTATTTTTTCTTTGTTTGTTAATGTTTGTGTTTGTGCGTTGGTTAAGATGTTGCGTTAATGTCTGTATTTGTATTTGGTTGTGTGTATTCTTTCGTATGTTTACATTTGTTTGTTAGTGTGTCGGTTTTGTGTGTCTTTTTGTTTGTTAATGTTTGTGTTTGTGCGTTGGTTAAGATGTTGCGTTAATGTCTGTATGTATATTTAGTTGTATGTATTCTTTTGTAAGTTTACATTTGTTTGTTAGGGTGTCGGTTTTGTGTGTCTTTTTGTTTGTTCATGTTTGTGTTTTTGTATTGTATGGGAATGTATTTTTGTGCACTTTGTTTATGGTTGTTTCTTTGTGTGTGTGTGTGTGTGTTTTTTTGTGTATTAAATGTTCATGTTTTTTAATTTTGTGAGTTTGTTTTCTGTGCTTTATGCTTGTCTTATAAGTTGCTTAAATGTATAGGTGTGTAATATTGTTTAATTCTGTTAGTGTACTGCTTGTTGTGTGTATGGGTCTTTTATTCTATTTTGAATAGATTATAAGGCCTCTTATATTTGTTCTTTTCCATATTTCTGTTACGAACTTGGCTCGTCAATTTGTTGGCTTTTCATGAAATAAGGTTTCCTTAAAATTATTAATTAATTAAAAATTATTAGTTATTCATAATTGTGTTAGTTGGTTTTTAAATCATCATTTTCTTTCAGGACTGGGAAATCATAAATGACACCATTAAAAAGAAGTACTTTGCGAAAACACCTTTCTTGTTCAATAAAGTGTTCCAAGGATATTTTTGTCCAATAAATGCAATTCATATTATCGTTTTTTGACAGTCCCGGACAAATATCATAATGTGACAAAATTATTTCTAACCGATCAAATTTATCGTCAAAACAGTCTTAGTTGCCAAAGGTCAAGGAGGGGTTTGAAGCAGAAACGAAAAAACACCAAGTCTGTTTGGTTATCTGTTATATTTTTGACCTAGTTGGAGACATTTTACAATATTGGAATTGGCCAATTTTAATCACTATCGATGCTACACTTTGATCAAATGAATGTCTGGATAGAATTTAAATTTGCTGATTTGCCAAACATAAAAGAACCCTTTTCAACTATTTAAGAATTAACAAAAAACTACTATTTATAGGCTTTGGATTATAAGACGTTTGAACACATTCAAATTAACATTGGACAACATTATGTTTCAATCAATTAATTATTCTTTCTAAGAGGTCTTGGTTGAAATAAAAAAGTCAGTGTCACGAGCGGGTCGTGAGTTCGAAATGACTTTTTTTTATCTCAACCAAGACCGTACAGAGAAAGAATAATTAATTGATTGAAAGAAGTAACTTAGTAATTGACCACGAAAATGGATTATTACTATGGTATAATTTGTTTACTTTAAATTTTATTTGCATATAAAATACTAAACTAACTAATAATTACTTTAAAAGAGATTAATTAAAGAATTAATAAATAATGAACCGTGAAGATGAATTATAAAATAATTGCTGGGCTGGAGACCTTTTTTCACTTTTCCACCATGTGATAAACCAGATGGAATAAGAGAAAAAAGCTCTTCAGCCATCTCAGGAACAAATCTAAACCCTCAAAAGATGATCAAACAGATCAAGTTCGATTAAGATATATATACATATATATAAATTATTGTAGCCACACTTACAAAATATTTATGGGTTTCGACGTTTACAAAGTTAAACTTATCACAAGTAAATAGTTATATCAGAGAAGACGATAAAAAATGTACTGCGTCATTTTGATGCAGGATGTTTTTAAGGCTTTACTTCCTTTTTGAAAAAGAATTTCGAAGTTTATTTTCCGAGGCAATTAAAGTGTCACTGTAAATGTTTTGATTGTTAATTGTATCGGGCTGCCAGTTTGGTCTAAAACTTTGTCATCTGTCCTCTAACTCGAATCCTGTCCAAGCTAAGTCCAACAGCGAAGAAAAATTCAGCGTACGTTCGTACGGAAAAAACTGTCTTGTCCACCATTGCACATCAGCAACAAAGAGTATCAACATCCATTCAAGAGAAATACGTTGGTCTCGAAAGAAACCTTCGACATTCTGACGTGAAATCCGCACAGAGTCTTAAACAGAAAACTTGGACAACTACAAGGCTCCTAGCACTGACATGACCGCCAAAGCTTAGCTAACTTTACACAAGACTTTACCGCGATTTTATATATGGGGGTGGATCCGTGAAGTACTACCAAGCCGCCCAGCATCCAGCGCATCCAATCCTTCCAATCAAAACCGTCAAAGCTCCTTACTGCGTCACTAACCACATTATCCAGAACAAAACGACCTCAACTTTCTTTCAGTCAAAAAACGGATCTGTACCCGAGTTCAAAGGTTCACACCTACTTCTCGATCCATCGTAACCCTACTTTTCAAGCTCTCTCTACGCATTCCCATCCCTAGAAGCCGACACGACGCCTTAATGAGTCTGATGTCATATGTCCTCCGGGTGAATCGGTGGTAGTAGTGCTGCGACTGTGTGAAAAAGGTTTTGTGATAACGTTTTTAATATGTGTAGGATTTTTTTTTTCTTTTTACTGAGTCGTTTATGTTCAAAACCCCGAGAGCCGTGAACTTTTACGTATAGTTTCTCATGAACTCTGCAAGGTGGATAACTATTTCAAATGGCAAGATTTCATCGATGTGCACTTTTTTGAAAGCTGTTGATGCTGGGTTGAGTTGTTTAAAACGGTTTTTATTTTTGAGCAACCATTCTCAAGTTATTCGTTATCTAGTCTTACTTGCTGGTGAGTTGTAAAGAATTTAATAAAATCGCCCAAAAACTGGAAATAGAATTGCAAACAGTGAGTGATTCACTTTGTAAATACTCTTCGTTGCGGGCATTTTCTCGGTTATCAATTCGCCATTTAACTTGAACGTAAAATTTGCATCATTGCACAAAGTTTATCTTTTTTTCTTTAATGGCTTTATGTTCTGTGCATATTAGCCAATGACAATTTATTATGCGTATTGGTTTGTTTTTTTTTTGGGGGGGAAGGGTAGCGTGAAAAAAAAACGCCAGAGACGATGGTAGGAATTGAACCTACGACCACGGGGTCTACGAGCCGGGAGTCTCTCACGCTAACCACTCGGCTACCCCAACTTTATCGTTATTCTTATAGTTTTATTGTCGAATGATTAGTACTTTAAATATATACAACGACTGTTTGACAACAAAACGGAATTTATAAAGAAAGATTTCCTAAGTTGACACATGAAGGTCTTTCTGTTGTAAAAACAACAAAAATGCATTTTGAAACATTCCCCACTAAGATATTTCATAGAAAGAACAGATTGCCATACAGAGAAATATATCTAGACTGATTAGAAATAATCTCTCTAGACATTTTTTAAAACGATACCAGCATTTTTGTACATGTCCTTCCAGTTATTTTTTATCTATTAATAATTCTAAATGGAATAATCTATCTTATTTTATTACATATTATTTTTAAAAAATACGATAGTTTTTCAAGGATATTTCAGAATAATTCTCGAGTTATAATCTTATTTTACTAAACTGACTTGATTTTCATTGCAAACTAAATACAACATTTTCGTTCTTAAATATATTTTATTTACATTTCCAGAAAAGCTAAACATTTTTCTTGTCACATGGCCCAAATCCAAGGCCAAAATAGAAAATGTTTTCCTACTCTCTTCAACTATGTAGAATTTGTTGACTTAAGTGCCCGACGTTCTGATACACCGTGTATGAAATTGACTTATTTAATCTCGGACTTAAAATGAGGCTGTGCTGAAACGTAACAATTTGTTCTCGATTTTGGTCCGTCAATTATCGCTGTTACCGTCCTACGTGATCTCGATCATGAACCAAACGGGGACAATCCTTCACCTAATCGCAGAACCCACAAGGCTTAACACATGTCAATTTTTATAATTTAAATAATACACAGGTAAAACGTTTGTCTTAAAGGTTTTCTTTTATTTAACAACTTTCAATATCTCGGTCGTTTTTGATCATTTTTTACATCGTACTCTTCGTTTTGGTCAGTCAGGCACGATGCGTGAACTAAGTGGATATAATTCTTCACCAAATCACAGAATACACAAATTTTTGTTAGTTCTTATTTACTGGCTTCTATTATAAATTTTTAGAAATACATCTTCAAATTCATACTTTTCATAATAGCATATCTATAACTAGACCTTAAAACAGCACTTGTACAACATAAATTAGTCTTGTGTTGATTATTACTTTGCTTACACGATTTAATTAATTTTTTTCGGAAATTTCAATAAAGTAGTTTTAGCGAGGATATTAAATAGATTTCCCACTGTTGATTGAATAATTGAATAAATTGAAAGCTGAATAAATCATTCACCACTATTATATATTATAAATAAGTTTCTTGTTTTGAAGGTACAAAGGATTTAAAAAAATAATATATTTTAACGATTGGCATAGGCTGCTTGAAAAATTTTGTTGAAAGAAAAGAACAGAAAAGCAGTGTGATTATTGTTCTCGTAAATAATTTTAACAAGAATAGAAAACATGTTTATGAGCTTTTTTTGTGCCCGGGCCAGTCTCAGTGGGAGTGAAACTTATCGTTAAACGCATTGTATAAATAACCATTCTATTTGCTAAGACACGTGCCTGTTGTTTTCCGGGTCAAGTTCGATACCGAACCTGTCAAATGCTGAAAATTTTCGAAGGCTTGGCCGCCGGTTGATTCCTGGCCGTTTAGGTCCTTGGCACGAAAAACGTTTTGGTCCGGATAAGGTGTAATATCATGGCAACAAAAGCGTGGGCAAAAAATTGATCATCAAAATGGTAAAGATTTATGAAGTAGTTTCAAAAAACATGAAAAATTAATCGACACATGTACCAGAAACATAAGTATTATGTTTTTCCGACCAAATGGATGAAATCTGATCATCTTGGAGAAACATGGAAGTTCCGTTCGGGATAATTGTCAATATGCAAGCCTATGACCTTGTTACCACTGATCACAGAGTAATAAAAATTAATGATGGAAAGAATCATGCACTATTTGAACTCCGAGTGGCTCGAAGCTCAAGTGGTAGAACAGAAGTGTATTTAGCCGAAGGTCGTGGGTTCGAATCCCGCTTGAGACACTGACTATTGTATCTTAACCAAAACTTTAATTAATTGATACAGAATGCAGATTACATACTGATGTTGATCACTGTGCAGAAGCCAACTTTGTTTTGCGCGGGCATCACTGTAAGATAAAGGTCCCGGGTTCGAATCCAGCCGCCCTGCATTCGAACCCCCGACAAACTTACAATTTTTTTGTGGAAACTGGTATCTCTTTGCTGTTGATGTACAATGGAGGGCAAGATTGCTTTTTCAGCGTAAAAGTACACCAGGTCCATTTTTATTCGTTCAGTTTTGTCCTCCATTTTTTACATCAGTCTTCGATAAGTTCAAGGTTTTTCTGGTTGTTGGAGGTAGCTTGGACAGGATTCGAGTTAGAGGATTGCGGTATCATCCGAGTAGGTGGCAATCGTAGTGTCAGGATGTATTACTAGGTCTGCAATATAAACGATATATATGACAGGACCAAAGATACTGCCTTGCAGTATATCGGCCTGCGTCTGTTTGACTTCCGAGAATTCATTGCCGCACCTCACTCTGAAACGGCGATCAGTTATGTAGGGTTTCAATAAAATGTAAAAATGAGATGTTAGGAATCGCTTAAGTTTAAAAAGTATGCCTGGATGACCCTGTCGAAAGCCTGTGCTATGTCTAAGAACGCACCCAGGCAATACTCCTTTTTTTCTAGGGCCGATTAGATGATGTCGACTGCTCTAAAACATTGTTAGATAGTGGAATGTTGAGAACGGAAACCGAATTGGTGAGAGGGAATGATTTTATGGGTGTTAAGGATTGGTATTAAAGCATTTTAAAATGAATCGTTCTAGGATTTTGGACAGTGCGGGAAGCAAGCTAATAGGTCTGTTGGATGGGATCTGGTTAGGGTGAGCTTTAGGGGTGAGAATAATGACGGAACATTCCTACGGATATGAATGGTTCGTAGGATTGTGTTATATATTGCGGAACATAAACATATTAGAAAGATATTGTGAGAAATAGATTTTGCTTGCCTTGCCAAATCTAAGGTGGTCATTTTTAGAAAGGTTGGCGGACTTGCCTGCACTGACAAGTGATTACGTGTTAAAATTGTAAATTACTCAATCTTCGGAGTTCTCTTAACAGTCTCTCCTTCCAATATTATATGAAGCAGTTTCCTCTAAGCTAAGATGGGATTTAACAGAATTTGGGCTTGATTAATGTTAAATTACAACATTCCCTTGTATTACGAATTTATCCAATCTCCACTTTATATGCGTTTATTAGAAATTTATCTCATATACCTTCGTCTATTAAGCAATAATGCCTGGTATGCTAAAGGAGGTAGAAGTAACGCATTGAATATCTTAATCAGCAGGTTGAGAGTAAACCAATAAATTTGCGGTGCTTACCTCTTCAGGATAGGTAAAAGGGGCACCCAATTGTGAAGCGTTTGGTGAAAGAGAGGACGCCCCCATTGGTTCCTGGTGGGTCAGGAGTTAGAAGAATACAGAACGGAATTTCTGCGAAAAGTAGATACGATAGATAGACATGGCTTTGCAGAGATTTTGTAATTTTGACACACGCATATCAGCAGGAAACATGCAAGTATATTCTTTGATGGTAGAGTTTTTAAATAAATACAGTCTAGGTTATAAAGATTTATAAATTATACATAGCACATATCCACTAGCTAATCTGAGGAAAAATGACTGATGCATGTACCGACTCCAAAAAAAGTAGTGTAAAAAACTGTATTAGTAATGAATCATAATGTTTGAAAAATGTGAAAATCTGCGAGCTGTACAGTAACGAAATATTGATGCAGTACATTCTAAATGGTTTAATACAAATCAATCTTCTTCAACGCAGAGTGTAACGTGTGTGAAATGTGTGTGTGGTGATTAGTGACCGTTAATCGATAAATATTCAGAAATCGTGAGATGCGGTCTGGTGTGAAAAAACATTTTCTTTATCGTGCGGACGTTTCGATCTTTCCTGAGATCATCTTCAGGGCCCGGGATTTACAAACATTGCTTACAGTTGGATTTTGAAGAGGTGGGGAAGGAAGTCGATATAGAAAAGACATTTTTGTATAAGGCACGGCTTATTTGAGGTGAAAATAACCGACGAAGGTGGTAAAGCAGTGTGTAACAAGAAAAAGTGTATTACTTAAAATAAGGGAAATTTATATCAATAGATGAAGATTAGAAGTTTATAAACACACAATACATTTTTTTAAATGCTTTGATGAAATAATAGATTTACATGGAAGATACGCTGGAAATTTAAGTCCATTAAACAAAAATTTATTTGTTATTTAGTTTTGGAATAGGAAAGCTAATCTAGACGATAAATTTATTTTCTGCTTTCAGGGAGGTCAAAATCAATCCAGTTTTTTTTCCATTCCTATTAACTCAAATTTTGTATGAATTGTTTTTAACAGAAATGCAATTGTATAATCAGAAATGTCCGCTTGTTTTAGGTTTTATTACTGATATCATTGGTCGTTTTCTTCGAAATTTAATAAATAAATCTATCTCAAGAGCTGATGGCCACAAAAGCCCACGGAGCGTGATCGACGTTCGGAAAAACTTCTCAACCCCGAACTCAAGATCTCGATTACAGGCGACGGAATGAAAAACGATACAGATAAAATTGATAGTGCCGCGGAATTTCACCGGCCGGCGTGACACGAAAGGAATAAGCTTGAAGTATCTGAGATATACGCAGTATCTCAAAATATAGACAAGTGGGATATCAATTGAAAGTCAAGTGATGAAAGAAGTTTAAAATTAACTTTTTTATGATAAATTTACATAATTAAACTCTCCGGAAGGGCAATTATAAAAGGTTTAATAGACGGAGGCGATGGATTTTATGATGGATCATTAACAATGGAAAATGTGATTCATTTTTATTTTTGGTTACGAGAATGATTGTGAAAAGAAAGAAATATATATATAAATATATATATCTTTTTAAACGAGGGTTCGCAACAGTAGAGGTCATATAAACCCTAAGGGTGCCGGTGTTTTTGAAAAAAGCCCATTTGTATGTCGTGTTGGGCCGCTGGATTCGAACCTGGGACCTTTACCTTACAGTGATGAACACCGTGTCAAAGATTAAACCTTGCTGCCACCGACGCCCCGCCAATAATTTTAATTGAAATAAGGTTTGTGTGTAATAAATAAAAAATCATAACTTTGATATTACACTATATCAACACATATTTTATCATGCTAAGATTAATAAGAATCATGTGTTTTTTTTCAATTGTGAGTAAAACTATTTATAAATTTATGTATATCTCTGGGTGTGTTTTTTCATCATAGTGTGTCGTGTAATTTTAAATTAGAAATAAATTTATGATAACTTTGCTCATGTGAATTGTAGAAAGCAATTTGAATAATGGGTAAACTAAAGAAGGCGAAAGCAAAGAGCTAAATGAAATTTTACTACTCCGAGAGGAAAAAAATTGGCCACCCTCGTTTTTTTAAGTAAATATTTGCAAGCCTTATAATGTTTCTTTTTTATGATTACTGGTTATTTTTAAAGAAAAATATAAGATATAGCTAAATTTAAATAAAAATTAAACAGTAAAACAATTTAACCAAAAATTCACTTAAATTCGTTTTCGTGGTTCGCTTGACCAATATCTTTCAATTAATTAAGGTTTTTAGTTGAGATAAAAAATGTCATTGTCGCGAGTAGGATTCGAACCTACGACCTTCGGCTATATACGACGCTGCTCTACCACTTGAGTTATCGTAACCTCGATCCACTCGGACACCGACTTCTCAACCCCACCTTTTTAATTGTCCCTCCTTTTTGCCACGTGGTCGATTTTATAAGGCGTGGTGAAAAGGGGGTAGGCTTTATACTAGGGGGTTCACTAAACCACTTTCTAACACTTTTCTGCCTTTTTTCAACCTCTGGATCCCTAATTTTTACCTCAGCAGAAAAGACAAGTGTTAAAACATTAATTATTCAAATTTCGTGAGATGCGGTCTGGTGTGATGTAGGTATCAGAAAAAATTTTCTTTATCGTGCCAACGTTTCGATCTTTTATTGAGATCATCTTCAGGGCTCAAAGTGTTTGTCTTCTGTGTAATTGTGCCATGTCGTGTTGAGAGTGCCAGTGTTAAAACATTCTTGGATGTTTGGAAAGAATGTTGTCATTAATTAGAAAACATTAAGGATCCTTTTTCTACATTTTTTCCCACGTGTATAGAATTATGATTATAAGTCAACGATTTCAACCCCGGAACGGAATTCATGGTCCGCCGAGTTGCAAAGTTGATAGATGTGCTTCGTGATTACAGCCTGCAACGTAAATTGCAGTTGTGAATTTGATTTTTGTAACTTTATATTCTGATAGCTATTATTTTAATTTTGTTTCTCACATTATAATTGAGTTCAACGTAAAGATGATTTCCCGTCTAGAAAAAGTCATATCCTTTTCTGAATTTTCGTTTATAATTTTTAGTACTATATTTTTTTTCGTTGGGGATATCCAATACCAGTATTTGAGGATTAGTGACCTTTTTATAAATAATAGGAAGCACAGTTGGCAGCTTGGCCGGCACGCCCTGACATCGGCACCTATCTTGGTCGTCCGCCAATGACCTCGGTGTTCTAGTAATTCTAATTTAACAAAAAGTGAAAGGATTTTTAAATACCGATCTTATTTAGAACACAGTTTCCTGACAGACTCCCGCCGATGCTTATAAAAAGACATCTTAGTGTGACTTCAGCCCTGTAAAAACAGTAAGGCATCTGGACTAATTTCTGATTCGCTGAAATACAAATAATCTCTAAAATACAAGGAACGAATTAAACATTTATCATACTTATTTAACAATTTAAGGCCAAGAAGATCTGTCAAACAGGCACAGCGAGGGCTAGCGGACCAGGAAGAAACAGTTGGATGGATTTAACCAAAATTCTTGCCTCCAAATTACAGGAAAATAACTGTCATGGCATTTGTTACAAATTTTTATTAAAATTATATTACTCACCTAGTTGAAATAATTGAAAATAAATTATAAGGAGGTAATATGTGGCCATGAGAATAAATTCATCACTCTTCCAAACACGCATTTTGTTAAAAACTTGGATCGCGTATGCGAAGTCATAAAATAGCATAAAACTACAAAAAGTATTCAAGTTGTAGCAAGCAAGAGTCAAGCACAAAAGCATATTCATAACTACTACTGATCAGATGACCTGTCTGACAGCGAGATTAGGCGGACCAAGATTATCGGAGGATACAGTTGAATGAACGATTTCTATTTGGGCAGCATAAAAAAGATTTGACAGGCAAAAATATAAAAAAAAAGAAAAATCTCATTTTAAAACCTACGACAAAATCGATATTAACGACAAGACGTCTTGACTGATAACAAAGCGAGAATAGGGGGAACTGATGAACAGAAGACATTTGGATGGATAATGGCAATTATCATGAATTACTTTCTAAATCACCCTAACCCCCGAAATGGAAAATAAACTATAAACCAGCACTGCATGATTATGGGAAGAATATGAAATTTCAATTATACATTTCTTAAAAAAGACTTCATTCAGCAACGAATTAATCACTGTGTAACGAGTAAATAGGCCTTATTAAGTTGACAAACAGGGTGGTATTTCATATATAGTGTTTGGTAGATATATCTAAGAGCGAATGTGTGTGTGGTGTGTGTGTGTGTGTGTGTGTGTCAGGCATCCCAACTACAACACCCTATTCCCGTTGTGTTTATCGTTTTTATACCTAATTTGGTGAATAAGTTAGTTTGTATGATTTTTCTCAATGAATGTGGTCTATTTACTGTCTGTTTTTGAGGTGTTATTTCTTTTGATTATGTGCTGTAGCTGTTATTGTATGTTATGCTTTGGAATTCGTTGTCCTATTTGTCTTTAGTTAGTGGGATTTTGGTCTGTATGTCGTGTATTGCTGCTATTTAGCGGTCATGTGGGTAGGTTGAGTCGTTGTTGTAATTTGCTGTCGGTTTTAAGTATATGTCCAATCGTAATTTGTCGTCTGTTTTTGTGATTGGTACTTTTAGAAAGGTAGTTGCCAACAAACTCCCCTCAAGACATTTACTGTGTCATAAAATACAAAATAAATCATAAAATTACATAATGTATTATATTTTGTAGATTTATCAACCAACTTATGCAGATAATGTTCTCTTAGTTGCTATCAGTAATGAAAGATATTTTTTATTTTAAGCATTAGACAAGTAGGTACTGTAGAGTAATGTACAGTAATGTATAATATACAGAAGGTATTGCGGGGGAGTTGCGCCATCCTAGGATGTGGTTTGATTGCACTTTTCCGGAAGCGATATCACTAATGAGTGTATTTAAGTATATTTATTATTTTATAATATTTACTAGGAAGTGTAAAAATTAATGCTCTTTTAATAAATAAAATATATCGGAAAACAACAAGACAAATAGCTAAAATAAGTGGGCCATGAGTAAATTATCTATGATCATCTAGCCTTCCGTCATATTCCATTTTTTTCTAGATTACTAACGCAAAATTTACCGAAAGAAAAACAATTTTCCTCGGTAATTTTAATCTTCAAATAACAAAAACATTTGTTATCATAAAAGGTAGAAAAAAATAATACCACTGAGGGTATTATCGGTAGGTCAGCGTTGTATAAATTTCCTGGAAAATTCCTTATTTGAAAAATAAAGATAATTTTGCCAAAAGCGTCATATGATTTCTTAAGGAGAGAGAGGTCAAACACGAATCGTCTCATTTTGGGGATTGTCGATTAAGATATAAAATTGCAATGAATCAGTGAGACTCTTTGAACTTTAGAAATAAAAACTAGTAAGAAATAAATATTATCGAAAAAATTATCTTTAATGCTTAGTCAAATATCGTCAGATGTGAAAACAACCAGAATTTAAAAGTGAAATGAGAATAGAATTACGGACTTTAAAATTGTTTCTTGCCTATTGTGTGGGATGAATTCCATGACTTGACTAAAAGCATACCATGTATGAACGAGGATGGCGACAACGTTTATCAAATGTTAGTATGGTATGGTGGAAAGGATACTAGGGAGCGGGGTTTGTATTCCCCAGGCACTGCAACCTTCTGGCTTATTGTAACTTCCTAGTCCATTAGTTCAATCAATAGATTCAATCCTTCTTCTTAGAAGTATCAGGTCATTGACTGTTGCTGCAATTTGATTCCCTAAGTCTTTTTCGTACGTTAATTTAAACCTCCATTGAGCTGTTGCTTCGCATTCGAAGATGATATGAGTAGCTGTTTCCTCCTCCTCAATAAATAATCTGCAAATGGGATCAACGCTGTATATACCCATGTTGTGTAGATATTTTCTCAGATGCCAGTGACCAGTTCGTAGTCCTATAACTCCTTTGAGTTTGGCCCTGTCCAATCGTCTTGGTGAGGGTTGTTTCATCATAAGTTTACTATGTTTAGCACTGCTAGAGTTCATTTCTCTTTTTGTTTTGTTTGGATCCATTCTGCGATGAGAATTCTATGTTTCGTTTTGTTATCCCACGGATAGGTTCGGGGCATATGTATGGTCTTGCAGATCCTCCTGCCAGTCTGCCTTCATCCTCGTTACCCAAAATTCCCCTGTGTCCTAGCACTCAAGATATCATCAAGTTGTTGTGTTTCCCCAGGTTTTGGAGATTTTGGATGCATTCACTGACTAGTTTTGATGTGATTCTTTTACATGATAATGCTTCAACAACTGATTGGCTATCTGATCTTATAATATTTTTTTGTCAGTGTAACCTCTTCTATTTCATTTCCTCTTGAAAGTGTACTTCCCTAATGAGTTTGATTGCTCATGTTTTGGGATTGTACGGAAAATGCCAGATCCGGTTCCTTCATTTGTTTTGGAACCATCTGAGTACCATATCATTGTATTTAATGCTCTCCTGTGTTCTTCGTTTCCTTTATAGTCTGTTGAGACATTATAGGAAGTTGTGAAGATTGTTTCCGGGATCATAAAGCAATGTTACTGTACATTATTGTTATTTCAATTATTTAATCTTTATGTAAGGTGTTGGCTGAGATAACAAAGTCAGTGTCACAAGCGGGATTCGAGCCGACGATCTTCGGCTAAATACGCCCCTGGTCAACCACTTGTGCTATCGTGACTTCGATCCACTCAGTCGTTATTAATAATTATCTATTTTCTGAATTTCACAAAGTATCTGAAAGTATAGGTTAAGTTCATAGGTATATCGTGACTTCGATCCACTCGGACACTAACTTTCTATCTCAACCCTACCTTTCGAATTTAACCAATTCAGTAGAGCAGCGGCGTATTTAGCCGAAGGTCGTGGGTTCGAATCCCGCTCGTGACACTGACTTTTTTACCTATCCCTCCTTTTTGCCATTTTTTAAACGTCGTGTTATCTAAAATTCGACTCCCGCTGGTGAACTTACTTTTTCATCTTAACTAAAAACCTTAATTAATTGAAAGATAGTAATTGGTCAAGCGGACCACGAAAACTAGTGGGATCATTGTTAGTTTTAAAATATGTTGTACGTAAAATATGTTGGGAGTTTTATTTTCACTTGATTTTTTTTGTATTAATTGCGATTACTACTACAATTACTATTATTCTAGATGGAATTACTTGAAAAATATTTCAATTTATATAGATTCTTAGTTTTCTTTTTGTTTTTGGCATTAGAGTCATTAGAATCTAGAAATATCCCTTATTGAGTCTGTTTTAACTTTTATACAATTATTTTTAGCTCAATATGGAGGTGGTCTTGCCTCATTTTTATTCGCAGTTAAACATTGAGGATTGTTAAAAGCCGTTTGACAAAAGTAAGTTTATTTATTTTTCAAGGTAACAACTTGCGAGATGAATATTCATTCATTGTTGTACTGTTCTTTGCATTACATAACCAAAAAAGAATGCCCAGAGTCATCAAACCACAGTTTTGCTATTTGTTACAGTCGTAACAACATAAACGTTCACTTAGATAAAATATTCAACAAACTTTACGCTTATAATAAATTTGAGATAAAGCCTAATTTTGAATAAGAACGTGTCGTAGTCGAAAATCTGCCGACCAATTGACTATTTGATTTATTAAAAGCATTTTAATTGTAGTTCCACTGTAAAGACGCGTAAAATGCTCAGATTATTTTTATAGTAGTAATTAAACAAAAAGAAAACAAGCCGAACCAGCTGTTTTCGTCTTACTGGCGTCGAAGAAAGTGTGAGGCCGTTCGCAATCGGGTGATTTTATCGGCAATTTTATCATAAACAGTTGACGTCAATTAGTACGCCTTTATTAACTAATGCATATGTTAAAATAGACTCGTTTGGCATAAAGTCAAAGTTGAACGTACTGTTCGTTCTGAATTTTGTCAGTGGTGGCATTAAAATCTGTAAGGATTCTACCGTTCCCTTGACTATAATTATGCGGCATTATAATGGCATTGTATGGTTTACAAAACCTTTCATTTTTATGACGTATTTAGTTAGGTCATATATTAAATTTTTATACTTTATTCTACCTTTTTCGAGGTTTGCAGGTCATTATGCTGCTTTGAAGTTATCAGGAAGACTACAAATTTAGGGCTTACTATTGTGGGGCGAGAGGGGTTGAAATATTCTTGGGGGATACATGCGTTTAATGGGAAAACAGTCTTCTTTTCGAAAGGTCCAATGCGAAATGACTGTAGTAGAATCTTGTGTAATGTCTTTTATTTTCTTCCAATTAGAAGACAAGAAGAATAGAAGATTTTGATTGGGTAATGCGGCGAGATCACAGGAAGAAATACAGTGCAATCCTCACAGAACTCCAGTATTGATGTGGAAAATAAGGAAACGTGCGTCCAGGAAAGATAGAATCTTGTGCGTAGAGTAGAATAATAGTAGAGCGCTTTCGAATAGTCTATTGTGTGGAACCCACAAAGAACAGAAGAGTAATGGAGAAGCTAACACGTTAGCCACGAAGGCTCCTTCAGCAGATTTCTACAACCTGTACTGTTATGGGGCGAGCAAGCAAAGCCGAGTGACCGGTAAGTGGTAAGATTTGGTTGACGACGTCGGTAAAGTATACTAGTCTAACCATCCCTTATTACAAACTTGCTGCACAAAATTCTGAATCATACCAGTCGGTAAAATAGTCTTGTCTAAACTTATTACAAACTTGCTGCACAAAATTCTGAATCATACCAGTCGGTAAAATAGTCTTGTCTAAACTTATTACAAACTTGCTGCACAAAAGCCGCACAAAACTCTCGATAATATCGGTTAGTTGTCTGGCCATTTCTAGCTCCAGAGACAGTTAAAGGTATTGGAATTAATAGAAAACAGATAGGCTCTGCCAAAAATAATTGGACTATTACTGCGATATTATGAAGGCCTGTAAAAGATCTATAAAACTGAATCCCGTAAATTTAACTGGTGACCCACTATCTATGGCGGCTTATAAAAGTTTACAACTGTTTAGAGAGCTGTAACACAAATTTTAATGATTGCTCTACGGCTAGACCTAATACCTAGAACGTCTCCCGATCATCCTGACTTCATTGGTTTTTATCTGCCGCTTGCCATCCTACATTTATCAATCTTTGGCGAGTTCGTAGTTTTAAATGAACAAAATAGCACACAGACCAACCAGCGAAGTTAGTATAGCGTACAGTCCGAACCAGCATGGAGACCCGAATAGTCTAACATCAAGGCACTTACAGCCCTTCAAAGCTACACCACATTTTATTTACATTTTTAAACTTTAGTAATGGGGGCGTCTGTGGCCGCAACGGGTTAGGCGTTGTCATCGCTCTCATTGCTGTAAGATGTAGGGTCGCTGACATACCACCGACATACTTCCAACTGGATCTTTTATCAAAGCCACCAGACTCCCTATGGTTCTTATAACCTTGTAATTGATATTTTTAGATGAGATAAAAAAGTCACTTTCGGGATTTGAACCCACGATCTTCGGCTAGATACGCCGCTGCTCTTCCACTTGAACTATCGTGATCTTGATCCATTCGAACATCAACTTCCCATCTCAACCCCAACTTTTAAGTTTTCCCTCCATCGTAGGTTCGAATCCCGCTGGTGCCAATGATTTTTTTAATCTCAACTAAAAACCTTAATTAATTGGAATATATTAATTGGTCAAGCGGACCACGAAATTAGTGAATTTAATAATGTAAAACCGTGTCCTAAAACAAATTAACGATAAATGTGAATCGGTGATGTTTTTGTTAAGCAGAAAGTTAAGAAACGATAAGTTGCTCAAGGCATCCATTGTTAAGCGTTTACCTCTGAATCGAAAAGTAAAGTTCCTCCTAAACGGAAAAGCCAGCTTGTTGAATGTAAAAAACGGGCATTTTCAACTGTAGCCGATCAATTATTCATTTCCCAGCTTCCTTTGGATATTTGATAAGCATATTCAAGGTTTCCCTTTTACATAAGCCATTGATCTGTGTTGCGCAAAAAATTCAAAATCCTTTTAGAAAAAACAACCTCTTATGGGAATAAGAACGAAAGCCTCCGATAATTTTTCGAAATATTACAGTTACATCACGTTAAACGGTGATAAGGTTTTATTTTAATTTATAACATTTGTTGAAACAAACTCCCTGAGTGGTAAACAATGTTGTTCACCGTCACAACAACTCAACACGCCTGCGGGATTAAAACATTATCTCACAAGCGGGTGTGTCTAGATTCTCTCGTTCTCCTACGTGATAAAATGCCTGTATCTTCGCTTGAAAATAGTGGCCAAGTTTTTATAAAATAATGTTAATGTTAGGCGAAAGAAAATATGCAGAAAAATGTATTGTGCGGAAGGCTAGTCTAAAAAAACATGCAGAGCCAGCAAAAATGTTACAAACGTGTAACTACCACGTTCGAAATATTGTCATTACTTTTTTAAAAATCATAGATGACGTTATTGTTGCTTACAGTACACGGGGATGTTAATGATTTAATTATGATTTTCGTCGTCGTCGGTGATAACTGTTGGTTACAGTCTCTATAAATTGAGAGTGATTTTTGTTATTGTCATTATCTATAATATATCTAAATCTATAAATATGTTTATGGTTGTTTTATGTCATTTCTCTTCATGATACTCAGTGCGATAAAGTTTGTGGTGGCATAGTAGCCTATTCTTTTCAATTAATCAAGGTTAAGATTGAGATAAAAAAGTCAGTGTGAAAAGCGGGATTCGATCCCACGACCTTCGGCTAGATACGCCGCTGCTCTACTGAATTGGTTAAATTCAAAAGGTGGGGTTGAGATGGTAAGTTGGTGCCCGAGTAGGTCGAAGTCACGATAGCTCAAGTGGTAGAGCAGCGGCGAATTTAGCCGAAGGTCGTGGGTTCGACTCACGCTCGTGTCACTAGCTTGTTTGATCTAACCAAAACCTTGCATACAATTAATTAATTGTAAAAAATAACGTGGATATCAGTAGGGGTTAGAGTTGATTTTGTTGTCGTTCTTGTGAAAAGTTGTCTATCATTTTGCGGCCATCGGTTTTGATAATATTGTTACTGATTTCCTTTCAACATCGTCAGTGAGATAATGTTTTTATGATGATGATGTTGCTGATACTGTTGTTCTTTTCATTATCGTTGTTGTCTTTGTCTTCGTCGTCGTTCTTTTTGTTTCTGCCTGCTAAGTATTACTATTAGATTTTTAACTTGCTGATGTCATAGAGGTGTGTTTTGTTGTCTATTATTTTCTTGTTGTTTCACTTATATATTTTTATTTTTTATTATGGTTTGGTTGATGTTCTAACTAATGATATTGTTTTTGTTATCGTTATAGTAATGTTTTTTCGTTAACGCCTACTTTTATATGTTTGTGTTATTATGTTTTATATTTTCAGTTTAGATTTTCTTAATGATTTTCTTTCATCAGCGTCAGTGATAATGTTGATATTACAATTAATTAAGGGTTTTAGTTGAGATAAAAAAGTCAGTGGCAGGAGCGGGATTTGAACTCACGATCCTCGGCTTGATACGCCGCTGCTCTACCACTTGACGTACCTCGATCAGGTCGGCTACCAACTTCCCATCTGAACCTCACCTTTTGAATTTTCCCTCCTTCCCTTTTTGCCATTTTTCGACTCATTCTCAACTAAAAACCTTAATTAATTGTAATATACCAATTGGTCAAGCGGACCACGAAATTAGTGAATTTAATGTTGATATTGTTATCATTATTGTAATGTTATTGATGATAATTGTAATGTTATTTTAATCATAGTTTATCTTGATTTTATCGTTGCTCTTCTGGTCGTCTTATGATGAATAATGATGGTTGTTCTGTCGTATTCCTAGGTAGACAATTGCGTTTTTATTATTAATGTTTTAAGTTTGTTTTATTGTTAGTATTGTAGTAGTAATTGATTTTGCAAAAGCCAAAAGGTTTTTCATGTTTGTTAAGATTTTAATGATCATTTGCTCTCGTTATTGAAGTCTGTAATGATTGTGTTGTGCTATCATCTTTGATCATAATTTATAGTGTTCGATAAGTTATTGTTTTTAGATATTTTGTTTTTGATACATAGACACTGTTATTTTAAATCTGTATTTTTTTTTAGTTGTTTGGTGTTCCAAATCAGTGATATTGCTTTGTTTTAAATAATCATTTTAGTGACGTCATCATTGTTGATGTTGACGTCGTAATCAGCAAAGTGATTTTTTATCCACTGTGGTTATAAATTTTGCCCAATGTTGTTTCGCCGAAATAAAAAGTTTGACGCTCTCATTAAAAACTGAGCTAGATATTTATTATTCATTAACTTTAAATTGCCCTGTCTGGGGAAAAACTGTAATAAAATAAATGTGGAGCTAATTGATTTGGGTATAACAATTATCTATTGTTGTAATAAAGTAATTCAGAATGGAAAACATAGTGAAAAAACTTTCAGATTGTATTTGTATTTCCAAGTCATAAGTGATCGTATTAATTATTTTAACTAATTAAATTTTATATTGAAGGTCTTGATTGAAATGAAAATGCTAGTATCGAGCGAGGTTCGAACCAAATCATTCGCCGTTGCACTAACCACGTTACGATAGCCCATCGTGCAGCTGAATGTTCGTGAGTTCGATCCCGCTCGTGGAACAAGCTTTTGCAACGCGACATGGATCTCTCAGAATGTATTCAAACAAATTTTCTATACGCTAGACCAAATTATATGTGTATTAGGTTAGCGCAATAGGAGAAAAACCGACCCGGTTACATCGACTCAAAAGAAATTTTTTCGACTTGGAAACAACGACTCGCTCCAAGTTTATAATGAAATAAAAAAATGTTGGAAATTGGAGTAAAATTATACCACATGGTAAGCCGTTGTAAAATATTACAAGAGGGCTGAAACTAGCTGCCATTTCCCTTCTTAACTTTTACATTTAATTCAAACGTGAATAATCCCACTCTGTTGTAAATCTTGAAGTTGGATTTTACAATACAGCCCTGGCTTAAAACTACGTCCCTTATAAATTACGAATCGCCTATATACGAAAATAGTCGTGGGATATTTACTGAACTGGGCTGTTCTGGTTCGTTTATAAATAATATATGTGGTTCTATAAAAATTCGCAATTGTTCAACGATATAAAGCTATATTTTTATTGTTTACTATAACTTAGCATGAACAAAGTTTAAAGAAAATAGTATTTTCTTGACTAATAAAATCAAATTTCCTTCTTTTTCTAGTATTTGCACAGGCTGTATTCTTTTTTCAGTTTTTTTAATTAGTTTGTATGTGTTTTTCCTCTTGGACCAACCTGTAGTTTGGTAGCATCCGAACATCCTGATCTACCGTTTTCACGCAGGTCTGAAGGTGGTGAGAAACCAGTCTGACAAATATCAGTCGGACAGAATGTGTGTTTAATTCAGAAAAAAAATCAAATTTAAAAATGAGTCTTCCAGCTCTCGGTATTAATTTCATTTCTTACGAACCGGCCATTATTGGAAGATTGCCTCTTTTTTGAAATTGCACTAACGGAAGAAATAGCTGTACTAAAATGAACTATGAATACTGAGCCGTCTATGTTTTCTTATATAAAAACAGCACTTCCTCGCCTGTAATTTTAACGGGTGACAGATTCAGCCCCGGTTGGGAACGAGCCACTGAAATTTATATTTAACCCCGAATCTGAGCGTATCAGTTCTCTTTCCACTCAGGGGGGAAGAAAAATCGGTAAAGAGGAGAAAAGTAGAGTAATCTGCGAAAATAACTTATGTAAGCCATTGGTTTAACGAAACTACTTTTTCCTCTATGCGATCTGTTATGGTCAATGACCAATTTTGATCAGACTAAAAGGTTTTTTTAAAGGTCGACGGATCCAATTGCACTTTCTAAATTAAAATGGTCGTTTTTATACTGCTGTTTACTCTGCTTCGATTGCCGAATTGACATTCTAGACCGTCGAGGTTATCTCTAACGTCAGACAATGCAAATATGAAGTTAGGCGAGGCCAAAATATTTGATTTACTTGGAGCTCTTCCCTCTCGGCCTAGGCCGTAGCGATAACAATGACAGGTCGTGTTGTCAAAAAGAGAAGCTAGATTGATAAGAAGTTTCCCTCTTCAACAATTCTAAGCACGTTTTTAGGGCAAAATATTCTTTTAATTTATGCAGTATTAAAAGATAAGAGCACAGATGAGAAGATTTTTCAATCCCTCCATCGTTTTTAAAATGCAACGCGTATAACTGATTATACGTGACTAAAAATCTTAACAATAAACCAATGACCATTAACACCAACAATCGAGATAACCTTGAACTATATTTCTATATTTGAAATTAATAACAAAATGTTTTTTTAACGACTCAAGCAGTCTATCTTTATGAGTGTACGATAAATCTCACAGATTTCGAAGGCCTACGTTTTTTTATAACTCATCAAATAAAGTCAAAACTTGTTGCCTCGAGCTTTCCACAAACTAGGCTAAACAATTATTTACCCTCACTGTTACGAGTACTACACATTGATGTGACAGTAAACATTTGCCATCAAAAGGAAACGCCCGAATGTTGACAAAAGGCAGGTTTTCAACAACAAAAATTATGCACAGGAAAAAAATCGCCTAATTTTGTGATTATGCTTTTAATTATTTTTATTTTTCAAAACGGTTTTCCATTAGATGGACTATCGTCGTTTTTCGTGATCCTGGCTCTATGACCAAAATGGTTATTATAATTCAAGGAGATTGCGGCTATTATTCAAACCGTGCTG
This sequence comes from Cimex hemipterus, assembly GCA_039619505.1. Classification (NCBI taxonomy): domain Eukaryota; kingdom Metazoa; phylum Arthropoda; class Insecta; order Hemiptera; family Cimicidae; genus Cimex; species Cimex hemipterus. Next base: position 25,839,272 of record CM077103.1, on the reverse strand, counting down.
GAAACGGCAATGAATTATAATTCAATAATAATAACAACAATGTTTTTTTTAACTTCTCAAGTCGTAGCAATTGTCCTTCTTTTCCTTTTAAAGTATCTTGTATTGTGTACGAGCTCTGCTAATGGTTTTCCTGGAAGATTTTCGTTTCTTTATTGGAGGAAGAAATTCTACTCAGGGTGTAGCATCTAGGTCTATATCGCAGTTTGGGAATCTTGATTTTCCCAGGAAACTACTGCAGGGCAGTTGTCTGTTGCTTGAGTCTTGGTTTTCAACATTGGTCACAGATAAAAATGCAATTTTTTGAAAGTAGTGCATATTTCACTCTCCTCTCTTTAGCTATAGCATGACCGGTAAATTAAGTGTCTTTATTCCTGTACTAATGAGTAGGACTTCCTCTTTCCTCTATGGGTAGTTTTAGAGAGTAGCTTGCTTGCCTTATGCCCGGAAAATATGGCCATATTCTTGCCACAGAATGGATTTGAGCTTTTCCCCATTTTTACCCAGTTACCAGTTATCTGAAATTTCCTCATGACCTGGCACTCACTACGTTGGGCGTCTCTACATCCCATTTTTGTAAGGGTATTCAGGTAGTCCCAAGCTGGTTTTGAGTTGTTCTCGTTGACTATTTGGCTTGGGGAGCTGTTTGGCTATGTGTTAATGTTATTTTTAGATCCTTGAGATGTTAGTTATTTATTTCGTGTGCACATGTTCCTTTGGCTAGCAATTCGTATTCAAAGGTAAATACCGTGCTCTTAAGGCCCATTCAAGTAAGATTTATCATCTTTGACCCATCTGCATAACACAAAAGAGTTCCATGGTTTTACCGTTTAATCTATCCAATAATTATTCGGACAGATTTGTCGATGTCCAGATTCTAATGATCCAGAGATATTTATAGGCATTTCACTTATTTTAATTTCGTCGAAAAGTTTGGTATGAGCATACAACTAGTATTTGTTTAATGCTCTCTTTCCACCCAGTACCTTAATCGTTGCCATCTTTGCTAAAACTATGGTAAGTTGAGTTGTGCTTTGAGGTTACGTATATTAGATGCTAAGTCATGCTATGCTTCGGACTTTCTGTAGTACTTCCGTTGTATTTCTTTGTTCTATTTTATCGCTCGTAGATGTGAGACATAGGCATGCCATGGTGCTCTAAAGCCCTAAAGTTCTACCACAGAGGCTTTGGAAACACCCAGATGGCAAACCCCTCCCCACCGGTATCAAGCTTGGGTCGAAGTCACGATAGCTCAACCGGTAGAGCTCGGCGTATTTAGCCAAAGGTCGTGGGTTTGAATTCCGCTCGTGACACTTACTTTTTTATCTCAACCAATACCTTACATAAAGATTAATTAATTGAAAAATGTTATTTGGTCAAACCACGAAATCTACTGAATTGTAACTAATAACTGTGATCCAAGAATAGTCGAAATCATTTCTAAGACACCAGTTACCAAAAAATAGGAAATGTTTATATTGATATATTGATCGACTTGGAAAGTGTACAATAGGTAAGAGAGAGAAGAAAAATAAAACAAGAAGGCCTAAGAAAAATCCACAACGCACCATTTATTTTGATTAACTACACCATTAATTTAAGAACTTCAAGAAAAGTTTAAGAAGTTCAAGAAAAAAAAGTCTTCCATTTCAATTACCGCCTTCCAATTTATCCTGCCGTTAATTGGATCCTCCTGGCGATTGAATTACTTTTGTTCTTTTAAACATTACTGGTAAATTCATGAAATCCAACGCTAAAAATTTCAATTTAATTCCTTTTCCACTTGTGAGATGTTCCGGGTATGATTATTTATACTTTCAGAGAGACGCTTATCTAATAACACGGATATGCTAGAAAATTTTAGATTAAAAATAGAATTTTTCCATTCTAGAAAATTTTATTTAAAAAAAAGGATTTATAGAATGCTAGGAAAATTTTAGACGCATTGTATAAATTTATTTTTTTATTCCAAAATTTTCTAGCAATGGATAAATTCTTTGTTACCTAAAATTTTTTAGCATATACATACTTTTTTTAATCTAAAATGTTCCAGCATTGTATAAATTCTGTTTTTATCTAAAATTTTCTAGCATTGTATAAATTCTTTTTTTTAATCTAAAATCTTCTAGCACTGTATAAATTCTTTTTTACCTAAAATCTTCTAGCACTGTATAAATTCTTTTTTTAATCTAAAATTTTCTAACATTGTATAAATTCATATCATTTTTCTCACCTCCTACAGGTATTTTCAGGGGAGTCGGAGGCACAACGGCTTAGGCATTTACACGGCGATCATCACTGCAAGGTAAAGGTCCCGGGTTCGAATCCAGCGTTCCTGCATTCGAACCCGACATGCTTACAAATGTTTTTTTTTTCCAAAAACATCGGCACCCCGAGAGTTGATATAACCGTCAGAGAGCGTCAAAGGGCTTTTCCATTGGTAGAAATATTATTAAAAACATAACAAATAAAGAAGAATACTTAAAAACAACAGACATTTCACACTCGTTCCTTACTAATTCCCTCACTCACTTACTAATTCATTCAATCCCTCACTTACCAACTTCACACACCCCGCCCACTCGTTCTCTTAACTAACTCACTCAATCTGTTACAAACTCATCCTCTCAACTGGCCCATTAGGTCATTTTTCAATCCCCAACATTTACGTACCACTCACACAATCTCTTATTCACTTAACTCATTTACCCATTCATTCCCTAACTCACTCAATTTACCAACGAGCTTGCGTATAAAATGTCTAACTCACTTGCACAATCTCAAGCGCACTCTAACACTAACACACTCACTAACTCGCTAGTTTTCTCATTAAATCACTCGCTCACTCTCTTACTCAAAGTCGTTGGATGTATGAGTGGTCAAAGTTGACCGAATCGTTGCGATATATTGATTTATATTGCCAATGAAGCAATAATCATTCAATGAGACGACGCCAGGAGACGCATAGCAATCAAACCGTCTTTAATTGATTTATCGGAGTAGTTTCGCAAGATGAACATGTCTGATTCATTATTTAACGGCGTTAATGTACACCTCATTTCAATTTTAGAGTCTTTTTGTTAATGAATATGTTCAACATCGACAACGATCTTCTCTTCGACGGCTGCTAATTTTATAATTAAAATTATATTACACTTTGACTAAACATGATCCATTTTATCTATAAAAATACGAGTAAAATCGAGATTTCTGCGAATTAAATTCAATTTTATTTAACCTCCAAAACTTTAAATGTCAAACAAAAATTGAAAATCTGTATTTTTGTAGGATCTTTGAGAACTCTGATTTGCTACTAATATTACATAAATGTATACGTATAAAAATATTAAAAATTATTTTTAATTTTAGGGCGTTTCCATGTTGTACATTATTGATACACGCAAAACACTAATACGCTGGGAATGTATGACTTTTCCTTATGGGATTCTACATAATAAATTTAAAATATATTAAAGATAAAAAATATATAACCAGGAATTTTGAATAGATCACAAATCAGGTTTTGAGACTATTGCGCAGCAAATACCCGTATTACGTGCAGGATAGCGATTATTGCATCACTGCACTCATCCGGCTGGGTTTTGGATACTTTTTTTTTAAATAAGAAATCGAACGCTAGCAGACGGAATTTTGAATATATTAGGACGGCATGTTAAATTTCGATACGTACGCGACCCATGGCCTATGTTCAGGGATTTCGTAGACTCCTAGACCCTCCCTGGTATGAGGAAACAACCTTTAAAAAAAGGTATCAGGTAAACACAACAAAGTTCTAGACTGGAATTCATCTATTAGTACCAAAGTGAAATAATGTAAGATCAGCCTTGGAAAAACAACAACAATCGATACATGGGACATGTCCTTTCCGACGTAGAAAGAGACACTGATAGCCGTTAAATGAATGATTTGTCTGTATTTTCTTTGTATTGACCCGATTGAAAAATATCTTTCAAAAAGATAAGCAGACAACTTCCTCCTGCGCTGTCCGAAACATGGAAACATCTCAGAGGCAAAAGTTGATCCGAAAATGAACTTTTATTTTGTTATCTACAATGTTTTGGCCGCCGTCCAATAAGAGTATATACATTATTAGGCCCAGATGCAAATATTTGAACAAGTCGATATCCGGACAAAGAAACAAATAATGTTAATTGTTTTTCAATTAATTAAGGTTTTTAGTTGAAATTTAAAAAATTAGTGTCTCGAGCGGGATTCGAACCCACGATCTTCGGCTAGATACTAGATACGGCTAGGCCACTTCAGCTACCGTGTCCTCGATCCACTCGGACACTAACTTCCGATCTGAACCCCACCTTTTGAATTTTCCATCCTTTTTGACATTTTTCAATTTCATAAATTAAGTTAATTGTTTTATTTATTTAAATGCATGATTCCTTTGTTTAATTTTTATTCGTGTAATGGATAAAAAAGTCATTTCAAACCGATTGAAAAAATAGACATATATTATGACGATATGCAAATGATAGTTCTTTGTAAACATGAGTGAATCATACGATAAGCGACGCCTTATTGTTTTGTATCTCCAAGTTGATGAGCAATCAACAATATTCTACGGAAAAACTACGTATCGTCGAGACTCGAGAGAAAAAATGTATTTGTTTTTTTTTTTTAATAAATATTTATCTGTACTATTACATTAGAAGCATTCTACAAATTCACTAATTTTCGTGGCCCGTTTGACCAATCAATATCTTTCAAGTAACTAAGGTTTTTAGTTAAGATGAAAAAGTCAGTTCACGAGCGGGATTCGAACCCACGATCTTCCGTGGGCATTTTATTTGTCGCCGATTATAGATTTGAAAAATGACAAAAAAGGAGGGAGAATAATATAAATTTAAATAAATAAAACAATTCATTTAATTAATGAAATTGAAAAATGGGTAAAAGGAGGGAAAATTCAAAAGGTGAAGTTGAAATGGGAAGTTAGTGTCCGAGTGGAAAGAAATCACGATAGCTCAAATGGTAGAGGAGCTGCGTATCTATCCGAAGATCGTGGTTTCGAATCCCGTTCGTGACACTGACTTTTTTATCTCAACTGAAAACCTTAATTAATTGAAGGATATAACTGGTTAAGAGAACCACGAAAACTGGTGAATTTAATAAGTCAAATGGTGTATATCTTCAAAAAAGTTCTCTTTTGCAATTGTATTAGTCGCCGAAGTTCGAATCCTGATTATACGACATTTGAAAAATGGCAAAAAGGAGGGAAAATTTAAAAGGTGGGATTGAAATAGCCGATTGATTCGAAGTCACGATAGCTCAAGTGGTGGAGCAGCGGCGTATCCAGCCGAAAATCGTGGGTTCGAATCCCGCTCGTGACAATGGCTTTTTTATCTCAACTAAAAACCTTAATGTTATAAATAATAATAAATAAATAATAATATCATATTCTCTACCATAATATAATTTGTTAACAAATTGGTCTAGCATTCCAAAAGATTTTTTGTTTAATTTATACTAGTTAACATTTTATCCTTCATAAATTCAAATTTGCCTTATTACGCCTCCATTTCTGTTAAAATATACTAAAACGCTTATAATAATTATTCGGATTTTATAATTGAGTATAAATGGCTGAGCAAATATTGCCGCAGATGCGTTCTCGTCTCTATTTTGGTAAGGAATTCCAGAATATTCGGATTGAACAGCTTCACAAAACAAAATAAATTAAAACGGATTATAAAACTGAATTTCAGATTAAATCTTAAATAAAAGTCGAAGAATCACAATTGCATGTCTTTGATGTAAGAGGAACTAGGTTTTTGTTTTTATTTATCGACCGATTGATATCGTAATAGGTTTTCTCCGCACGGAAAGTTCGGATGCGATTATAACGTCAAATTTGGCCTTTTTGTTTTATTCTGTGCGGTTCGCCGGTCGATTGAACTCGTCCGGAAATGACCTTTGTCGTATTTTAAGATTTATCGTTTCCTTGGTTGGACGTTCTGAAATTTTTCCTGAATCTGCAGGACAAAAGCGGACTGTGTGATACAGATACTTTTGAAGTGCCGTTATATTTTTGATCATTAGCACTGAATGCAGGGTGTCTCTTGAACAGCATAACGCTATCGCAAAACTAAAATATTAGTATTTAATATTTGTAACCTAGATTTAATTGTTTACCGATTTTGTAAAATATCTGTTGACAGGATATTTCAGAGCCAGCTATCTTTGAATAATTAAAAATCTGACTACGCCGTCGTTGGCAATGACAAAAATCCTTTACAACTGTGGGAAAAACGTAAAATTTTGTATACCTCCATGAACATTAAATATCCAACAATAAGTTTTTATCGACTTTATGCCATATTATTTCGATGAAGGACTAAATATATTCTCGAAAATCAGCACTCCTCCCTTCTTAAGACTTGAAGGGTTTTGAGGTTTTCGAAGAACAAGATTGGAGATGTCCTCAGAGCATACAATTTTAACCATATCGCCTTCATCTTACCTTCGGATTCGGGCTTCGGGACACTGACTTTGATAGACGGTTATGATCCTTTCAGAGATGTCGATTTGGGATACAACAGAAAGAAAACCTAATCAAGTATTCGTGCCATCGCCAAATAATTCTATACCATAATTTCTTTACTCTCTGACTAATTGAAAATCTTATTACAATGTTGAATGAGCCATCGTTTTCAGTTTAAAAAATCCCTTAAAACAGTTAGAAAAAAGAATTCATCCGTTTTCATTTGAAATATCAAAATTTTGCTCGCTCTGAGGTAACGACAACAAATTTTTTTTTTAAAGTGGTAAAAATCTAAAACTAAACTCAAAAATATTAATATTTACGCATAAATACATTTATTTTTATTTTTGGGTGGTGGAGGGTTTTAATAACATTATCTGTCAAAGAAATTACCTGGTAAAAAGGATATATTGTATAAAGTAGTAAAATGATGAAAACAACAGAAGACGTTGAACAGTAAACAAAGGAAAATGTGATTAAATCCTCAAAAGTATAATAGGGAAACGAAAAAGTTTAAAATGACGCAAAATGAAAATATCAATCTTGTTTTTATGTTATAAATTTCCTTGTTATTTAATTACATGTGGATGTAGATGTACATATAGTTCGGGGTCTAGTATACTGCGCCCTTTAAAAGTTATTGCATTCCTCGTGCTCTGCCTAAAGCACATAGGTGAGTCCTTTTTCATAAAGAAACTTGATTAGTAGGCTGGGTTACAATGGTTGAAACTCTTCTGTGGTCACATGATACAGCCCAAAACATTTCCTTCTGCGGGCTAGTGTAGCAAGCAGCTTGTTAGTACATGTTTTGGTGTCTCTTCTGTTTCTTTGCAGAATCTGTATGTGCCATCTTGGAATATTCAGATTTTCTTTAAGTGTCCATTTAACTTGCAGTGTCCTGTTAGGAATCCTGTTAGGATTCGCAGTTTGTTCCTGCTTTCTTTGATACATTTGTAATTTCTTTTCTTCCAAAATTGGTTAGTGGATTTTTGGATTGTCTGTGCCCAATGAGTGAATTCCAAACGTCCCTCATTTTCTTTTTGTCCCTCTGTTTTCGATACTCGTTAATAGTCTGGGTTCCTATGGTTCAGAAGGGTTCTGTTCCTATTAGTGGTGTAGCAGCCCATTTTCTTGCAAGGGTGTCCGCTTTCTCGATCCTTCTACTCCCATGTGAGCTGGGATCCAGCAAAGGCTGGCTTTATTCTGCGTACCTATGTTTAGTTTGGTTTTGCAGTTCAGCATTAGCCTTGAACTAAAGAGATTTGAACTTAGCCGCTTTGATGGCTGCTTGGCCATGGATAGCTATATTCTTGTTCTTGTACCCTTTACATAGGTTGAGTTGGGTCATCTTTCGATTGCACGAATCCTAGCTTGGAAGCTGGTGTTTTCCCATGGGTTTGGTTCCAGGTCCAAATATTCCTGCCCCTGTACCTTCTAGTGTTCTAGTGCCATCTCTGTACCAAAGGATGGTGTCATTTTTTTGGTGCCCAGGTTTATTCGGAAGTTTTAGTTAAATTCAAACATCCTGTTCATGTTGTCTCTTAGAGCCGTCAGTATCGGATGTTATTTCCATAGTTTGTTGCTGCCTCTCCATTTTAGTTTTATTCTTGTTGGAGGTTTCTCTTTAGTAAAATTAACATTTAATTCCATTAGTCACATAAATATTATTATTTCATTGGATGTATTTAATTTTCCTAATAAGACTGCACAAAATCCATTTTAATTTTATATAAAGTAAATTGATCGTAATCGTTTTTGTTAAAATTACAATCCTTAAACGTGTTCAATCGTACAAACAATTGATCAAACAATCCTGTGATTCACTGAGAAAAAATCCACTTAATTACACATTCGCTAGTTTGACACGGAAAGTGGGCGTTTATGCGAAATATGTAAGAGGTGTTCGATAGAAATATGCACTACGGCGTAACAGTCCGCTGGCTCCTGTTTATTCAAAGGATAATCGATTTCCATTAGAACGTAAAAGCACATACGTGCGCAAAAAGCGCCGCAGGAAGGCTACTAAGTTGCACCTGTTTATCCTGGCCCAAGTCGTCATTACGCTTTCATAACTGCGTCAAATGATCTAACAATTAAAACTAAAATAATATCAACTTACCTTGATAAGATCCAGTGAGAACTAGCCAGCCCCAAATATAAAAACAACTCTTCGCATTTCCAAAAAACAATAATAGTTAATTCCTATCATAATGATTATTTTGAGATGTTGAGATATGGTTTGGTATGACGTAGGCTTAAAACAAACATATTCTTTTATCTTTGCTAACGTTTAGATCTTTATTGACATCATCTTCAGGGCTCAAAGTGTGTTTTCTGTGTACATGTGTCATTGATGTGTGTCTTGTTGAATCTCATGATGTCCAAATAATCATTAATTAATTATTAAGGGTAACTTTTATCCTTTAAATTAATTGATGATGGATTTGCTAATGAACTATTAATGCATCTATGAAAATAAAACTATTATTTTCATAAAATAAAAAATGTTCTGGGATAATTTAATGGAAGGAAAGAGAATTGATTGGGTGAAAATTGAGTCACTGCTTCCAGAAGAACAAACTGATCAATTCCACCAAATAAAATGGAAATCTAGTATAGAGAATTTACAAGAAAGAAAGAGAATTGATTGGGTGAAAATTGAGTTACTGCTGCCAAGAGGACGGACTGATCAATTGCACTAAATAAAACGAAAGTCTGCTTCTGTGAATTGACAAGAAAGAAAGAGGAATTGTTCGGTTGGAAATTGAGTCGCTGATACCAGAAAAACGAAATAATCAATTCCGTCAATAGCATTGTAGCATGCCCAATCAGTGAAACATTCATTGAAACATTAGGCATAGTAGATTGAAGATAAAATGACCAATTCCATCAAATAGTAAGAAAATCTGCTTCTTTCATTTGACAAGAAAAAAGAAGAATTGTTTGATTGGAAATTCAATCGCTGCATCCAGAAGAACGAAATTGTCAATTTTATCAAATACAATTAAAATGTGATTTTATGAATTGACAGATGGATTGAAAATTGAGTCCTGCTTCTAGAAGAAAAGAAATTCCGTCAATAACATGCACAAGCATTGGAACATTAGACATGACTGATTGAAAGTGATTGATCGTCTGGGTTTTCCTGCTTCTTGAGAACGAAACGGCCAAGTATACTTCTGTTAATTAACAAGAAAATGAGAACATTTCTAGTTGGAATTGTATCACTGCTTCCTGAAGTATAACATGAGCAATCCCATCAAATAGAATGAAAGTCTGATTCTGAGAATTTACAAGAAAGAACTTGATTGGTTGAAAATTGCATCTCTACTTCCTGAAGGAAAAAATTATCAATTCCGTTAACTACAAGGAACTTCCGTTCAAGAAATAGGGAAAATGTATAGTTGAAAATTGTATCCATGCTTCCTGAAGACAAAATGTCCAATTCCATCAAATAGAATGAAAATCTGCTTCTGATATTTGACAAGAAAATAAGAAGAATTGTTTGGTTGGAAATTGAGTCACTGCTTCCAGAAGAACGAAATAAACAATTTCGTCAACAACTTGGAAAAGCATTTGAACATGAGAAATAATTGTATAGCTCTGATTGCCGGCCATTGCTTTGCTGCTTCTTGAGCACAAAACGCACAATTCCTCAAATGCAATGAAGATCTGATATAGGAAATTTGAAAGAAAGATAGTAAATTGATTGACTGAAAATCTCGTTAATGCTTCCCGAAGAACGAAATGGTCAATTCTATCAAAAACAATGAAGATCTGATACAGACATTTTCAAAAAAGAAAGCGAATTGATTGATTGAAAATGTCGTTAATGCTTCCTGAAGAACGAAATGGTCAATTCTATCAAATGCAATGAAGATCTCACAC
>CM077103.1:25814313-25828863 GCA_039619505.1 Cimex hemipterus | reverse complement strand
TATCAAATGCAATGAAGATCTCACACAGAAAATTTCCTAAACGGAAGTCGAATGATTGGTTGAAAATCTCGCCAATGCTTCCTAAAGAAGGGAATGGTCAATTCTACCGTATAACATGGCAGTCTAATTCAGTTAATTGACAAGAATGAAAGAGAAAAGAAGAATGATTGGTGAAGAATTTTTTACTGATTCTTGATAAGCTGATATTAAAGCGCATTTTATTTCATCACGATATGCCAATAGGTTTTACAAAATGAAATTGTTAACAGCCTATCAAGTTCATCTTTTCCGTGCATATCGCTACAATAGTTAAACAATGCATAAACGCACGGATATTTTATAAAAGCCCTAAATTCCTTTTTGAACACTAGCACAATGGGATTTCCATATGGAGAACAGGAAGTTATCCATCAAAAACCGGCTATACAAGATACATAATTTATCGGCCACGTTGTAAAACTAATTTAACAGATATTTTTAAAAACCCACCTTATTTTCCGATCGACCTCATGTTGCTCAATTAATTACTTAACATTTGATCAATGACGCAGATAGTACAAACGTCTCTGAATGAAAAATTATAGGATAAACCTAATTTTAATAACTCAATAAAGAGGTCAATGACATATTTACAATATCTGTTTTCAGTTTTTCGATTTGAGCGTTTTAAAATACAACAGACTTGTATCAATTCAAGTATCATTGCCCAGTGTTTAGGAAGATATTTTAATAACGCCCTCATTCTATTTTTCATTTGTCGGGCTTCTTCCAGGGGCAAGAGTACTTTCTAAATGTTCATCCACCCATCAAGAAACGGAAGAAGGGAGGATGATACCTGTTTATCAGCAAACATTTCCAACCCGATAAATCAACGTCATAAAATTCTAGTTTCTCTTTAGGCCTTCATCAGAAGTATATTTTAATGGTTCTTTTCGCTCTCTCTCTCTCTCTCTCTCTCTCTCTCTCTCTCTCTCTCTCTCTCACTCTTTCACTCACTCATTCTCCACACATACCAGGAATTCTCCGAAAGTTAGTTTGTCATTAGAACACAAGGTTAAAAGAAAACTTGTAAAATTGACAAACACTTAAAAGTGCAAAAAGTCCTAGGAATTCCACTTTCATGTTTTATTTACTTATTTACTTGTAAAATTGCATGCTTAAGATTATGAATCTATATGCCAGGGTGCCCGACATTTTGAAGTCTTACATAGATATGATTAAATGTTGAAATACAATAACATATTTTCAGGATATGAACAATTATCAGGAACTTTGACAACCACCATCAAAAAACGAAAGAAAATTTGCTAATGTAGACCACGAACAAAACGGACAAGAACATATTTTATACTAAAATTAAATAAGGAAGTTTTGTGATGCATCTTTAAACAAATAAGGCAAATTAAAAATGGAACTGTCATTGGTTATCTTTGGCGAAACACTGTTATTGGGTTGTTAACCCATGTGTGTACGGTTCAATTCGTTTGTAAGAGCAAATAACAAATTTTGCGTTGTTTGTGTTTTCAAAGAAGGTTAAAGCTGTTTTTCGATCAATAAGGTCTGATTAATTAATCCATCATCCTACTTCTTCCGATCGGTCAGACAGTATAACTTTCTAGGAACTCCACCGACCTTACCGATAGTGTCCGCTCGTCCTTGACACTTAGCCGGATTATTTCGTGAGAGACTTTTTTTTTTCAAGACATGTGCGCCGTCTTGTATGTTAATCCGCCCGGTTGTTTCCTGACAGGTTAGTCCTTGCAGATCCTACGCAGGAAGGAAGTGGTGACGGGAGGATTTGTTCCGTTCCGACAAAGCATAATCGAACGGGTGATCGAAACTGGTAAAGAACCCGTCAGATTGTTTCACGGCCCCTGTGGACAACAAAAGGTCCCACAACAAGGAACAGGGCTGCAAGGATAAAACGTATTAAAACGCCTGTCTTTTGAAGTATCAAGATAATAGATCTATTCCATCCCTTTTTGTGCAGTAGATTAAAATATTTAAAAAGTTTGCTTAGTGCATTCTTCAAAAAATTATGAAGCCACTATGAAAAAGAAAACCAAGTAATAACACCCTTTACAGGTTCAAAAAATTCCTCTCTCCTTTTATAGAGTTATGTTATTGAAACAACAGAAGCATAAAATTCGGTCTTTCCAACCTTCTATCAAACTCTTCTATTATATCTAATGAATTCTAATATCCAATTCATGGGTTTTAAGGGAGTGTGATGCTCGATGATGTTTTCCTCGTTTTGGTCGCAGATCCCCGAGTTTCGATCTAGTAGAAACGTTTAAACTTTTTTTGTGTTTTTAATATTTTTTCTCAGTTGTGCTCATATTAGTACTTGATTGCATGTGCAGAACCGATACTATGACCCGTGGCAAGCCGCGCACCCACTTCGGTGTTTTGGTGATCCTGGGTCACATCTTACTTTTACCACCATCGAAGTTAGGCTGAGAGGACAATCGACACCAAGGTCATTACAGCCCCTATTGTATCCTCGCAAAACAGTTAAAACTACCTAATTTAATGTATATGTAGACCCATAAACAAAAGATCTAAATTTTAGCAGGCAGAATTAGCCCAGTTTCCTAAGAAATCGTAATAGGGGACACAAAGATTCGTTGCCCGTATTCATCACCACAATGCTTATATTTTGCGTCTTAATGTATGGAACCTGGATTGACCATATGGTCACATTGAGCAACCTGTCTCTGCATGTCGAGTAGACACGCCGGCTTTGACCCAAAAGTAAGTGAACGGAAATATTTGAGAATACTAAGGATTCTTGGTTGTTGTTTTTTTAATGCTTTTTTATTAATTTAAATAAATTTGTTCGGTGATTAGTGACCGTTAGACGATGATAAATCGGAAATGGTGAGATGCGGTCTGGTGTGATGTAGGTTTCGGAAGAACGTTTTCTTTATCGTGCCAATGTTTCGATCTTTATACAGATCATCTTCAGGGCCTGGGATTTACAAACATTGTTTAAATTTCACAAACATATCTAGAATCTGGCAAAAAAGACGTTGGTACGATAAAGAAAATATTTTTCTGAAACCGACATCACACCAATACATGTAGGATGTGAAAATAAGAGAATTTATACAATGCAAAAAAAAATTTTATATTCAATGAAAGTAGTAGAAATACTTTGATTGAATATAAAAAATATTTTTTGCAGTGTATAAATTCACTTTTTTCCACATCCTACATGTATTTTTTAAATGTAAACAGTGTTTGTAAATCCCAGTCCCTGAAGGTGATCTCAATAAAGATCGAAACGTGTGGTGACCGTTAATCGATCATTATTCAGAAATCGTGAGATGCGATCTGGTGTGATGTAGGATTCTGAAAAACATTTTCTGTATCCTGTCAAGTTTCGATTTTTATTGAGATCATCTTCACGACCTGGGATTTACAAACGTTGTTTAAATTTGGCAAAAACATGTAGGATGTGGAAAAAAACGTTGACACGATAAAGAAAATGTTTTTCTGACACCTCATCACACCAAACCGCATCTCACGATTTAAATAAATAGTTGACATTTCTATGAAAACAATCATATTTTAAATTATTTATTACGATCTAGCATCATAGTTGATAAAAAAATAAAACACCAAAAAATGGTACCCGTAGTTTGTTTTTAAATTATTTGTAAAACAAATAATTGCGTTTAGTTTATAAATTTACCATTTTTGACACTTGAATCATATCTCTTATGAGTTATGCGATCAAGCAATGTAGCATGAAAGAATAGAACGTAAATGTCTAACAACGAATGTATAATAATAAAAAAAAAGAATCGAAAACGTCATTTCTATCCTATATTTAGACTGCAGTATGTTAGAAACTGCTGTCTTATCGAACATTTTATTGAGACAAATGCTTTGCCCTTGGAGTTTTTGACTACTTTGGAAAATACATTTAGAAGCAGGAGAGATTTTCTGGACTTAGTGGGAGGAAGAAATCTTGTTTATGGTTTTGCTATGCTGTGTTTCTCTCTTTTTTTTACATAAAAAAGTACATTCGTAGTATTAAGCCTTTTCCTGAAGTAGATATCCCTCGTCGACGTTGTATTAGTGTGATTTATACTACTGCTTATGCCGTTTGGTGTTTTTAGATCGTAAAATACACTTTTCTTTACAAACAAAATGCTATTTTGGGCTTTAAACTTTAGCTGTGTGTTTAAAATTTCAGCACGGCGCCATTATACGGGTGGTTGAGCTGATGTTAGCAAGGTCACTAAGGCGATAGAAGTCAACACCAACCTTAACGAGAAAGTACATAATTCACTACGCGTGTACTTCTTTACAAAGTTTATTTACATTTGTATAATGGCAATGTTTTCTTTAATGGAGTTAAAAAAGAACATTTAATAAAAATTTACGTTAATCAGAAGATTTGGAAAAATTGAAGTTTTGAATATATTTAAGTCTGAATTTTGTAGTTTAAAGCAGCATAAATTTATGTTATGATTGATGTTTCTATTTGACTGTTTTATTTTGACCATACCATTTAAAATATTTATATGTTTACATTTTATGTATGTGGCCACGTGGTTACATGAAGTCTGGCTATACCTTGGAATTAATGTAAGAGTTGTTTAAAGTGACAATTTGTGCTAATTGAATTCTTAAATAGAAAATACAACCGTTGTATGAGCACAGGAATGTTTGAAGCCGTCGAGGAAATTCTTCCAACTGGTTGAAAAAGTCAGTTTGATATCCGGTTTGCTTCATTGCTGGCGATTGCCGGAGAAAAATATAAAGAAGCAAACTTAATTTACAATTTTGGGATTCATTTTTATTAATTCTAGTAATCCATCCGATTTTTGATTGACAGATCCAGATCATTCGGGTAAAAATTCGGGTTCTAGAAAACCTGAGACTAACAGGTGAATGGTGACAGCCATGGCCTAAACCTGAGCCGATTCCTTGAATACGCATAAAGAAAAAAAAACAAGAAATGTTGAAACAACCCTATAATTAATTGGGTCAGCGTATTCCGAGAATAGAATGTTTTGTTTACTATTGAAAAGGGCAACTTTCTATTTTTTCCCAATGTTGTATTTAACGGGGATATCCTTAAAGATCAATCACAACTAATTGGTCGTTTTGTTCGATCTTGAGTAGTAGGTCATTATCTGTCATTGTCTCAATTCTTTTGCCCGACTCAACATATCTAACGCTAGGATATGTCTTCACTGAGCAGTTCCATTACCTATATCTCTTTTCCAACCTTAAAGCTTTTTATCAGATCCTTCAGGCCTGGGCTTTTTTCTGCTCTTCTTCTGCGGAGTAACACTTCTTCCTGGCAATATCTGAACGTACTTCTTTCTGTTGATCCAAGGCTATAAATTTGCCTCCCGAGTCTGCAGAGTTCAGTCAGCACTCAACACTCCAAGTATATTCTAGTTCTAACACGTCCTGGTTTTAGCAGTTCTGCAGTTAGTTTCTGAGATGCTCCTTTCACGAAATTTTTATAATCTATTTGACTTCATCACCATTGCACCATGAACTTATTCTTAATTTTCTGTAATGAATCCACGTTTTGGGCAATTCGGTGCACCGCCAAAGGTTCAGGGCTGATCGGTATCTTAAACAAGGGTATTTTTGTTTTTGTCCGCAATTCCAAACTGCTCTGGACATTAATAGCGATGAATTAGCTGTCGTTCCTGCCGTCTGGATGACAGAGTGGTTGGCTATTCTTTTATTGGTAATAAACAGCCTTTTGATATCTTTGACACAGCGTTCAATAGCCATAGTTTCTGGCTGGAAGAAAATGACCCAATGGCCAAATGAATTCTATTCCTTTGTAAAGGTGTTTTCTCCGATGGCAGTGACCGGTATAGAGCCATATCATTGTACTAGTAGTTTTACCCTAAGCTGTACAGTTTGCTAAGCTGTAACAATATTTGAATTTACTATTTCTACGTCCATTTCTCCTTTTGGTTTATTGGACCCATTTGTGATGCAGGATTCTGTCCTGGATCGTGTTATCCCGATTATGGGTTCTGGGCCTATAATTGGTCTGGCAGATCCTCCATTTGCCAGTTTATTTGTGTGTTCATTACACTTCCTTTGAGTCCTGGAATTTAAGTAGGTTGTTTTCCAAGATTTTGGGTGTTTTGAGTATATTCATGGACCATTTTGGTTGTGGCATATTTACGTTCTAAAGCATATAATTGCTTCGTTGTTGAATCTTATGGGGATTTTGTCCGCATAACATCGTTTAAAATATTATATGGCCGTTATCTTTTATTAATAGCACGTATTTCAGTTTGAAAGACTGAGATGTAACTTCCTTAATTAATTTGATTCCTCGTATTTTAAGTTTTTCGGGATATATCTAACCCGGATCCTCCATTGTATCAGATGGATGAGTTAAACCTTGCATCGGTTGAGTAAGAAAAAAATAGACTGAATTTCCCGGATTTTCCTGGAGGAATTTCCCCCCTATTTTGTATGCAATCTAGATCTTTTATCAGTTTAATCGTCGGATGGGTCTAAGTGATCAGGACGATCATGAGAAATGTGTAAACTTATCTAATGGCTTATGTAATTTTTTAAAAATTGACTCGTTGTATTTCTCAAACGGGAAGTTTTGTACGTAGGTAAAAAACGTAGTATGCCATTCGAGGGCAACCTTTTAAACCGGTTCCAGATCGTATTCACATTTGAATCAACATGGAAGCAATGCTCGTAATCTGTTTATTTATTTTTTAAACAAATAAAGAGAGACAAAAGTGTATGAGTTTTATTCGGTAACTTTTGTTTTGGTAGTGTTGTAAATTATTTAAATTTTGAGCTTCACTATTAAAATCTGCGTATTGATGAACCTATCATTTCTGATCATCTGCCTATCCAGGCAACCATATTAAAACGAAAATAATACCTAACTAAATCTTCAACTTAAAACATTTTTTATTGGACTCAACATTCTTGGCAACAATGATCGGAAACGACCAAAATTAGTTGTTTTTTTTTTAAATCTTAGAATCAATTGATTAACACTATTAATAATCACAGCTTTGTCGATATTTTACTCGATTTTCTTTCTAATATATAAATATTTCAATGTGATAAATAGCATACAAACAACATAATTTTTTTCTCCTACTTGATCAACGAAATTGTTTGTTTTAAAAATTGAAAAACATTAAATATTAGCTCTTATTTTTTGCCAATTGGTTTTATCATATTATTGTATAATATTGTATTGATAAAGTATTGTTATCTACTAATTTTTAACGATACATGCGAGAAAAAAAATTTTTTTGATCAAAAACGTTTATCTTAAATTTGGCCCACTTGTCTCAAGTTGGGTTTGAAGTAGTTTGATGGCACTTATAGTCAAATTATTCAAGTGCTTCTGAATTCATTTCTAATTCTCCTTATCGTTTGTTTTAGTACGAGTCTAAACTGTTTGTATCTTCATCGTATTTGCTGATCTTATCAAGAGACACCCTGATGAAAATAATCTTGATAAAAAGTAAAAGCAGTGTCCTGAATCGGCTCAGTTGATTGGCCACTTTAATTATACTTTCTTATAAATAATTAGGTCCGAATGATATAATCTGTGTATTTGTTATAGGATCAGAGTATTATAAAAAAAATTGGCTTTGTCTGGGAGTCAGAAAGCACAGATAAAACAGACTGCAGAATGATCAGCGATGAGCTTCAAAAAATTTAGAAATGAGTAACCAAAGAATAAATAAAGAATAATCATTAAGTATTCATCCTAATTAATTAATAATACAATTAAAAAGAAGAATTGAAGAAATTGAGCAAAAGGAAAAGTAAGAAAGTTTTGGGAGTAGTTCGCTCCATTGGAATCCAAATAAGGATACTAAAAACACGTTTAAATAGTAGAATCATAGCTGGAAGCTATACAACTGATGTTAAGACGAGGAGTAAATTTCTGAATTCTTTGTGTATTTTTCATAGAAGGGAAAAATACTGCAAGACTGATCGAATTCTTCGAGAGGCATGGAATGAAATGATTGTAGTAAGAATGGGCTGCCTGAAACTGTGATCGATTAAGAAGGGTAGCAGAGACAAAATGAAAGAATTTATGGCAATAAAATGGATGGATATAGAATATAATATGTTGTTTGACAGAACATGAATTATTCTGATTGAAAGTTGGAGGGTGCGTATAAAAACATAATATAAGTTATATGTTCAAATGTTTTAGTCCCACTAAATTAATTTTAGAATTTAGTCATAGGCTTGGTTGAAGCGAAAAAAAGTGGAAAAGTGATGTGCACCGATAGATCAAAGGAGAATAGATCAATTGGCAACAAAGCTGGGGAAGAGGTAGAAATTCCCAAGAAGTCAAGAAATGTCACCGTTTTTGGTCTAAAAACCGTACAAATCTACTTTTTGTACATAAACTAAAAATTGCGTTTGCTAGGTTTAGACGTGCGACGGATATGACTGTGTGTTTGAAAGTATAGAAATAAAAAAAAATATGTCGCGAGAGAGAAAGAAAGCGAGAGAACGTTTACGCTCCTCTAGTGTATATATTATGTATGCTTATGGCTTGTGAGCGTGTAATTACTGCTCTGTTAATTATGTTAATTATGCAAATCTTGCTTATCTAACTTCCACCCTATACGAGTTTCAACAAGGCTATTCAATGCGTCATCAGTCTCTTATGCTATTTATTTTTATTTATTATTTCCAATTATTTTATTCAGTATTTTCATCTTCTTGTTATTTTTAATACGGACGTTTCAGTACTATTAGTGTAGTTTTGAAAATTAATAAATCTCAAACTGAAATCAAAGATATGAATTACAAATAATTTTTTATTTAAATAACGCTTGAATGTAAACACCAATGAAGGGTTAATGTTTGCTTTGTGTTGATTATTATTGGTAAATGCATTTTGATTTCGTAGTCCGATTAACCAAATAACTTTCAATTAATTAATCATTATGTAAGGTATTTTTTAAATAAAAAAGCCAGCGTCACGAGCGGGATTCGAACCCACGACCGTCGGCTAAATACGCCGTTGCTCTACCACTCGAGCTATGCCTTCGATCCACTCGGCCACTAACTTCCCATCTCGACCACCTTTCGAATTTTCCCTCCTTTTTGCGAACTTTCAAAGGCCCTTGGTTCGAATCTCGCTCTTGACGCTGGCTTTTTTATTTCAACAAATACCTTACATAAAGATTAATTATTTTTCATGAGTGTTGTGCCATGACAAAAAAGGATTTTGATGGATGGAAAACGACAAGAATAGGGAAAGAGGGAAAAAGTACAAATGTTTACATAATCATTTGTACGCGTGAGTGAAGCATTTGTAAATCCTGCATATTTCGCGGAGGCATCTTTTATTTTTAGGTACTTAAAGAGCGCTTTTTTTATCTGTGTTTGTTGGTTTGAATAACAATGGGGGTCCAGTTTATCTAGTCGGGCCGTTTGCGATACTGCCTGCAAATGACCTACTCTGCTAAACGAGCTCAGGGGACACAACACAGCCATTTATCGTATAAATATGATTATGGTAAATTATATTTAAAGAGAAACGTTAAACAATTTGACTACATCACAAACTTCGCGACGATTCCCTCAAACATTCCTCGCCGACTTGAAGAGCCGATGGCCACGAGATCTCCTAGGATGGGATGATAGTGAAAGTGTTACTGAAGTAGTATTAATTAAACAGAAGGTATACAAATAAGTACAAATGTACTGCAAATTTAAAAAATTTGATATAGAAATAAAATTGGGAAGTCGGAAAATTGCATTTATTTTTATTATTACTTTCAATTTTCATCGACCTTTCCGATCAAGGATATGTTTATACTTCCTCGGCTCTGGCCGGAATTAGGATCGTCGTAACTTCGGTAAATCTGGTCGTAATTTTGGCCCTGGAATCTTCAATAAGATATTTTTATTTCCATTTTTTTCAGAGTTAAATTTGCCAATGAATTCAACATTTGATGGTTCTTGTAATCTTCTTCTCTTTGGACACGGATTCACAAAATTGTTATTGGGCTGACCAGTGTCTGATTTATGAATCATATCGAAACGTAGTTCCTTTATCTACCCTACCCATCTAAGTTGAAACAAATACTGAAAGAAAACTGCCCCTTAAACGCGTCCTACAAAATAGTTGGGTTATGTTTTTGAACGAAGGAGGAATTTTGGTAGAGGTATAATAAACAAATGAGAGAGAGAGAGAGAGAGAGAGAGAGAGAGACAGAGACAGACAGACAGAACGAATGCTAGTAATGGTTGGTCTCTGTTTTTTAGGCTATCATTACTCTATTTCTTAACTATCTCTTCTCAACATAGATTGAGAATGTGTGTATAAAATATATTAGTGAAAAGACAGATGAAAATGGTGGTCTACGTATCGTATCTAAAATAGAAATCTACAGATACAGCGGTAAGGAAGAGAGTGTGCATGAGAAAGTGGAGGGAGAGAGGGAGAAAGACTGAATCAGAAACAAATAGAGATATGTCATAAATAAATTATTAAATAGCAAAGAGGAAGCAAGTGAGACAGAACTAGATAGATACAAATATAGATATGTAGTTTTCGATTAATTAAGGTTTTGGCTGTGTTACAAGCGGGTCTAGAACCCAAGACCTTCTGCTAAATACGCTGCTCATCCACTTGAGCTATCGTGACATCGGTCCACTCGGACAACTTCCCGTTTCAACCCCACCTTTTGGATTTCCCCTCCTTTTTGCCATTTTTCAAATGTCGCGTAATCGAATTGGATTCTCGGCGACAAATGAAAAGGCCACGGAGAGCTTTAGTTAAGTATACTTAATTTCTTTATTTCATTTATTAGGTTGAGTGGTCCGCTTGACTAAATGTGCAAGAATTTAGCTTATATATCGCGCATAACATGGTGGGTTTTTTTTATAATCAATCTGTGTATAAGCTTAATGCCGAGGTTTTTCAATTTGGAAAATTCAAATTAAACCGCTGCCTACCCGTCTAATAAAGTCGATAAGACCGTGTTGGCAATTTCTTCCGCAATAACGACCTTTATTGCTCCCCTATCATTGATAACGGTATTTTCGTATGAAGACTGTGTACAATCTTTCGAAATATCATAAAAATAAAGCCATAAAAAGCTAAAACGTAGGGTTTTTTGTAAGATAATTAATAATACAGATAGTAGTAGATAGTGCCGTGAACTTCAACTTTCCGCAACAAACCATATTTGAAAAATTATAGTGAAATTCTACTAGAGTGATTTACAATTAAAAACACTTACATTTTTATATTTTATCTGTATATATTTTAGAAATTTAGGGAGGATATATTTCAGTGATTTTTTCCTTCATTAACGATAGAAAATACATATTTATGTGTCTTTCATTGTATATACAAAATTAGTGTTACGCTAGCTGAAATGATGTCAAATTAATATTTACTAACAGTCGAGAATAGTTAAGTACATTTATTATACAAAACCAATTATAACAGCCGTATAAAAACGTTCATCCTTACATGCATTAATAATTCGTTCTATTTTCCCTGTTCTTAATTGCGAGTCAATGACTTTTTTGCGATCATTTTATCCAAAATTCTTGCATAATTACTCAACCTTGACAGATTAACATTTTGGCTGGTTTTTCGCCTACAAACAACATAAAAACAAGGTCATAAGACGTCGGCTTCTGATTACGAGCCAATTCAAATTGTTCAACAGTTAGAGTCATAATTATTTATTTTGTTATTTTATGTCTCATTTCGAAAAGCATGCACATTCTTGAAACGGTTAAATGACTTGTTGAAGTATAACTACAATAGATTTCACGTACTAACGGTATAAAGTTAATTTTTAAATTAATTAAGGATTTTAGTCGGGATAAAAGAAGTCAGTGTCAAGAGCGGGATTCGAACCCACGATCTTCGCCTAAATACGCCGAAAAAATTGTCAAAAAGGATGGAAAATTCAAAAGATGGGGTTGGGGTGGAAAGTCCGAGTGGATCGAGGTCACGATAACTCAAGTGGTAGAGCAATGGCGTATCAAGCCGAAGGTCGTGGGTTCGAGTCCCGCTCGTGACACTATCTTTTATTCTCAACTAAAAACCTTAGTTAATTGAAAGCTATGAATTATTTGGAAATCGTGAAATGCGGTTTGGTGTTATGAAGGTTTCAGAAAAACATTTTCTTTGTCGTGCCGACGTTTCGATCTTTATTGAGATCATTTTCAGGTTCTATGTTGAGATCATCATGGTTCTATGTTAACTTTTTGGATTATTTATTGCCTATTTAATATCTACCCTCAAGCCATGTAAGAAAAATGTATTTATTGTGTACATAGTCTTTCTTTTTTTCTCAAAAGCCACGCAAAAACTCTCTCTCTCTCTCCTCTCTATCTATTTAACTCTCTCTTTCTCTCTATCTCTATGTATCTATCTGTCTCTGTCTATCTATCTATTTATCTTTACAAAAACACAAATTTTAAATAATTATTCAATTAATTATTAATTTAATTAAAGTAATTATTTATAACCTAATTTTGTGGCGAGATTTCACAACAGGCTACTCCACTTCCACTATAACAGCAAACAGATGTTGTATATATGCAGGAATTTTACAAGGAAGGCTTTCAAGATTTTTTTTTTTTTCATTGTTATTATTCGGCATTGAGTACCACCTTTTAATGAATTACGATTCATTCTTAGTTATATTTATTCCTCGTTTCCTTTCCCCTGAGGTGAAGGCAGTATTTCGTCCACCATATGTTTAAAAATACTGAATAAATGTATATTTTTTTAATACGAGAGGTTGATATTTATGTGTGGGCTAGCTGTGTTTTGGAATTAAAAATAAACCTTTCGCCTGTGTTTAAAATTTTTTAATAATTAATTTTACGATTATGTTTATTCTTAGCCAAATTGTTTAATTTCTTTTAAAAAAAGAATAATATATATGTTAATAATATAAGGAATGTACAGGATGTTTACTGGAGCACGAAAAACATTATGCAATGAATGAATTTTACATTACCTGAAAAAGTTTTGCAAACTGAATTTTTTTCAAATCGAAATCGGGTCAGCAGGGAAAAGTTTATTGTTTTTTTTTTAATGGTTTATTCTAGGTAAATTAACGTTGTTAGAGTTAATCTTTTTTCTAATAGACCAATGGTTGGCTGGTAATGTTTGCTTTTCTGTGAATAGTCGTACCTAGTTGTGGCTAAAGAGTTTTCGCGTGTAAAATACATTACCAAAAACATAATGTCCATTCGCGAAGAAAAAGATGGGTATGTGAATCGTATTGTTTTTAAGAAAAGGTATGGTTAAATGTATGTTTTTCTCATCAAATGGTAAAAAAGTTTTAATGCAAAATTTAATACAAAAACGTTGGAATTTTGAAAATTCCCATTTTTTTCCTAGGGATACTGGTCGTTTTGCCAACAAATCCTCATCCTCTCAGAGCACCCAAGCTTTTTAGAAAATCCAATTACAAGAGAGCTCAAATTTTCATTTTCACTTTCACAATCTAAGAATGGAGATTTTAGAAAAAACGTTATTACAAATTATGAAATACAGATACTTTTAAAAATCCAGTTGGCACAAAGGTAACTTAAGGAGAAGTTTACAATGGTGTATGTATGGCTTTGATGGTGTATGTATAGATGGGCAGGATAAATAGACCTCAAAGTGGGGCAATGAGAAAATATCGCATCTCAGTCTTGCCACTCCCTGCTTACATCCCTGACCCCCCTCAGATAAATGTTTCTAATCAAAAGCAAAACGTGGCTCAAGCTAAAATAAAGAGAGTGTTTAGAAGTTTCTAGACCTGAAAAGAAAATTGCACAGAAATATTGAAATAAAATGAGCTTTTTGCCTCGCCATCCTTAGAGACCTGCCGTCTTATCATCTATCTTCAGATAAAGATGAATATTTTCCAAGGACTCAATTGGGAAAACTATACTGATATAATTTAAAGTGCTAAGAATTTTTCTCCTCTAAAAACGGAAATTAATTATACGTCTGAAAATCAAATTCTTGTAATTTTTTTTATTAATTTTTTTTATTGGTAAGGACTTTTAAATGCAGACTCATTTTCTTTTGACTGAACAAACTTAAATAATTATTTCTCTCTGAAATTGTAAAAATTGTGATATCAATTCAAGGTGGATTAAAAATAAATAAATAAACAAATAATGTTTTGGTGGTATACTTAAGACTGCTATCTACGAGCTTATAAATAATAACACTTGAGTCTAATCAGCATGAGATGATTACTCTTTATCTAATAACGTGCTTTTTTGTTTGAATTCCTGATAACAAAATGATGACAGTTGGTAACTGATTTATAACCATTATATAATATACGTTTGTTTTTGTGTTTTTAACGTAAAGAAAACTTAAGGAAAAGTCCCAAGACATCTTCTCGGTAAGTAGCTTGAAAATTAAAAAATATTTTCTTTTATAATAAGTTAATAATCAATCTCAACAATTAATCCTTGCAACAAATTTTTGGAAATTGAAATTCCACACAATTTAAAAAAAAAAAAAAAATATATATATATATATATATATATATATATATT
>CM077103.1:25783939-25801084 GCA_039619505.1 Cimex hemipterus | reverse complement strand
GTGTATAATATATATATATATATATATATATATATATATATATATACTAGTTATATCCATTGAATGTTGGGTGAATTTTTATTGCTTATTACAACAATCACTATAAAATTTTTGGTAAATTTAAAAGCGATATGATTATTTACACTAATTTACTTGTTTCAGTATTTAATGCATCATCACGTATACATTCTGTTTAATTTATATACAACTCTGTTATAAAATTCTAAAAAAAGATTTGTAGGGCAGTAATGAAGTCAATTTGGGAAACCAATTGACCCGAAATATTAAGTAAGGCATCTGCTTCATTCAAAGCAATTATAGTTTTTAACCTCACATGCCATGACCTAAATGAACTCAAAGAACACTTTTACTTGTAAAATCATTAACATATTTATTTTACTAGTTGAAAGAAACATTAGAAAAAAATACTACCACTTTGAACACATGATAGAAACATAAAAACCATGTAAAGCCATTCCTTAAGGCCTTTGCTTGGTTATTGGTGGTTTTGCACTTTATGCCAATATTAAAGTGGTAAAATTATTAAATATTTATTTTCTGTTTTACATAATAGCATACTTAATTAAAAAAGGGGTTAAAATTGTTGTCTTGGGAATATGTAAATCTTGAAATTAAGCAAAAAGAAATGTTTTAGTGTTATGATGGACACCCACAGTCAAATTATTTATACAAATAACAAGAACCTGGTGTTGTCCACAAATTTATAATTATTATCAGAAACATTAATGGCCACTACAATAGACTGAACGAGTGAATTTTTTAAAAAAAGAGGTGAGGTTAGAGAGATATAATTTGAATATTGCCCCACCCTGCTGAGAAACTATATACAGGGTTAAATGTCAATGCTACCATGGTGGATTCACTAAATAAACGCAGATAACCAGAAATCAAGTTTTTATCTTGACTCTTTCCTGAAATACTATTAACATTTTTGTGAATTTAGTTTAAAATCAGACTTTTTTACATAAAATCATTATCAGTCAATTCTCAAGTTTAGTGGCACAAAAATACAATCTGACTTTTATTTCACAAAACTATGTTAAATTTTCCTTGAAATAACATTTCTGTTGAAAAATTCACGATTCCAAATACACAGTAGCTTTCAAAGAATAACCAATGGCAAAACCCATGTTGAACAATATTTTCCCATCAATATTTCACCAAAGTTGCATTATTTTATGAATATTCCAAGGACATACATACTTTTATTTTTCTTTTCTCTAAACTTTTCTTAGTGAAATATTACATAAATAAATATCGTACATATTTTAAATTGAAGTCTTCATTTAATTGGTAACAAAAATTAGATATATTATTTTCGTGGTTTGGACAGCGAGGAGCCCTGATTTCCCCCATTATATTTTTCATATGGGGGAATTCTGAAAAGTGCAATGAAAGCACACCCCTTAATATGAGGGAACAGCCTAGTGCGAAAATGAAATCATGTGCAATGACATTAGGGAAAGAAGTAAGAGAAATGGATCAGATTTTTGTTACCGATAAATAAATGTTTTTATTGGAAGTATGACATAAATGATGTTCTTGGGTTGCTGCTCTCCTTGGGTTCGATATCGCATTTTTCAACCTTGAAAAGGAGATATCACTAAGAAAAGTTCTAAAACGTGAAAAATGAGTATGTCCTTGGAATACTTATAATATAAGGCAACTTGGTAAAATCCCCGAAAACTTTGATGGAAACGTTATTTCATAAGCCACAATTGAAAATTTCCATTAAAACATGGCTTTTGCCATTTGTTATTCTTTGAGTGGCTTCTGTGTATTTGTTATTGCAGATTTTAAAGATGAAGATTCTGATCAATCACTTTTTTTAAACCACATGGAATTTTTTTTTTTTTTTTTGACAAAACCCAAGAAAATTTTGTAAAAGAAATTAATCTAAAAAATTCCTATTCTAAAAAAAAATACCTTTTATAAAAATAAATAATAAATAACATAAAAGACACAAAAGTGTGTTACAGCAGTGAAAGAAATATTAATTTTTTTTTTTAGAGATTATGAACTGCCATTATATATAGCATAATTACAGCTTATGAAATAGGACTTATAAAAAAATAATTACGAAAAGTCATATACTCTTGTATTTACATTTAAATTCAATACACTAATAACATTCGATATTTACAAGTAAGTATTTACAAATTATAATTATTTTTTCTCTTCCTTTGCTTTACTCTCCTTTTCTCCACTTTCACGGATCTTCCTTTCCATTTTCTCGAACTCGTATTTTGTCATAATTGTCATTTCGTCTTCGACCTGTTCGACAGCTACAACCTAAAATGCCAATTTTATTTTTTTAATCAAGCCATTGAATGAGGATTGATCAATTTTATGATTTACAGCAATGGACATACCTCAGGGATGTAGAACTGAAGCATATTTTGAATTCCGCTCTTAAGAGTCACAACTGAGCTGGGACAGTTTGTGCAGGAGCCTTGGAGTTTCAATTTTACCACGCCATCATCAAAACCCTGAGGAAATGTGAAAATTATATTCTTACAATTAATGTGTGTCTTATTATAGATTCAAAGTATTTATAACAATAAAGAAAAGTAGAATAAAACAAAACATTTTAACCAAAAATACCAGATCAACTTATTTATTTTTAATTTTAATTTATAAATATGATTAAAAAATTCAGTTAAGAATTGCTAATTAAAATTTTATGTTCTTTCTTTACTTTAATTAGTTTAGTATATTCAAAGTCACCATATAGACGATATCTCCTCCATCTTCCTGAACTGTAGGTCGAATTCTTGTGTCTAATAGTTCTTTGATCATTTGAACTGTTTCGTCATCATCATCGTTTATTTCTACGGGAGGAAAACAAAATTACATACTCTTCCATAATGAAATGACATAGGACATACGAGTATTTGCATCAGGTGGTTTTACATCATGGAGAATAGGCAGGCCACTTGCAAAAAAATCCATAATTATTGCAAAAATCTCCGGCTTCAGTACCCTCCACTCAACATCGTCATCTACCTTCAGAACAAAATTTGTGAAAAAAAAAGCTATTGTTGTTTATTTTTTGTCTGAAGAATTTCATACTTTTGTCACGGTGATGAATTCTGGGCCGAAAAAGACAGATTTAACTCCATTGATCCTGAATATAAGTTTCGCCAAAGGAGAACAATAGGCATCTGTGCTGTTGGGAAAATCCATCGTCTGTTTTTCACCCAAAACCTAATATGTTTCGTATCAATTAGAATCAACTTTTTGAAGAAACCAATATTTTCTTATATTAATACCTTAACGCCAGGAAGAAATTTGAGACTGTTTGGATTTGGGGTCTCCTGTGTCTGTATGAACATATTTCTAATTGTAAACGAGTCTATTTTTGGTCTGACTTTGTTCACAAGAAGTTTGGATTGCCTCGGATTTGCAGGGCCAGAATGTAAAGACTTGCATAATGACCGGGTTCTGAAATATAGTAATCAGTTATTGTTGTTTCATGATGATAACAAAGTCAATATTTAAAATAAAATAGATTTCAAATGAAACTGTGTCAAATAATAATGCTTTCTAATAACACATACTTATTATTTATTTACAACTGAAAAAATCAGTAATCGTACCCATCTGAAATTATTTTGAATCTAGTATGTAAAATATGAAACTGCATTTTTAAAAATAATAGTAGGAAATGTTTAGCTAGCGTTCTGACAGTCTCGCGTAATAATTTCAAAAAATCACATTGATAGTGCATATGTGTGCTAAGCAATCTGACTGCCAGTTAAAACATTTTTAAGCTGGTCCTTAATGTAGACTGGGGTTAATATCAGAGAAATAATAATTGTTAATCAAAGATGATAGTTTAAGGAATTTTTATACTTATTTTTATGTTAGGCATTAATATGACAGTTTGCAAACCAGTGATTAATAAAGGAAAATTTTCAAAAACCTGGGTGTAGAAACACTACAAGTGAATAGCCCCAATAAATAAAAATGAAAAAGACGAGTTATTTATTAAGTTTTCATACATCACTGACAGGGTTCAAGTTAAGGTTACATAAACTTTAAACCCTACACTTGAGAGCCATTGAATAATAATGAATCTCCAAAAATTCGGGTTGTTGCACAAATTATTAATCTTAGCCAGAAGGGTGTTAACTTTCAGGCCTTGAGAATTTCCTTTTCCCTTTTGGGAAATCAATATAAAATGAGAGGATTAGAAAAGCAGGAAAGACACGAGTGAAGACATGAGTAAAAAGGTGGAACAACAAAGGAGCAACACAAGGCTGAGTCGAGGGTAGAGATGAGTCCAATAGGGTCAACTGTCGATACTAAGGACAGCCATGACTTGTATAAAAGCTTTTGAC
This sequence comes from Cimex hemipterus, assembly GCA_039619505.1. Classification (NCBI taxonomy): domain Eukaryota; kingdom Metazoa; phylum Arthropoda; class Insecta; order Hemiptera; family Cimicidae; genus Cimex; species Cimex hemipterus. The sequence goes on along the minus strand of CM077103.1, from coordinate 25,796,720 downwards.
TGAATTGTCACAACAAAAATGGATCCAGTCATACTATTAGCTGTCACCAAATGAGTGACATGACAACCAAATATGCACCAACAAACAACGGTTTAGCGTAGTACTTTTTAAATTTTATAACCACTTTTGTGCAGTTATTATTCTAACATGGATTGTAGTGGAAATTTTACATGTCTTTATGTGCATTTTAGTTCGTTTTTTCAATTGTATAACCAATCATGGCATGACAACTGTTACAGACAATCAGAACTGACAGTAGAAAGAGTAAGAACACCTAACTGACAATACAAATTCATTTCACGCTCATACCTCTGTATCAGAAACTGAAATACAGCACAACTTGTTTATAAGAAACTTCAGGGGCCATAAAATTTTGTATGCTATAAGCAGTATTCATTAGAAGCTGTTGTGTGGTTGTTTATAGAGAACAGTTCATTATATATGATCATTCCATCAAATTGAGAGGCATACATTTATAGCAGAGCAGTTTTCGTTATATAAGTAATTATATAATTTATTCATCATCTTATTATGATCAAGTGATACATACAAGTATGATACATACTATCCTGCTAAAATAATTTATTTACAGAAGTGTTTTTAAAACATTAATTATATATATACATATGTAAGTACAAATGTGAATGGAGTTTTTGACAATAGTATTATTGAAGTATGTTATATTTTTTAACTTTATGTCACTTATTAAATGGTATGATTATTTTGAACAATGCCCGACATTTTGAAACGAGACATCCCCATTTTAAGATTCGATCAGAGAAATTATCACAAATCTTTCCTCAACAGAAGAGACCAAGATCGTTGTTTTCAATTTATTTTTTGACTTAAGGTTTTTATAGACATTTAGAGTTTAAAAATGGAGGGGGGAGAATCTTTTCTAGAATCATTAGACAGTAGAGGTTAATTTTTGCAAGCTGTCCGCTGTTAGTTTTAGTTCGTTATAAGGTTTTCCTTATGACATTTCACACAACCAGAGAATTTGTATGTTTTAATCAGTCATTCCTTATATCCAACATATTTATAAACAATTTTTATTGTTCATAGAAGACGACATGAAAATTGTCACACTCAAAGCTGACAGTAGAAATTATCTGTAGGCCTTTCAACTCATATCTGACAATCAGACCTGATATAAAATAGCGAGACATCTGACAGACCGATGTATAAATCAACCAAATTTGATGGTAGAAATGTGTGTAACGCCAGGCTTGATAATTAGTATCGATAATCAGATCTGATACTGATCTGTAAAACTATCCGTCCAGCCTGCTGTGAGGTTCAGGCAATTGTACGTCGGCTGTTTTATAACTTATCATGTCATTACAAATCACATCATTTTTAATCTGTAAAAGTAGTATTAAATCTATTTATATTCTAATCTTGCAGGTAATATAAATTTTTTCAAGCTCGCACTATTAGAAACAAAAACAGATATAAAACAGTTACCTATTTATTACTGAAGGCCCTAACAACCTCCTTGTCGAGTTTAGCATTTTAAGAAATAAGTAAATCAATAAAGTTTTTGAAGTTATGGCACAATAGGCAATAATGTGAGAGTAGAGGTTGCAAAACTGTTAAAACTTATCAATAAACTGATAAAAATCTGAGAGGTTATAGTTTGTGTTGTCTCTTCTTTAATTAAAATTTTAAAATTAATGTAATTATTGTCTATTTTATTTAAATTGAATTTAGTTGTTAAAAACGACCCAAGGGAGACTTTTAGGTGTAGAAATTTCTCCTGTTGGCGTTTAGCGGCGAAAAGAGCGGATCGTGACGTATTCTGGTTGGTGGGGATACGGTGAGACAAACCGGAGAAATTCTCAAATCCTGTCAGTGTAAGTCCATCATCCGTAGAAGAGATGTCGACGAACTGAATTCGGCCTCCAAACAGTCTTGAGAAATCGGCGTGAAAGTCCTCGCCCCCTCGCTTTCTTCAGACACGGCGGATTGACAGTTATGAGGGCCGAGGCATTAGAAAAACTCAGACGTTTCCCTTCTTCGGACTGACCACAAATCGGCTGACTAAAAAAAAAATTTTTTTTTGCAACTTCTGTCTAGCCTTTTTGGCATCGAAATGTTGCAGAACCAGAACAAGAACTACGAGTTCGTCCTCAAGTCTCTTCTTGCAGGAGGTGAGTCATTTCCAGTTCATGTTGTCAGTGTCATGTGTTCCATAACTGTCAAATCTGTGATGGAGGCTGGTATGTTCCACCACCAAAAACGTCAGGCCTGTTTTCAATGAAATCTAACTTTTTTAATGCAACATTTTGGTCCATTAGTTTTTAGAATTACTCGGATGGATGACTGTTAAAACTAAATTCAGGAAGTATATTAACTTAGCAATAAAATATTTTAAATACAAGGCTTCCCGCAAAAATCAATCCAATGGACTATTTCATCACATATTTTTAGAAGATATGATCCATTTTTACCTGAATACTCAAACTTGAAGATCATACATAATGTTCATACATGAGCAAAACATATCAACCAATTTTTCTACCTCCTAAATTTTTAGACTGCCTAAAATTTGATTGAACGTGGTTATTAAATAAAAATTAGTTGCCAACGTGTTTGACAAGTGATAAAACGAGATTAGGTAGGATTAAAGAAATTAATTGATCTTCACTTATCGTTATAAATTCTTTCACTTAATTAATCTTTTATAAAAAATTTTGGTTGAAATTAAAACGTTCCAGGATTCGAATCCCGCTCGTGACGCTAACTGTTAGCGTTAGTGTCAACCGAAGCCTTACATAAAACAATTAGTTAATTGAAAGAAGTAATTTGGTCAATCAGACCACTAAATATAATAAATTATATTAGTTTACAGGTTAAAATTATCCACCTAAAAAAATTATGTCTTTAAACTTTTATCGTTAGTAATGGCATTAATTTCATTTTAAAATTTAGAAACGAAGGTACACTCGTTCACTCTCGATATACTACTGGGCGGCATGTACTTATAAATTATTGGGCCAAACATGACGTTTAACGAACGTGGGTCACCTCTTGATTTACATCATCACAATATGTCACATTGACGTTCAACCAACCTTCGACATTCAATCGACCTAAAATCCTTATATCTAGTTAATTAATATCTTTACCGATGTATATCACCTTATTTTATTGTCACACTTGTCCAGCCAACTTAGGTCTTATCATCGACCTATAATGTATTAAATTGCTACTTAATTTATGCAGGCCATCACTTGGTGAACAATATATCATCATATCACATTGTAGACATCACGTTGTACATCTACAGGGCACTACTGACCTATGGTTTGGTTCCAGGTAAATATGGTTGATAGTCGATATCACGATACTTGATGTTGAACCAACCTTTGTCGACCTATACTCATAGATTTTTTTTAACATTACTCAATTTGTGGTAAGTAGTGACCGTTAGTCGATTATTATTCAGATATCGTGAGATGCGGTCTGGTGTGATGTAGGTTTCAGGAAAACATTTTCTTTATCATGCCGATGTTTCGATCTTTATTGAGACATCTTCAGGGCCTGGGATTTACAAACATTGTTTACATTTAGCAAATACATTTTGGATGTGGAAAAATGAATTTATACAATGCAAAATATATTTTTTATATTCAATGAAAGTACTATTCACTCAAAGTGTTTGTTTTCTGTGTAATTGTGCAATTCATGAAAGTGTCGTGTTGAGAGCAGCAAGAATGGCACAATTACATAGAAGAAAAATACTTTCATTTCTAACTTAGGTTTTTAGTTCAAATATGTATAACATCCAATTGTCACACTTAGTATGAATCCAATATTGATTCGTTTCTGGATGTATCTAACGTACGTCATCACTTGATGTATATCATCATTTGTCGTCAAACGTTCTATATCCATAGGTCATACAGATTACTCATAATATGTTACTCGGTGAATTTAAAATCTATATCGTCTATCTATGCAAACAAATTTTTCACACTTATCTATATTGAACATTGATAGTTTCTAGATGTATGTAACATAGGTCTTCACTCTATTTATATCATCGCAGGTTGTAACCGATGTATCTAACATAGTTCGTCAGTCCATATAATCGAAGGTTACCATAGGTTTATTCGTTTCATCATACATCGTCAAACTTGATGTATACCAACATAGTCGTCATTCTTGATGTACTTCATTGGAGGTTGCCCTCTCGATGCACTTACCTCATGATGTAGCATAGGACGTAAATCCATATACATTCATATTTTCAAACGGTTGCTACTCTTGATGAAAAATCATGTTCTTCACTCTAGGTATTCAATCATCGTAGGTTATCACAACTAGCATTATATGTTTACCCAACAATATTGGCTGAGAACAGTAGTTCAATTTTTGTATCTTAGTGTTTTTTAATCTAACCCTTGTACATGAAAAAAAAGAAGTAAAATGATAAACTTTGGTTTATGTTAGATTGTAATGGGATAATCAATCAGATCTTAGCGGAGTAGAAGATAAGCTTGTAAACCAACAATCATGCTAGTAATTACGTCAGAATTTTTATAGTGAACTATCTGTTACGTACGATACGGGACGGTGCGAAGACCATTCGACTAACAAGTGAGCTAGATGATTATTAGACGAGATTAGGTGACCCGAGGATATCAATAACGCGTTATAATGTGCCAAGGCTTAATCTTAATGTAAAGAGCAACGCCAGAATTTCAGTAGTGCATAAAGGTCTTTGATGTACATACTAAAGAAAAGACCTTTACACATGATAGGGATTGTATAAAATATTATTTTAGGTTTATACTCTTCTATACTTGAACTTTTCAAATAAGTATTTTCCAGTAAACAAACGTACCTTTATGCATATATGTATGTTTTGTTTAGAAAATTATTATTTCGTTAGTTTAATAATTAACTTTCCAGGAGTTGGGAAGGGAGGACTCAAAGTTCAAATTACAAATCAGTGCACTGTTACTTATGTTATTACTGTTTGTGCTTCTTCGTGTGGTATTTAATCGTATAAACAGTTTTATCTCCTATTTGTTTTTTATAGCAATGGTTGATGGGTTGAAATGAACAAAGGTTTAGGTCGGATCACTTAATTAAGCTTAAAACAACATAGATCCATAAACAAGAAGGAATATGTTTTCTCATTTTCCTTTATGATTACAAACTGCAGTTATTTTTCAAATTGGTGAAATTAATTAACCAGTTATTCTTAGGAACGAGGGAAATGTTTATAATATTTTTAACATTTTCTCACCCAGGAATTTTAAGAAGAGGCGAAGGGTATTACTTCTTAAGGGCAAGGATAAAATAGCTGATCCTTTATTGACGGTAGTTAAAAGAAATTTAATCATCACTGGTCGGCTTAGGCTGCTGCGTATATTAATACCCTCTTGTGTAAAATTGAATCGCCAAGCGAGACATAACGGACCTGTCTATCAGCTTTCAACGGCGAGGGTTCGTCGACGTTCGATTCAAATTTCACACTTTGTATATTGTCTTTCCATTTTTGGCAATGGTCCCAGGTATGAATATTTATCGTGATGAATTCCACTCGCCTTCATGGTCTGATTTTGAAACTGATTTTGGTTTTTGAATTGAGAAAGTTTTCCCAATTAGAGGTGACGGGATTAAAATCGATGTTACCTCCTGGGATGGACGGTCAACGTGGTGAATATTGTGCATGGTTCAAATTAGGCCCTTGAGTGAAAAGAGGTCACCACACATGACTGGAGGGCCGGTAGCCAGACACGGTAGTCATCTTGTAAAAGCTTTTAAGGTCAGTCTCTTTAATTTAAAAGTCAAATTGAGAATCCTATGATTAAAATCTAGCGTTTATGGTATTGCATTCTAAAGTATTGCTTTCTTTATTGTTAGTTATGCGCTTCGAAAGCATAATACCAATTTTTTAACATAATAAATGGTAATATTTACATAAATTCAGAACGTGTTCACTTGCCCGATTATAATTTTACTGCTCCCAGTACGCTTTGAAGCTTCGTCTTGAAATGATGAAATTTTCTTTTAATAAACGTTTCTATTGTAGTCATGGTAGTGCTTTTACAGTTCACGATTTCTAATGAACTATGGTCATTGTGGTCTTAAAATTGTATTTTGGAAAACCTGCAGTCTTTTGATAATATTTATTTACTTTATTTGATGCGCTCACTATACTTTAGATTAAGCCAGGCTCTTAATAACAAAGTAAAAATTAAAAGTTAACTGTTTTTAATTTAGATGACAAATACTCTGGATCAAGGTATGATCTTCAAGAAAAAACAAGTTCAGTTGTTACTGCCAAGCTTTCGAGTTTTTTTTATATTCTTTTTTTTAATTTTTCTTTATTTATTCCTTTTAATTTCTGTGATGCTGCTCACCGTACTTCAGATTAAGCTAGGCTCTTAATATGAAAGTAAAAATTAGAAGTTAACTGTTTTTAATTAAATCACAAATGCTCTGGATCGATTTTTTTGACAAAGACGATTGAAAATTTCTTTAAAGACCGTTTCTCTCATTGGTAAGTGTCAGTCATTCAAGCTTGTCTATCAATGAAAGTTTTCCCCTTTACCTTTATTTATCTCTGCGTTTCATTTTTAAGTTGTGGCCTTTTTTTAAAAAGGTTACGTTTTTATTTGTGTGTTTGTGGCATAAGATACTTCCATATTCCTTTCTTTATGTTCTGTTCAACAAAACTAAGCCGTATTTTTAAAAGTTATTAAACTTTATTTACAGCCGTCAATGGCACGAGTTTTTCCAAGAAAATAGGCAGTTGCGTCATTCCATTTACCCTTTACAGAGGTTTATCTGTACTGTTTATCTGAAACAGCAATTACACATTGCTATCACTCTGTGCTCTCGACAGTGGACTCATCCTTTTGTTTTGGTATGTGATTTATTTGTTTCCGTTGTTATTATTGGCAAAATAGAAAGGAAAGTAAGAAATATCGTTTCATCAAATTTCGATATGCAATTGTACTACTGTCATGGTCAGGTTGATTAGAGACGATCTAACGGCGTGCCATGTCAACGGACAACACGACATATCGATAAAAACCGGACGAATACATAATTAGGTTATCGAGGCCTTGGGGTGTCTTTGGGACGATTGAGGAAAATTCCTCTCTCTTATGACGCAGCAATTTCCGGGAAAATAGTGAAATGTGTGAAAGCGAGTTTTTTTAATAGCCATTTTTTTTCGCACATTTTATATAACAGCAAGTTTCATAAGGTTTTAGGAACACTCTGGATGAAAGTATGGTCTGGAAGAAGAACCCAAATTTAGTTGCCACTGCCAAGCTTTCGATCTGTTTTAAGGTCATCATCAGGGCCTATATCAATTTCACATTATGAAAGATAAACAGTATAACTATATAGAAATCAAACAAACAGCCTAAAATTGCTTGTGTTGTAAGTTCTAAATTGTTAAAACAATTGTACAAAAATATTTTTCATCATGTGAAATTAGTTAGGCATTATTCTGATGATGACTTTAAAATAGGTCGATAGCTTGGAAGTAGCAGCTAAATTTGCTTTCTTCTTCAAGGTCATATTTGATCCAGTGTTCGAGAGTAAAAAAGTGGTCGATACTTCTAATACTGAAAATAAGGTTTTTTGACATTCTATGACAGTTGTTAGATCAAGTTCAAATTTTGAGTTATTTAAAACATTTGTCACTTTTTTTTAGGAAAAATTGTTGCTCTGTTGGATGGGCGCTATTGTAACTATAAGCGGATATGGGATGATAAGGATGATGACATTTCTGAGAAACTTGTGTACAACTTTAGGAAAATTTTTGCTCCTTCTGAATTTTATATCTGTAAATTATATATCCATCAGCATTTTGATCCCTCTTCAGCAGATCATAGTGTCAGAATCAAGACGCAATTACAACAAAACTATTTTAAAACTTTCTACGCATTAAAAAAAAATTACAGCCCCTGTAAGAAATTAAATTATGTATCTTTTCTCCAGGAGGTGCCGAGGCGTGTAGGACGGAGTAAGAATATTGACACTAGTAATATTTAAATTTATTCCCGAGTCAATTCGAGTCTCAAAAACGACAAATTAATTATTAAGATATTATAAACAGAAAGTGCAAACAATTCATAGTGAAAAACCCTCTAAGAATGATAATTTACAATACTCCTAAAGTAATGTTACTTTAAACTAAATTTAATCTTAACAGCACGAAAGAAACTAGGCTTACTTTCTCCGGATTGTAAACAAGTAAATAGCAACCTTTGTGGCTTTGTTGCCCAAAAGCATGATTGCAGAATTTCATAGGGGGAGAAAACCGCTTTCCCCGGATTAACTGTCAAATTTTAAAAGTATACCGAAATATACAAGATGCCGTGGTATCTTCACCTGTGAACGGAAGTCGGAATATTTTTCCTTTCGAGCCAGCCAAGTTCTCTGACCTTCTGTATCAGGAGGATATGTGCAATATATTTTTTAGTTCGGGCAAAAGGCCAAATCCTCTATATTTAGTATTTTTCGGACAGTTTCACAACTTGTACAACGATTCGTGCACTGGAACGAACTGGTCGAATTTTCATTATTCAGTTTTCATTCTCGGTTCGAAGAGTAGACACCTTGTAATGACAGTTTAACTTTTTTTGTATAGGGTTTGTAACAAAATAACCCGGTGAAAGTCGTTAATTCGAGCTTGAAGATTAAAAAAGAAAGAAAAAACAAAATCACTTCCACTTTCAAACCAAGAATGCCAACATCTTCACTTTCACCCGTTTCGAAACCTTATCTGAGGTTAGTCGTTTTGTAATATATGATGAACGTTTCAAGGATTCTATTATTATATATTATAAACGAAGGAATGTAATAATATTATCGACGCCGGCCTTGTCTATTGTTGAAAAAGTAAATACAAAAATACACTTGCGCACACATGCACGTCATTTCTGCTAAATCAAAATAAACGTTGGGGTCGTTTTTCGTAAAATAGCCATCTAAAAAAATAAGCAATTATCTTAAGACGTAATATTCTCTCCGGAGTGCTTGATTTGAATTCAATAGAATTTTTTTATCGTTCTAGTCTATACCAATTAGAAATTATATGCGATGGAATTGTGCTGTCAATATGTTTTACTAGTTAATAACTCGTACTAGTATCTTTCATGGAACAAAACGATCATAGGTACGACATAGATTTGATTTTCGTACATAAATTAGAATTGGAAATATAAAATTAAAAAATTGTTGATTTCGTGCTTTTTTTTATTTTTATACTTATTATATATTCAAGCTTGAAAGCTAAGCTTGAACATATTCTTTAGGAACCGTTGAGCTAAACCTTGATCATTTTCTTTAAAAACATTCTAGCTAAAGCTCGGGCATTTTCTTTAGAAACTATCGAGCTAAACGTTAAGCATTTTCTTTAGGAACGTTACAGCTAAAACTTGGATATATTCTTTATGAACCATCGAGCTTAGCCTTGGACATTTTGTTTAGGAACCATTGAGCTTAATATTGGTTATTTTCTTTAGGGACATTCTAGCTAAACCATGGACATTGTCTTTACGAACTGGACCTTCGGCATTTTCTTTTAAAACATTCAAGCAAAGCTTGAACATATTCTTTAGGAACCATTGAGGTAAACATTGATAATTTTCTTTAGAACCTTTCCAGGTAAAACTAGGTCATCTTCTTCAGAAACATTCTGGCTAAAGCTCGGACATTTTCTTTCGAAACTATCGAGCTAAACATTAGGCATTTTCTTTAGGAACGTTAGAGCTAAGACTTGGATATGTTCTTTAAGAACCATCGAGCTTAACCCCGTTCATTTTGTTTAAGAACCATTGAGCTAAATGTTGGTTATTTTCTTTAGGGACATTCTAGCTAAAGCATGGGACAATTTCTTTACGATCCATTGAACCTAACCTTGGACATTTATATCGAACATTCTATCTAAAACTTGCACATTTTCTTTACGAACGATTCTATTACTAAACGTCAACTTGATTTAAAAAAAAAAGAGAAATATGGGCTTTTCGCCAAGTAATTCTTGTTTCAGACTCTTTAACGTTACTGAATGATTAAATTCCACCCATTAAAATGCCTGGTACATTATCCTTTCCTAATCAAAAAATAAAAATGCATTTTCCTAACATTAAAAACAGCAAAGACTCGCCAAATCCGTGTTTCGTGGCATTACAAAGATACGGGTTTAATTCACTACTATAAAAACAACCAAATTTTCAAATTGCCTTGTCAAGAGCGACGACCGTTGCGTCCGCGTTATCTCGTTTATTTTCCAAAGTGAAACTGTTTCTCATAAAAATTCATCTGGTGGCAATGAACTGGGCATGTCTCCAGAGATTTAAGGTGTCGATTTTTCTTTTTGCACTTGCTTTCTTTGTTGCCGTTTGAACATTTCTGCATTTCATAGGGGTTTTTTTTCAATATGGAATTTTCTATTCTTTACATGTCACACTCCGCTGTACTCGTGACCACGATAACTGACAATATCGCGCTATATAAATTCACGAATCAAACTCGTGGTTTCAGTACTATCTATTACAATACTATCACGGAAATGTCCAGAAATGAATGTTTCCATATTGTAATTTTGTCAGAAACACATAGCTTCACAAGGTAAAACCTTTTTGCATATCAAACTTTTGAGCAGATAGTACACAAAATTAATTTTAATTTATTCCACCTTAAGAGAAGATATTATATATACAACAGTTATATTTATATTATAATAAATTATAAATTATACATTATTGTCTTAAAAGAATGGTCTCGAATTTTGTTATCAAACCCGTTGAGGTATTTACTGAGATGATATTGACGAATGACGGATCTGTCATAAAAACAATATAAAGGTGGCGCAAAAAAGTATAAATTAATAACTTTATATTGTTTTTAACTTTAATTAGATGAAAACTCTTAAAAGCCTTTAAAGCAGTTTAAACAAGATTTCTGTGGGATTTTAAATTGTTCTCTTTTGAGATAAACAAGTAAACCAACAAAAAATCCATTGCAATCAAATATTCCGCCTTCAACATTTCAAAATTTGACTGAAAATTTGATATTTTCATTCAATTTCCATTGTTGTTTGTATAAAAACCCAAAAAGGAATTCAGCATAAAAGAGCATTTTACGCCATTGTGGAACAACAGCGAGGATGGGGCGGATCAGAGGTGACAGTTTCACTCACTACAACGTAACATGTGACTAGAACATAACTCAACTATAAAATTAAATATCAAAGATAAGTAACATAACTAGATAATACTTTACGCGTGGATTTATATCAGATGTAGTGTATATTTATATCTGGCTAGTCCATCTCTACCAACAGGGCCAATATTTACTGCCAAGGTTGAACACACGGCAAAATCTCTGGAATGTTTGTTCCTACCTCATTTTCATTTGTTACTTTTCATACCTTGTTTAATCTTTTACAGCCCCACATCAAATACTATCGGATTTTATTCTAATCATGCGTTTTTAATCAGTAAACATTACTATTGCCTTAACTTATGTTTATGAGTAAGATATTATGCAGTATTTGCCAGTTTACATTTAGTATTAGTAAAATGTAACTGGAAGCCAACCAATTGGAAATTTGGATACATTTATTTGCTAATGAGAGACCTTGGCCTACATAAATACGTATGTAGATGGGAAGAAAAGCTGGAAATATCTCACAATTAAATTTCTACTTGACCTCCGCAAATTCTCGGTCTCTTAAGTAATTTTTTTATTATTAATTTATTAACAATTCACGAGATAGAAAACAAAGAAATTGCACAAAAAACGATTGCAGAAAAAAATTGCACAAGATCCGAGGGAAAACGTCTTCTGTCTTAATGCAAGGAAATAATTCATAAAAAGGTTTGCATAAAGAAATAGCGTGTGATAGATTTACAAGGAGGATAAAAGTTCAAATTTGATTATAGTAGATCTATTTGCAATTTTTCTATAATAATAATAATAATATAATGGTTCATTTATTATTTCACCATTTTACAATATTTTAAAGTAAGTAAAGATTTTTATTAGCATGCTATAACGGCATGGCAAGAGCGTCTGCAAGAAATCAGTCAAAAATTTGTTATATACAAAAAACAAAAATAACAACTGACGAATAAAAAGAAATTTAATAAAAATATATACATATAATAATAAAAAATAAACTTACATATATCTTCCTTCAAAACAAGAGGTTCGATTTGAAAAGTTGAAATACTGTACTACTTACATTCCTATAAATGCTTCACAAGCCTATTGAGAGAGTACTTTGATTTCTATCATCAATCGATCAGCAGGCTACCGTCCCCAAACTTTTATATTGGGAGTTTCAAGAAACGGGATAACTGAAATAAACAAACATTTTATCTTTGAGGCATCGGTGGCCGCAACGATTTATACGTTGACACTGCGCTGATCACTGTAAGGTAAAGCTCCCGGGTTCGAATCTAGCGGCCCTGCATTCGAACCCGACATACTTACAAATGTGTTGTTTTTTTTTTTTCAAAAAACATCGGCACCCTGAGGGTTGATATGACCTCTGCTGATGTGAACCCTCGTAAGAAAATTAAATAAAAAATAATTATATACAATTTCAACCAAGTGTGGCCAAATTTTGGGGAAAGACTGATCTCTCTTGACTCGCTCTTATCTTGTTTTTTTAGCTTTAAAAATCATTGCAGACTGGGCCCTTTTTATTTCTACGTTGATCTGCCACATATGCCATCCCTAAAATTTCTCTCTCTCTCTCTCTCTCTCTCTCTCTCTCTCTCTCTCTCTCTCT
>CM077103.1:25750469-25775422 GCA_039619505.1 Cimex hemipterus | reverse complement strand
TTTATACTGTACTATATTATATATAACTATATTATACTATATTATATAAATACATATACAATACAAGACAGAGATTGTACATTGAATTTTTTTTTAATAAAGAATATGTATTCAATGTACAATTTCTGTCTTGTCTTAAGTGTAGGTCATCCTCATCACAGCATTTTACATATTTAAGTATTGGGTATGTACTTAATAAGTGAAACTGTAAACATACATACTAATCGCTGTAGATGGCAAAATGCCACAATATGACGGGCAGCAATCAGGACGATCAGTGATGACAATGTTAATCGCCCAGCAGGCGACAAGAAATCTTGCAGTTTAACGCTGATAGAATATTGCCAGTGGAAAATATTTTAACCACAATTAGTGCTAGCTTTTTCAGCAAGTGAATGTCCCACTCGTTATAGTTCAGAGGAATGTTAAAAATTGTAAGTCAATGATTAAGTTCAAAAAAGACCAACTGGGACGATGAAGCAAAAATATTTAAAATGAGCTAGAGCGATGGACATTAATATAGCCTTCAAAAATCATTCTGCTGTCACTTGTGCAGTTTGACTATCTGATTACATATTAAATAATAATATTGTCTCGTATATCTTGTAATGGTGTTTTAGTTGGAAATAAAATCAAAATTTAATAGCAGTGTATAAAATAAAAAGTTAAGGTATTATGTAGCTTACAGAAAAATTTATTTTCTGCCTAGTCTTGTTTTCCATGATCATTAGAAATAACCTGGATTTATATTTAAAAAAATAAATAAATCAAAGGTTGTGATTTGCCAATATGTAATTAAAACTTGCAAATGTACATATTATTATTTATTACTTTAATTGATTAAACATTTTATCTAAAGTGATTAATCTTTATATAAAGTATTGGTTGAGATAAAAAAGTCAATGTTATGAGTAGGATTTGAACCCACGGCCTTCAGATATTGAAAAATGGCAAAAAGGAGGGAATTAGATAGCTCAAGTAACAGGGCAGCAGTGTGAATCCTGCTTATGACATTGAATTTTTTGTCTCAAAATTTATCTCCTTACATAAAGATTGATTCATCGAATTAAGTTATTTGGTCAATCCAATGGATTTTATCTAAGGTTGAGATGAAAAAGAAAATTTGGCAAGAAAATTGAAATTACACTCATTCATTACTACTAAATATACGGCCCTTCTTATAAAGCAAGGACATCATGAAGGTACTCAATAAAACTGGTGGCAACATGTAGTCTTGCATAAACAACAATTGCTTACAAATAACGGGCAATGGCATCACATATTGATCAAGAACCTTTGTCTCATAGCTTTCTGGATTAACTGACAAATTAAAAATGTGCCTTGCCTCCAAAGACTCACATTGGCGCTCTATAATTGCTTGATAAATTTAAAGATGTTCTAGTGATTGGAGAAAAATTGGGAATCATCTAAAAACATTCCTCCATTCAGTTTATGTCCAAAGTTGGCATCCCCTGGCAAATTAAGCAGTCCTGATGATTGTTTCTGTTAAACACTGAACCCAATGTTGATCTTCTGAATGAAGAATTATTTCTGCAAGTCTCATTCTTGCAGTATCAGAGCGAATAGGTACATCTTTCACGGTTCTAAGTCTTTGAGATGTTTCATAAGCAGTGGATAAGAGATTTCTCAGTGTGCAATGTAATATAAGTTTTCAGCGGGTGCGTGAGTAGACTGTCGACCAGTACTGCCGAATGCCTCCCCCCCACCACCTGTGTCAGGTTCAAATCTAACAGCCGTGCATTTAAATTTTAAAACCAGTACCCTTTACAGTGATATATACCATGCCAACATTTTAACCGTTGCGGCCATTTACAATATTGTCTTTCAAAAAAGGAAATAAGATTTTTTTTAAACAAATGTATATTTGAAGGAGAAAATTGTAGAAACGTGAATATTTTGTAATGATTTTGACATCCCTTTTTGAAAAACGTTCTGCAAATAAATTTGAAGGTGTCAAATTTATCCAAGATTAATTGTTGGAACTTATTAACGAATCATGAAACACTCTTAACACTCAAAACTTTTAGAGCTGTATTTTATGGCGATTAATTGTGGGGGTTGTACAAAAATTAAAAAAGGTGTTAAAATTGTTTAAATACTTTATTTCACAAGTATTTTCATTTTTGCAAGTAAACTGCCTGTATTACATTAGTAAACAAATCCTGAGCCTTAGTTTGTTCATGTTCTTCAAAAGGACTTATAAATTAAAATCATTTAGTTTCTAAATGGCTGTTCTAGAAGTTATGTAATTGATAATAAATAATGGAGATTAAATATAAATTATTCTATCTCGATCGTCAGATAAATAATACATTTGCCGTATGCTTAAACAAAATCTAAAAAGCATCAAGGGACAAAAGGTCAAATATACCATCCAAACTACAAAAGGAAAAAAAAACTAACATGATACAACAAAAATTTATTTGCATTGCAATTTTTTGTATTTATAATTGTTTGCCTTATCAAACAGCAAGCTTTAAAATAAAAAAAAGTTCTATTCATTTTTTCAACTCATTGTTATTTTATGCTCAAAGAAATCCTCCTTTTCTTTCCTCCACTCCTCCACAAGACTACCTTCTCTCGGTGGCAAAGTTTCTTGGCTTTATTATATATTATACTTATTATTGTTTGTTTTATATTTATACTAACAAAAAGTAAAATGAACGTGAGCTTGACAATAAATAAACTAAATAACAACAACAAATTACAGAGAAGCTCACCCTAACAACCATTTCTCCAACTGTTTTCTTTTTTTTGATAGTCACGATTAAAAAAAAAAAAAAAAAATAACTTAAAAAAAAATACAAACCTTTTTCGATTGTTTTTGATAAATAATATAATAATTTATTCTGATATTAAAAAATATACACTTAAGTCGGAAATGTTGTATTTACAAACTGCTTCTCCAGAGTTAAATTCGCTGATTATATATTGTAAAATAATACTGATGAACTGTTGTATTACATTTTTTTATCCAATTTATTTTTGCATTTCTTAAAAAAGCCTTTATATTTAAATACACATAATTATAATATAACCATATAAAAGACCCTCTCAAATGTAGTGCCTCATTCTTAAAAAGTATATTTATAATAATAGTAATTTCAAATTTTTATGTTATAATTTGTATCTCAAGTATTAATATCTTCAAAATTCTTAAAAAAAAAAAAAAAAATAATAATAATAATTCACTAAACAGTTAAAATAGGAAAACAGAGCATTCAGTCATCTTGATGTTTTTACATACAATATCATGTTTCTATTTAAATGTAAATATTCACATTCCATGGCGCACACAAACTCCTCCTACGCTAATGACTCCACTCTATCTTTTTGTTTTTCTGTATTAAGTAGGATTAATCAATTATGTATTACACAAAAGATATTTTCTTTTCTTTTTATAATTTGTACACATAAGACATACTTACATAAGACAAGGCTTGATTATTGACATGTGAAATACAGTGGATAAAAGCACCCCTCGCACAATTTCAAATACTCACTTAGCGGATAGTAAAAACCCATATTATTTTACACTATAAAAATTCCTCCATATCTTCCGTTTTAAACAGTCAAGGAATAAGTGATAATCAGAAATTGAAAAACTAACAAGAAGTTATCTAATGATAAAAGTCTGTACAATATTATTTTCATCATTTTAGCTATTCGGCTAGTAATAGTATTTCAAGTATCCTAGAATGATTCTCTTTTCTTTTTTGTAATTTAATTTTGTTTTCCATAAAAACTTATGATGCCCAGCAAAGGAAAAAATAAATTGTATTGGTTGAGATAACTTAAAGGAAATAGTCAGGAGTTTTGCGAGTCACATGAGGCTCACCACGCCTTGGTGCTGGGTCAAACTGGAGGCTGGAACAGATTAAACGAAAAATTATGCCAAATATTTTTAAAAAGTTTTATTGTTCAAATATTTACGTGCATATATACGTGACACACTTCAAATTATTTCGTAACAATTTTGTGATTTAGACTTCATGATTAGTCCTATAGTGTTCAAAAAAAAGTTTCTAACTTTTAGGGTAGCGTCTAGGGATACAGCTCATTCACGCATGAGTGACTAAATGTGTTAGATCCAAATATAGTGCTGAAAAACTCATTGTTCTAATGAGATTTATTATAATCAAATAGTGAGACCCGTCAATCCTTGTTTTGACAGTTTGTAAGAGATAAAATTCATCTGGTTAAATTAAAAAAAAACTCAATGTTTATAGATCCTAATCACAATCCAGGCACAATCTAAGGTATTGTGGCCTACGATGATGGATGGATGGTACATGAGTAACAACTATACCAACAACGGAGCTTCAAGGTTACTGGGTGACCCGAAAACCAACTTATGAATATTGAAAAGGGCTCTTCCAAAACCCTCTTCTTCAACTCCCATAAACAAAGAAATGGAGGGCAATCTTGTGTCACCTATCACCTGACCACCTTGGGAAATCATCCTTACACTGAAGGGAGGGATCCTCTGGTGCTGATCTTTAAATCTCTCATACTCATGAGAATCAGATGGATAAACCAAACAAAGAAAGAAAAAAAAAAAACAGGAGAACCGCAAAGGAAAAACCCCAAAACCAAAATAGAAGTTGGCTCTGACCTTCTTTATCTCCCACAAACCAAAGCACATAAAACAATCTCCTCATGTCACTTTCTGTAGATAGAGGGAGGGGATCTTTAAGAAAAACCAAACCATAAGAAGAAATAAGTGAAATACAACACAAACTCAAGAAAATCTCAGAGGCACTCAGACATAAAATGGCAATTGAACGAGCCAAACAAAAAAGAGGGGGGGGGGCAATCCTGAAAAGAATCAGGAAAGGGATGGAGAATCGCAAAGGAAAACCCCTAAACCAACTTAAATTCTTTAAAAGTATGACAGGACAATAAAAAATGTTAGCATATTCATTATATATAGAATATATTAAATTACATAAATAAACTATGTACTTACAATGAATATTTCTGTGCATCATCTAATTCCATAATTGCTGCTTGATTTCCACATCTATAGCAGTAATTGGGGGCAGAGAATATTGTTACCACATTACGATCGTGACACCTGAAATTTAAAAAATCAAGTTTTTAATAATATTTCTCAAATGAATATGAGTCATAAGAATGAATAATTTTTATTTGAAATAGTATTCACCATATAATAATGGTAAAATTTTCATTGCTACTTACCAGTTGTATCCTTCCATAACAAGCTGATGAGCTCTTGAGACGAGAGTAAGGCCATTCGAGTGGTTGAACGTCTCGGAAATGTCTTGACCGAAGGTGTACCCGGCTCCACGTGGAGAGATGCCCCATCCGCCCCTGTCATCAGGGTCCGACCACAGGAGGTCGCACATAGGTCCCTCGTGTGGGACTTCTTGTAGACGGTCTAGTGTCCTGATATGGTCCAGGGAGTCGATTGATGGAGAGAGACCGCCGTGGAGGCAGAATATCTGCCCATTTACTAATGCAGTTAGCGGAAGGTAGTCGAATAGGTCAGTGAAGTACTTCCAAACATTCGAATTTCCATATTTGCGCAGGCATTCATCATAAAAACCATAAACTTGTGTGATTTGCCTAGATTCATGGTTACCTCTTAAAATTGTTATTCTGTCTCTATACCTAACCTGAAATAAGTACATAAATCAACATGATTAAATATAAAATAAAACAATATTGATAAAAAAATAAGAATTAAAAAGGTAAAATTTGATTTAAAAAAAGAGAACAGAATTGAAGTACTAGTTCATAGATGAGTCATAATGAGTCATCATGTGAGAAATCAAAAAGAATCACTATGCAAAAAACTTAGTGTGACCTATTTAAAATTATACCTTTGGCTTTTCACTCAAAAAAGCAAAATAAATATTTTTAATACTTTAAACACTTAACCAGTTGATAGTTAAATATATTTTGTTTGCAACATGTCGCAAAATCTACTGACCATCTGCTATTTATAAATTATGAGTATATTACACTCAATGTACAAATTGTTTTATAATACATAGTTTATTATAAATGACTGGCCAGACTGGTGAGATGATTACATGTTGTCAACACTTGGATTACGTCCAAGCCAACAAGATATAAATCAGTTTGGTGGTTCATGAATAACGATTAAAAAATTTTTAGTCCACTGCAATATTTTCCAAAATTTTATACAAGTGCAAACTTTTTATAATACATTTTGAAAGATTTTACAGGAACAAATCCCCAATGCATAACTCAATTAGACTCGTGGGCAGGTTTTTAGTGTCATGTTAAAATGGTCTGAAGTGCTGTTAGGTGTGTTTAAGTTTTTCTAAATTTCAACTTCCATTCTTATTGCGTGTTCCTTTATTACCTGCTTGCCTTGTAAGCCCTTATTTTAATAATTTAAAGACTTATCCAAATAAATTGTTAAGTAAGGGATAGTTGATCCCAAAATAGAATAAACTGCGACATGTAAAACATGGAATTCAATCTCTTGCATAGAATAGTGGTTTCTTAATGGAATTTATGTGGAATTACGTAATTATGTAGTAACTGAACATCTAAGAACAGTATTTCCATCATTTTCATAATGGAAAAAACAAATCAAGATCAGTCTTATTTTGAAACGCCTAACAAGCTTAAAAAAAGTACTTAGCTACAACAAAATGTAATATTGGAGGTTGAGAGGAAATTAACTGAAGCAAAGATAGATTTCACATCACGCACAAGAAAGAAGAATCTGATCTCTGAGTTACTTTGTGAAACTGTTCCTCAGGAACAAGAAAGTCTGCATGGCTTTTTATGTTTTACACTGAATATGAACAAATAGGAAGGAATTTTGTAGTCTTTTTTATTTATTATTTATTTTATTTTGTTCTGTTTGTATTAACATATATAATTTCTTCTAAATGCGAATCTGTTTGCCTGTGGGGGACCCCTTGTAAGTTGGAATCCTTTTGTTCTTTGAGGTGTCATTTTTATTATTTTTAAAGTTTATCGCAATTCAACCTTGTAATACGAAAATCCAGTAAATAATTGTAACCACTGAAGTTCATATTTTAAATTCTCATTTTCTTATAATTATATTATTAAGCATATTCTTGGGATAGTTATACACTCCGAACTCTGGCTGACAGTTTTAACACCATGTCATAATAATACTGTTTTTATTTTTTAACTTTAAAATTTTTTTTCATTTTGTAAATAAAGTATCTATCTATCTATCTATCAAATAGGAAGGGTTTTTTCTTATTTGGCCAGTGGGAATGAGAAGTGGGTTTTTACAAAAATGCTAAATGCTTTAGGATCATTTGCAAAAAGAATGAAACGCCACTGTTGATGTCACAGCAGGATTGACTGTCTCATATGGTCCAACTGTGTACTTGGTGGGGCAACAGAGGAATAATTTATTGGAAATTTTTCATGCAACCTAACCTCGACTTACGTATACAGTGTGCAGGTAAAGCATATTGGGTCAGTGTTGAAGGAAAAACGTTCAGACCTGGTGAATAGGCGCAACTCGTGTTTCATCATGACAATGCCAGGCCTCACATGGCTGCATTCACTCAGAGTAAAATCACCCGATCACCCTCTGATTTACTTCCACTCCCTAAACAGCACTCAAAATGTAGGAATTTAAAAAAACCCTGACAACCAGACTTACAAATTTCTACTTGTCTTTTTACAAAAATGTGATACTTCTGACACCAGAGCGTTGGCTGTATGTTATAGAAAACAAAAGAAATAGTTTATATAAGCGTATTGAATTTAGCGCTACAGTTGTTCAAGAATAAAACGAAATAATTTTATAAATTTTGAGGATTAAAGTTCGTGAAATTCGAAAGCACACAAAAAATTGAAGTGTAGCGGATGACCGAGGGATGAAGTCAAAGTAAGACTTTGTTTCATCACTGTGGTTCCTAAAAAATGTACAGCGCTTCACGATTTTGCATGTCATCCTTGTTCAGGGGCCATGCTAATGCTCTGTACTTTCAATTTTAATGTGTACCCCAAAGGAAATTTTTGGATTAAAAATCAAATATATTCCGATCATGAAAAGTGTGGACTGTTTTTGCTTAAAACCGAAAACTTATGGAACTTATGCACACACCCAATATATAAGCTTTCTTAGTCAGTATTAACAGGATTATCAATAATAGAATAAAAACTAATTTTCTCTTTTATGATTATTATGATAATAATTGTTAACATATTCCTTTGGGTATAAACTCTAAAAACCTTTTAGATTAAACAATATCAATAGGAAAGAGAGGAAGGCGCAAGGTTTTGACCTTGTGGTCGAATTAAAAACAATTTCCTTTGTTTTAATCGCCATCACCAATTTAGCAATCGAGTGTATTTTCCTAGTTTTCATCCAATCGGAGGATTTCCCCAATTGTAAGGCTGAAGCAAGAGTGGGCAGACAAATTTAATTTTGAAACTGTTTGCCCGATGATAAAACCGTGGGAGGGGAGATAAGATAATGAAGTTTTATTAACACCTTCTGTTAGATTTCCTTTTTTAAATAGTACTAACAGAAGTAAGTACAAACGACCAAAAAAATATTAATTAATGGACCAATGTATTGGAACACATTTTCCCAACAAAGATATGATAACTTTTATTAAAACAAGAGACTGCAAACATATTGAAATTAGTTCAATATTAAAAAATTTTATTTATCAAGAACATATATTACATTTTATCAGAAGCTATGCTTAGTCTATCATTCATTTTATATATTCACATCCAATTCAATATATTTATCACAATCAAATTCATTGAAAACAATACACAACAAAAGAAGAATACTTCTTTCTCAGCTTCAACACATTAGATATTGGATTGGACATAACTTACGTATTTTTAAAGGTCAGAAAATCATTTATAAAATTATATTGCCAAATATATATAAATAGGATTCTGATGTAATAAATAATTCAGACGTTTCAGAGATTTGTCGTAGTATAGAATGCCTACTCGAAGCAAAAACAATGAAAACAAATGGGACAACACACCGAAAACAAACCACAACAAAAATAAGAAAATTTAGTAGGGTATCCATGAAATTACAACCGAAATACCTCAGACAATGGTTTAACATTTCTGGCTGTATACAGCTTTGTATCAAATAAAAAGAACCAGAAACAATGTGATATAAGATTTCTGCTAATTTATATCCCACTACATCTTTGTAATTATTAATTGTTCGTTTATGAAAATAATATGGATAATAAATAATATTACATCGTATCACAAATTTTGGTAATATGATTGATTGTTTCTCAAATAATAATCTCTCTCTCAAAAATAATCTAAAAATGCCAGTGATGTTTATTTAATAGTTAGGCTAATAAATTAATAATAAAATACGTTAGAATCTACTAATAGCAATCTAAAAATAATATTTTTAGTATTATCACTGTTTTCTGTTTTTGTCAGCACTGATTATTTTTAAATATATTTCTTGAAACTTTGTATCAAACAAAAAGAACCAGAAACAATGTGATATAAGATCACATCAACCAATTACAGGAAGGTTCATTTCATTGCCGACTAACACTACAAGATTGAACTGTTTGTTTGTTGATATACGCAAACGAAAATGTACGACGATAATACCTAGAAGGTAAATTAACATTTTTGTCAGTTTATTTTTTTAAGGATGAACCTCAAGAATTTTCATGGTAATATTTAAGTATCAGATAAAAAATTTTGTTATTATTAATTAATGTCATTGAATTGTCGTTTAAAACTGTTGAAAAATAGTTTTAACTAAAAGCCCATGTGTCAAAAATCAACTGCAAACATTTAAGTACTGAGCTCTCAGCTACAGAAATCTAATTTGATTATCGCAACACACAACTTTGCAATTAATTATTGGTTTATAACAATAAATTTTGTTATTGTTTTCTTTTGTTGTCAACATTGATTATTGAGGTGTCTTGATTTAATCTCTACAGATGAAAATGAGTCAAAACCAGGTGCCAACATTTAAACACCCGAGATCATAGGTACAAATATAGACAAGTAGGCCCTACCATGATTGTACCATGTATTTTTTTTTTTTATTGTAAAATACATGAATTATAACAATACAATTAATTAAAACATCCAAATATTGGATAACAAATTGTTATGGATGCTTTCTGTCGATACCATCAAAAAATTGTTGAAAAATTTATCTCTCTTAAATTAAAATCAGAAGCAAACATTTCCGTTCCAAAATTATAACTATATAGTTACACAATCAATTTCATATACATAATGTTACATTAATGCTTGCACATGTATGCCAATTAATTTTTGAATTTGATAATGAAATGATTATACCATAATGTATTATCATGTATTAAATGTGTTTTACCTTGAAAGATAAACTTTCTGCCAATACATATGCCCAATTATTAATTGAAACTGAAGAATATTCACAAGCTTTGCATGAATAACATATTTGCATATTCTATTATTAACATCGAGTTGTTATACTGGATTAATATAACAATCACCAATTATATACAATATTATTGCAACTTGACAATGTACCACCTGCTACGAGTATTCTTTGCATAAGCAACTAAACTACTGTACACCAATGTGATCTTGACACAAGGCTGATATCGGCATCGTATAGTGGCACAGCTTGTCAATCACTCCGAGCGACAGAATGGCAAGGCTCGTCATTGAATCATGTCGACTTAACGGGAGGATGTCTCTGCTGCTATTTCTTTGGCCAAAATGTTTAATAGAACCCATGTTTTTGGAATTGTTCATTGAAAAGTTATTCAAGAGCTGATTTACCAAGTGTAGCATGGAAGAAAATAGCAAAAAAACTGAAGATAGAGCAAGACATCTTCCTCAGAAGAGCTCATTATTAAAGCTGTGTAAAAAGGTACTATGATACGTATTGTAATGCTGGTCAGTTTGCTCCAGTGAGCTCAAGAGTATTGCGTCGATGAAATATAATTTCATGTTGCATCACCTACCTCATTACTCCAGTGGGCACCACCTTGCCTTACAGTACATTGTGATACGTATGAAAAGTGTATTATACATGTTTCTGTTTTTTTTGAATGATAATGAATCCAAAAGGAATTAAGGAATAACCAACAAGATTATTGATTTACAACAAATTTCAAACAGTTATTATTTTCGATTGTTGTAATATCGAGAAATGTAAAAAAAAAAAAATTGACCCCTCTTGATGTCAGTGTCAAAACCAAACAACATTTAAGAACACATATAGACACATAGGTCTTAAATTTATTACAAAATGCAGCTTATACAGAAGGTGTGTCGTTAGGGTATAATGAATTTCATGCAAAAATTAATAGGCAAACATGGTGACACACCTGTGCATGCAGCAATGTTGCGTTTTATGTTCATCTATTCAATTAAGGTCTGCGACTATACATTCAATCTTGAGTGAAATGCATTATATCCTAATGGAATCTTGAGCATCAGGTGCCGAATGTTAGACCAATTATCTTGTTTTTTGTTCTAATTGACCCACATTTACAAAAATTAACATTCTTGAAGCCAATGTGTCAAAATCAGGTGCAAACATTCATTTAAACCCTGTGATCATGGCTAAAAAAAGTCTTCAAGGGCTTAAAGTATTATTTCATGAACATAAACTGTTTTACATTGTTTCATGTACAGAAGGTGTTTCACACCATGTTTGCCAATTAATTTTAGTCTGAAATTCATTATATCCTAACCTAATCATAGATCAGGTACTAAATGTTAAGACTATAATTGTTTTTGTTGTAAGAATTGCGAGAATATTGACAAAAATAATTCTTGAAGCCAATGTGTCAAAATCAGGTGCAAACATTTAAGCACTATGATCACTTACTAAAGAGCATGCAACATTGCTGCATGTACAGAGGTGTGTTACACCATGATTACCAATTAATTTTTCCGTGAAATGCGTTATATCCTAACAGAATCTCTGAATAATTGGTACCAAATTTTAAGCAATTAGCATTGTTTTTGCTGTAAGAATTGAAAAACGTTCAGAAAAGATATTCTTGAAACCAATGTGCCAAATTCAAACAGCACTTAAGCACTCTGATCCCAGCTAAAGAGAAACATGTAAGAGTTAAAAGCATTATTTCATGGGCCTAAAGTGCAACGTTGTTGCCTGCATGTGCAATGTGTCACGCCATGTTTGCCTATTTTTTTGTGTGAAATGAGGTGCGGCCTAATAGAATCTTTGCACAAGGGTTAACAAGTTTTGAACATAATCGTTGTTTTCTGTTGTTGTTAGAGTTGAAAATATTCAAATCCGAGGGGCCAAGGGTTAGAGGACGGCTCAAAATAAACAAATGCCGCAGGGAGGCGGCGTCGTTTGACCATGAAAACATCAAAAAGGGCCGGCGTATTAATTTTAGGTGTCCGCCAAAGTTCAACGTCCGCCTGGGGCGAGATGAAGTAAAGAAACGGCGGCAAGGGTGACAGATCGGAAGATAAGGCCGGGGAGGTTTTTCTCACAGCTAAACCTGCGTGAGTTATTGATTTTTTGAGGAATTGATGAATCGCCGGTTTTACGATGTGACGGGAGGCAGCCCCGGGGCGATAGGGCGAGCCGACCGACTTACAAGAAATAACAATTACGATGGTACTTACTTTAAGGGCTACGAGAAGTGTGACCGTCTCGACGGAGTAGTAACCGCGGTCGACGTAGTCTCCCATAAAAAGGTAATTCGTGTCCGGAGACCTTCCTCCTATTCTGAACAATTCCATTAAATCGTGAAACTGGCCGTGGACGTCGCCGCATACTGTAACCGGGCATTTGACTTCCTGTACGTTGGACTCTTTGGCCAAAATTTCTTTTGCCTGAAAAAGCAGAAGGTGGTTTTTTGAAAAGGTCCCGGTCGTCGAGGTAAAGCGACTCCTCAGCCAGACTCACCTTGTCGCAGAGTGTTTTCACTTGGCTTTCCGTCAACTGTTTGCACTCGTTTAGCTGTTCGATCCACTGGTCGAGCTCCTTCAACGACGTTTTATCCTCCATTCTTCCGGGTCGAGATTTAACGAGGAAAAGAACAAAAAAAAAGGCACTAAACACAAAAAACCAAAAAAAGGGCCTGGATTTTGAAACGGGATCTCCCCGTCGTTTTTCCCTCTGCGGAGGCTGACCCTGGAAAACTGTAGGAACCGGCTCGAAACTGACTCGGAAAGGTTCCCCTTCGGCTCCTCGCTCCTGCTTTATTAAAAAATGCACGGGCGAAAACTGAAAACTGAAAAGCGTACACGAAAGAAAATGGCCGACGACTGAGAGCGGATCGAGGAACCCACACTCAAAACCAAAGCCGCCAACCTAAAAATAAATTCCCGGAGGTGAAGGGTGAACGTGATTTTTTTTCTCCTCTCTCACTCTATCTTTTTCTCAATATTTTTCTCTTCCACAAGCCACACTCTGTTTACTCTCTCTAACCGACCGTTTATCACATTTGACCGTTTAATAAAAATCACAGGACAATTGAACAAGATTTTGATTCTTCGGAGGGATCCTGTATAAACGGGCCTTTTATACCGCCAACCCGATTTCTCGTTTCATATGTAGAACTCGCGCAACTCCAATTACTTAATTTCGAATAAAATTAAAACAAAAAAGTTTGTAAGGACAGAATTAACGGAAAATAAATATATTTTTTTGTTTAATTCTCTCCAAATGAGAAACCTCTTTGTGAGTGAGATGTCTAATCCGCTGCATGGCGCGCTGAAATCGACCTTACAAAGGTGATTCATTCTACAAAAATTATTATAATAGTCCTAATTATACAAAAGCAATATATTCCATTTAACATATCATGAAACCAATCACAATTATTTTGTTAAATAGTGAGATTTCCTCCAATGGTCGGGTAGTGACGAATTTGAAAGTTGGACGATCATTTTGGTCCACGTTTCCTCACTGGGCTAGTCTGTCTTACCAGTTCGTCATTTCAATAATGATTGGTCTGTGTGTTATTTTGTCAATCATGTCCTTGTATAAGTAATTATATGAACCACCGAATATGGCAAAGAAAAACGCTTCAATTCCACAAGAAATTCTCAAAACAGGACTAAGTGAACAAATACTTAGATTGACAGCATCACTGGTAACTTTTACTCTTCTGCCTTAAACTTGAATAAATATCGTGACCAGAATCTCTCTGCTTCACCCTACGTCTATTTATTTACGTTACAGAGATCAAATCTTGTAAATTTTAACTTAATGTGAATGAGAAAGTTTATGTTTTAATTGAAAAATATAGAAAAATAAATTTAAACCTAATTGATCCTTGAGCTTGGATTAATCATGAAGTTGGTAGTTGAGTATTTGATCAATGACAGCAGCACGTGTATGTCAAAAACTTATAAAATATAATCTTGTCGAACGCAAACTGTTGAATTACAGGGAAAATCATCAATAGTAATTTATTGCGTTTTTAATACTGAATTTTAGTCAATTTGTGGAGGATTTTTGGTTGCTAGGATGGAGTCGGTTGTCTCGTAGGCAGACGCCGGATCGAAACGGCGTTTGCCGGCCATATTGACTTCCTTTCTCCAACACTGGACGTGTCCGACGTGCGTTCCACGATTCCGTTGTTATCGTCCTAATCCTATTCCATTTTCTAATTTCTGTACGGATTCGAAAAGGGATAAAGCCCAAATATGACGGAGACACTCCAACTTCGGGGGACCCTAAGCGGACACAACGGATGGGTCACCCAGATCGCCACCAACCCCAAGTATCCTGACATGATCTTGTCATGCTCCAGAGGTAGGCCGTTTGTAAAGTTCGCCTATTATTTTTTATACTATTTAAGGATCTTTTTAAGTATGACGAAATTTTAACTTCCTCTACTCAAACTTTTGCTTTAATGTGGTGAAACATTTTTTACATCAGGCGACTACTCTTTTATATTAATTTAAAACGAATTTCACTCCCTGTGTTACAGTGTCCCCTGTAATATTAGTCCCTGATTTTTATTATAAATTGAATATATGAAGCAAAATTTAATTATATGCTGTGTAACCTTTGCATATGGTTGCTGTTACAAATTGTGTCACGTGGGGGTTTAAGTGATTTTTATTTTGATCACTGCTGGGTTTTTTTTTAGAATAAAGTACAGCTAAATAAATATGAAGGTTATGATAAAATATACTTTCTTATAATTATACAGCATTCAAGCCGATGTATGCTGTATAATTTGTAAAAGATTTATGTAGCATCGTTTTTCCCATCAGAATTAGAATAACTTTCACTAAATATCGTTATAAAAGGTGTCTAATGAATTCGCTCAGTTTGTATACAGCGATTTATTTTATTTTTAAGTATAGTATAAAGTATATTTCAAAATACATTTGGGTTATGATTAATGTAGAAAGTCGTATCTGTTTTGATGCACATTGGCCAGATAGGGTAATTGTAGCAAACTGTACTTCTCTGAATGAAGGTAAATGTTGCCCTCCCATACATGGTAGTTTTTCATGTTGTGATGTCCAAACACTCATGTGGAGTAACTGAAGTACTTGACCTGAGTTGTTCATAAAATGACTCCTGGTTAAGTTTCAGTTTTTCATAAAGTGCGGATGTAATCCTTTGTTGAATGGAACCCGTTCTTATGAGGAGCCTTTGCTCATTTTATGAAACATCGGGTTGTAAAATGGTTGATAGTATTGTGTAGAGATTAGTGACTGTTAATAGATAATTATTCAGTATCGTGAGATGCGGTCTGGTGTGATGTAGGTATCAGAAAAACATTTTTGGACTGGCACTCTCAAGTCGACATGCAAGAATGGCACAATTACACACACTTTGAGCCCTGAAGATGATCTCAATAAAAGATCGAAACATCGGCACGATACGAAGAAAATGGTTTTTTGATACCTACATCACACCAGACAGCATCTCACGGTATCTGAATAAAGTTGATAGTATATTTAACAAAAATTTCAAGGGCTCTTTTAATTTTTACAAATTTAATCAACAGTGGGTGAACCATTTTATTCACATGTTGCCATCTTCCAAAATTGTAATTTTCCTCCCAAAACAACAGGTTTTTGAACAAGAACTCGTTGTGTTTTCTGAGTGATTGAGTTTAGTTGAAATAAATTTTTTCCCATTGATAGTTTTGCCAAACATGGAATAACTGAAAATCTGAAGATGCAATGTCAGGTGTCTGTTGTTAGGTAATACATTACAGCCAAGGTCCAACAATTTATGCTCACTAGGGGCACCTCATGGTGAAAACCTTCCCCTTGCAAATAACCAATTCCTGTCATTTTAGGTCAATTGCTGACTCTGTACAGTATAACCTAAAATTAACAGTTTGATTGGGCAGAAGATCATAATTAATCATCTTCCAATCCCATCAAAACAACATTACCTCCATGGTATATAATCCATGTTGACAGAGTTGACGATGGGTCACTTTTTTACATATGGCTGTTTTTGTAAAGGACTCACCTTTCATCCTCAGTTTTCATTCTTATTAAATTGGGTTATTTGCATTTGGAAGGGAATCCTAGATGGAGATGAAGTTCAATAAATTTTTCTGAGTCAACATGTGAGGAATCCTATATTGCTCTGACAAGCATGCCCAGCTGCTCTCAGATGTAAGAAATATTTTAAGTTTCTTCAAATGCAAAAGTTATTTGTGACATTGATTACTTAGAGATCATGAGATGCAATTTGGTATCTCTCATGATGTCTAAATAATCATTAGTTAAAGGTCAAACACCACACATTTGTGGATCATTTTCAATTTGGTCATCATCAATGATAGAAGGATGGCCTTTGTTACAAATAATGCACATTCAGTTAAACATAACATCACGATCTTCCAAATCAAAATTTCTGCTTCTGGACTAAGCAACTTGCGGATGGTGCTTTCTCCCAAAGCATCATCACCTTACACATCACGAATTTCCTTAGCAGTCTAAACTGGTGTTTTCCTTTTGTAATAATAAAAAATCATTAAATGATAAAACCATGAATTTTCTTTTCAGTTTAAATATAATTGAACTGACAAATAAAATTTTTTTTTTCTGAGTGTGTAAACATTGCTTAAAAAAATAAGAGGGATAAATTGGAATTTATAAAAAAAAAAAACCTTTTTTACAATTAAATATTGGTGTATAGCATTGCTTCTTCCCTGATGAAATACTGATGCAAACAACCAGATCCTAAGGTTTCAATGCTTTGATGGACAATCTGGATTGCTTTATGCTCTGCTTCTTCCAAATCTTTAGGTGGGTTCAAAACTCAGTTGCCAACTCACTTCCTCATAAAGACCATGATGAACTAGCTAAGTGATGTGGTTAATCTCCTAAAAAAAAATTTTGAAAAAAGGAAAGAAGTAATTGTGATACAGGAGAACTTAAATTCCTATAATAACTTCTTGTTAGATGCTACAGAAGAACACTTATAGTATGTGGCGGGTTGTAGGTGTGAGAGTTGGTAAACACATGTTAAAACTGATGGCATTCTGTTTTTCAGTGTCAGCTTAGACTAGCATGAGAGGAGTGAAACGTACCTAATAGTGATTAAATGTCAGTATATCTAATTTACATTTAAATAAAGCTATGCCAAAATGACTCCAAAGTCGAACACTCAAATGCCACTCGGATCTTTGCAGCAACCACGGAATAATTTACAGACAAAACTAGAATATAGTTTGTGTAGCATGTGTCCACAGCAGATTCACGCGGTCTTTGCTGTCAGTCAATCTGTGTTATAAACACTTTTGTATTTTTTACTGGAGCCTATCAGCCACAATCCTGGCCTCATCCCCAATCTACCTTTTATAAGAAAAATATTTAAACTGAGAAGACTGATCAATCACCAAAGAAAATATAGTCACAGTGATGAAAATTCTTTCCCCGGCAGACCATGTTCCAATTTTATGAACTGGTGATAAAAATTTGTTCTGAGTGACATAATATTCAAATAAAAAAATATTCAAAATAGGGTTGCCAATCAAGCCTAAAACCATTAAGATATATTGAAACTTTTTCAA
Source organism: Cimex hemipterus (assembly GCA_039619505.1). Classification (NCBI taxonomy): domain Eukaryota; kingdom Metazoa; phylum Arthropoda; class Insecta; order Hemiptera; family Cimicidae; genus Cimex; species Cimex hemipterus. Next base: position 25,757,405 of record CM077103.1, on the reverse strand, counting down.
TATTTACTTTCTTTAAGTATTTTTCTTATATCGTTTTATTTCTCACATAAGCGTTACTTGTTCTCATGGCGTGTATCATTTGTTAATCTGGTTAAAACAGCTCTGATACTGTAATGTAGTGTTAAATTATGTTTCCTGGGTTCTTTGGAGAGTTGTGAGGGTACTTTGATCATTTCTGATCATTTTGGTCTGCAAAGCACATTACAAAATCTTGCCAGGTCTGATGATGGACAAGGATCAACATCAAGGATAAGCAGGCCAAACTACGAATATGCCTAATTGTTTAGCATAAATTTTATTACATTATTATTATTTATTTATTTTTAATGTGAAGCACTTCATTCTGTGCGTTTGTTCTGTTTTTAACTTTCTTCTTGATTTGATCATAGTCGATTCAATAAATAAGCAATTTCCTTAAGGACAAGGTCACAATGATGAAAATTCTTTCCCCGGCAGACCCATGTTCCATTTTTAAAGGGTGGTGATAACAATTTGAGTTCTGAGTGACTGATTATAGAAAGAAAGGAAAAAATAGCTATTTAGATCAGACCGAATGTTATTGATGGCCTAATTTTTAATTATTCTTTTATATGTTTGCTTCAGTTGTATTTATTATATTATATAAATAGTCAGACCCCTTAAATGCTTGCGATAGCCTATTCAGACTGAATTTCAGTTATACAGAAGTCCTTCATGTACATCAGCAATGAGCAAACTATGCTTTTTCAGAACTCATAATTTCTAAGTACACATAACTTACTCTGTTCTTTAACAAATCAGACCATTTTATTAGTTGGTTTTGCATGATTGTGGTTATTTGCTAATCTGAAATCATAGTTTGGACTGCCCAATAGTAGAGCTTATTTCATTAATTACGCGTTAGACATTTCAGGTTGCATTAACTATATGAGAAAAGCACTTGCGTTTCCTATTAAATAGTAGGTGCATTCAAGTTGCGACAGTGATACTTATCAATGAGCGATCTTCATGAATCTGGTCACAATGATGAAAATTCTTTCCCCGGCAGACCCATGTTCCATTTTTAAAGGGTGGTGATAATGTGTTCTGAGTGACTATTATAGAAAGAAAGGGAAAAAATTGTTAGATCTGAATATAAATTTGTATCAAGGAAGGTAAGGGGGGGGTTATTTAGATCATACCTAATGTTATTGTTGACCCAATTTTTAATTGTTCTTTTATATGTTTGCTTCAGTTGTAGTAGGTACATTCAGGTTGGGATAGTAATACTTATCAATGAGCGATCTTGATGAATCTGGTCACAATGATGAAAATTCTTTCCCCGGCAGACCAAGTTCCATTTTTAAAGGCTGGTGATTAAAGTTTGTTCTGAGTGGCCAATTTTTTTTAGGAGGGGAAAGTTTATTATAGCCTCTAAGCCTCCTGTTTAGTAAGATTTAAATCCAGTATTTGCTGAGCATTTTTAACTTCTTGGTATATTAAAATGTTGCTAGTCTCTAATCACTTCAGCTCATTTCTGTATTTATAAAAAAAAAAAAAAATTGCAGTGTTATAACAATTTAATAGGGTAGTTGGTGATAACTTCACACAGTTTCATGATTTTCGTTCTTGGCAGAGGAATTATTTGTTCAGAAGACCAATCAAAACTGGAGATGCACTATGAGAAGGGCCTGAAACGGGTTCATATGTCATAAAGAATAATCTTGAAGGAGTGGAAGAGAGGGTCAGAAGAACTTCATCTCTTAAGAGTATGATATTCATGCTGGTGCTTGCTGCGTTCACCGCTGTCAATCATACTGATATTAATTCACTTCTGTCACATGAGCTACTGGAAATACATTACCAGTTCCTTCCAAGACTGGTAATCAACTCGTACATCTAGTTCTTTATCCGTTTCTTCTAGGTCTGGATATTGATCAGTCAACTTCACACAGCAAAAATTAATGTCTATAAATACATTTCTACTGACAGGGACTAGTGGTCCAAAAACCTAAGATCAAAACAATAGTAGTAAAATGATTTTCTAAATAATGTAAAATGTAATTTCCTGGCACTTAGATTTTTGAAGACATTTTATGTAAGTTAAAATATTAGAAACTTACTTAATTCTAGCAGTTAGTTTTGCTTACAGTTAGTTAAATAATAAAATTTTTAATTATCTGTTGGTGATCATTTATATAGAACTAACTTTTGATTAGGTCAGTCACTGTGATGATAATCTTTCCCCGGCAGACCATGTTCCAATCATTTAAGCTGATGACACAATTTTTTTCTGAGTGACTGATATTTTATATAAACAATATTTATCCTGTATTAATGGTATAAATAATTTTGTAACTATGTTACCAATGTTAGTATTATCCTCTCTGTGAAAGTGAACGGGTAAATGATTTTTAAAAAGTCTTGTAATAAGCTTAAATAGTAAAATACTGCCCAAACTCGTTATGATGATCAATTTTTTTAAAGCAAAATTCGTTAATGAGCTTAGTTGTGGATATGGGTCTGAATTGAGTTTGCAAAGTATTTTTTTTTTTTTTCAAAAATCATCTCTTTTTTGGCATATGTAATATGATATTAGCATTAATGTAACTATTCCATATTAAATTGAATAGTAAATATTGTTTATATAAAAATATGAATTGAAATTTTAATAAAAATATGAGTTAAATGCCCTTTAAGTGACTGTGAGCACTAAGAGGTACATGATTGTGTTTTTTTTTTTTAGATAAGACTTTAATTGTGTGGAAACTTAACCGTGATGATACCAACTATGGTGTGCCCCAGAAACGTCTTCACGGACATTCTCACTTTGTGAGTGATGTAGTTCTGTCATCTGATGGCAACTACGCCCTCTCTGGTTCCTGGGACAAGACTCTCCGACTTTGGGATCTTGCCGCGGGCAAGTCTACGAGGAAATTTGAAGACCACACCAAGGTGGGATTGTTTTTATTTATTTTTCCCCCTCTCAAATTTATTGTGATGAAAATATTTCTTTCCCCGGCAGAAAGTTTCGTATTATTGTGGTGAACAAGATATTTCTGATAAAATGTAGATTTTAAGAAAAGTTTTTTAAGCCGTTTTCAATTCTAATGGAATTATTCTATTTTTAGGATGTCCTCAGTGTTGCATTTTCTGTAGACAACCGTCAGATTGTATCTGGATCCAGGGATAGGACAATTAAACTCTGGAACACTCTTGCCGAGTGTAAATATACCATTCAGGTTCAGAAATTTTGACCCTTTCAAAAGATTGTTTTCCTTACATAAAATTTTCTTTTAGGATGATGTTCACACCGATTGGGTTTCTTGTGTTCGGTTTTCTCCAAACCACTCAAACCCTATTATTGTTTCATGTGGTTGGGATAAAGTTGTTAAGGTAAAAAATAAATTAAAATTCAACCCAATTGAGAACATTTTTTAAAACATTTACTTCCTAAAAGGTTTGGAATTTAACAAACTGCAAGTTGAAAATCAACCACGCCGGGCACACTGGTTACCTTAATACTGTCACCGTGTCTCCTGATGGTTCGCTTTGTGCATCTGGCGGTAAAGTATGTATTCTTTGATATCTTACTTTGGAAAAATATTAAGACAAGAAATTTAAAATATCAATACTTGATTTTGTAATTAGGACTGCAAAGCCATGTTATGGGATCTTAACGATGGCAAGCATTTACACACTTTAGATCACAATGACATCATTACAGCTCTATGCTTCAGTCCCAACCGGTACTGGCTGTGCGCTGCATTTGGACCATCTATCAAAATTTGGGTAAGTTGTGATTTTTGTACTTAGCAAAATATTATTCGTACTGAAAAGAGAACATAAGATATTTTAAATATTTGAAGAATGTTATTTTCTTGTTTGTAGAGTGTTTTATCTGATATAAACAACACTGGTTAGACCTGATTATTAAATTATTTATGTAATGATTTTTGGAGATCGTGAGATAGGTTTGGTGTGATGTAGATTTAGAAAAAAAATTTCTTTATTTTGACAATGTTTCGATCTTTGAGTTCATCGGCAGGGCCTATTTTTTACATCGTCTTGCACAGTCATTTAATTTGTACTGAAATTGATAACTAGAATGTAGCTATAAATGATGAAACACATAGCAAAGCAAGATTCTATGAGCTTTTGAGTGAGCAGATAAGTAGTTGAAAATTGTTACATTATTCGTTTCAAAGATTTACAGAGTTGTATGTTGTAAATTATTAATTTTTGATGAATAATGTTTTTGAATGCTAGTCACTCCAGACAGTGAGCCGTTTAACAGCTTAAACTCATTATAAAAGTGATAAATAGTTTGCGAGTAGAACTACCAGTTTCAATTATTCTCACTTTTTTTAAACTATTTCTATGATAGCTTGTGGCTCAATAGTTTAATGCTCCTTTGACTCATTGATTATTACATTACTGTAATAAATATTTTATATACATATATTATGCCTATTCTCATTATTACCATCAGTTGTCGTCTATTTAAATCGAAATTTAGATATTTTACATGATGTCTTGCATTCTATTATTCTGAAGTTGATAACTAGAATGTAGCAATAAATGATGATCAAGCACATGCAAAGCGATATTCTATGAGCTTTTGCTGCGGATATGGGTCTGACAATTGTTACATTCAATATTTACAAAATTTAAAAAGTTTTGAAATCTCAATTCAGTAATTTGCAATGAATTTTTGATAAATCTGCACCTGCATATTAAATGATTTGACTAAAAATGATCTAAAGTATAGTTTAGTTCTTCTCACAAACAGTTCACAATTACTCCAATATTTATGTCTATGATTGATTTGACAGAATTTGATTTGCAGTTTAACTGTGCAGTTAGCATTTAATAGCTCATCCTTAGAATCAAGGGGGGGGGAATCAATCAGCCTATTTTCATTGTTAAAGTATACTTGTATTGTCTATTTAAATCTGAAATTAAGATATTTTACATCAGGCGCTTGCAGTCGTTTTTACTGAAATTGATAACTAGAATGTAGCAATAAATGATGATCAAGCACATGCAAAGTGAAATTCTATGAGCTTTTGCTGCGGATATGGGTCTGATGATTGTTACATTCAATATTTAAAAAAAATTTCAAAATGTTTCATCTCATTACCTTTGATGAATTATGTTTTAAATGAATAAATCTGCACCATTACATCAAAATTGATTTGTTAAAAATTATTTAAACCTTAAATTATTAATATGTGAACATTACTGTCGCAGTTTAATTTGTAGAACTCGTTTGACAAATATTTACTTATTATGGCTACACAAGAAGTAATATTTTATATAAACTATTTACAAATTGTCACAAATATTGAAATTGATAACTAAAATGTAGCAGCAATAAATAATGAGATCACATAGCAAAGAGAGATTCTATGAGCTTTTGCTGCGGATATGGGGCTGAAAATTGTTCCCTTCTTCATTTTAAAGATTTAAGGAGTTTTATGTGGTAAATTATTAATCTTTGATGAATACTGTTGTTTTTGAATACTATTCGCTCATGACAGTGAGCAGTTTAACAGCTCAAACTCAGTATAAAAGTGAAATACAGTTTGCCAGTAGAACTATCATTTTCAGTTAATATACTCACTCTTTTTTAACTATGTCTATGATTCCTTGTGGCTCTCTAGTCTTTAATTCTCCCTTCACTTATGGATTATTACATCATTATAATTTTTTATTATTTTTTTTTTAATTATTATTATTATTATCATTTTTTTAATTTCGATATTTTACATCAAGCCCTTTGCAGTTATTTGTACTGAAATTGATAACTAGAATGTAGCAATAAATGATGATAAATCACATGCAAAGCGAAATTCTATGAGCTTTTGCTGCGGATATGGGTCTGACAATTGTTACATTCAATGTTTACAAAATTTAAAAAGTTTTAAAGTCCCAGTTCAGTAATTCGAAGTCAATTTTTGATAAATCTGCACCTGCGTATTAAAATTGATGATTTGGTTAAAAATTTCGAAAAAGATAATTTTGTTCCATTCACAAACTTCTTCACATTTACTTAAATTTCAAGCCTTTAAATGCTCATCATCAAAAATAAATAGAAGTTTACAATTTACATTGGAAAATATTCTTGTAGTTGCCTAGATGTCTAGATTCACTCCTGACAAGGAGCATTTAAAAGCTTGAACTTAGTATAACTGCAAAAAACAATTTGCAAGTAAAATTATAGTTTTCAATTAATATCATCACTAGTTTATTTTAACTATTTATTTGTATTTCTATATTTGACTGAATTTAATTAAGCCTAATGATGAGCATTTAATAGCTCAAAATCAGTGGAATTCAAAAAGCAGTTCTAATTAAATTCAATAATTAATATCCTCACTCCGTTTTAACTATTTCTATGATTGTTTGTCGCTCTATAGTTTAGCGCTTCCTTGACAAATATATTGACATCACTGGAATAATTATTTTATATACAAGTATGTTTACCAATATATGAGCTTTTGTTGCGGATATGGGTCTGACATTGTTGCATTCAATTTTTTAAAAATTGAAAAACTTTCTGTGCCAAATCGGTAAAGATGAATAATGTTTTCAATTAATAAATCTTCACCTGCCCATTGATATTATTAATCTGTTAAAAAATTATTTGCAGATAATTTATCAATTTGTGAACATTATTATTGTTTGCAGTTTAGAGTTTTGAACTCATTTGACAAATATTATTTATTGTGGCAACAGTAGAGTAATTATTTTATGTAAATTTTTTTAATGAATTGTCTATTTTCAGTTTGTCTTTTTAAATTTGAAATTTAGATATTTTACATCAAGCCACCATACAATACCAAGCCCTTGAATTCATTTGTACTGAAATTAATTGATAACTAGAATGTAGCAATAAATGATGAACACATATTGCAAAGTGAAATTTTATGAGCTTTTGCTGCGGATATGGGTCTGATAATTGTTACATTCAAC
>CM077103.1:25715336-25745503 GCA_039619505.1 Cimex hemipterus | reverse complement strand
AGACAGTAATTATATTTATATATAAATATTTGTAATAACTATTGAAAATATTATTTTATATTAACATTTAATCAACCTTTTAAAATTTATATGAACTGAAAAGTAAAATATTTTTATAAAGGCTAGAAACAGTTTATCCAAATGTGTAGTGTAATTTAAATATCAAATATTTATCAATCATGCTTATCAAGCCTTCCAATGCTATTGTGATTTGTTGCATTGTAAATTATTGTAATGTATGCTTAAATGTTTTTTTTTTTCATTTTACAATAATTAATGTCTAATAATTATGAAAAATATATATGGGATTTTTACATCGTTATTGTTTTGTTTTATATTTTAATATTTAACACCATTTTAGAAAATTCTATTATTCACTACTTGTTCTTGGTTAAAGTGTGTTGCTGTGAGAGATTACATTATATTAATAATAATATTATCTTTAGTTGGTCAAGCCATCTAACTGGGCGAAAAGAAAGCCCTATTGTTCTAATAGGGGGCGTCGGTGGCTGCAATGTTTAAGGTGTTGCGCCGTTGCCACAGCTCTCTTCACTGTAAGGTAAACATCCCGTGTTCTTTTTATCAAAAACACTGACACCCCAAGAGTTAATGACCAAGTGTTGTGAACCCTCGAGAGAAAAAAACATTGATTGGATGTGATAAAAGAAAAACAGGTTTGGATTCGTAGAAACCTTTGTTTTTCTTTTGTCACATCCATCAATTTTTTTTTTTTTTTATACGATCAACTCAATAGTAATTACAACAAAAGTGCTACCTAAGAGGAAAGCGCACCTGTCACAAACATGGCAGTTTTAGATGAACGATATTAACTATCAATACTTATGTTAGCATGCCAGCGGTTCACATATAAGACAAAAATAAAATTAAGCAAAACAGAATAAAATAAAGACTAAACTTGATTTCTACTGAAATTATGCTTTGAATAATAAAAATAATGATTATGTGGAGATGGTGAGATGTGTGTCATTATTGTGTCGTGTTGAGAGTGCTCATGGCAATGTACTGTAGAGCACTCTCAACACGACACAATAATGACACATCTACACAGAAAACAAATACTTTGAGTCCTGAACACGATCTCAATAAAGCCTGAAATGCTGGCACAATAAAAAAAATATTTTTCTAAACCTAACTGTTAGTAAATGATTATTTGGAGATCGTGAGAAGCAGTCTGGTGTGTTGTAGGTTTTAGAAAAATATATTTTTTTGTAGATGTGTCATTATTGTGTGTCGTGTTGAGAGAACCCTATATTGCATTGCCCTGAGCACACTCAAGACGGCACACAATAATGACACATCTACAAAAAAAAATGTTTTTCTAAACCTGCGTAACATCAGACCACATCTCACTATTTCTAAATAATCATTAACTAACAATCACTGAACATCATACAAAATAAAAATATGTTGATCCTCGTATATTATCTATAAAAGAAGAATGTAAAGTGTAAAAGAAAGTAATAGAAACAATTTTTTAATAAAAAAGGAGCAATTTCTTTTTTAAATCTCTGGCCCCTCACACTTCAGCAGTACACTCGCATGCACGCAGACAAAACAACTGGACTAATATTTTGTTGTGTATTTCACATCGTATCTGTATAATTATATTAATTGCAACATACTTATTTTAATGTAAACAAACTAAATGAAATCAGAAATTAAAGAGTTTTAATTTTACAAAGTTTAATTATGATTGTTTGAAAGAAAATTCACCAAAACCCTGGAAAATCATTTAGTGAGAGATTAAAAATTTAACTAACCATTTATTTCCTGGTAATACTCTTAATAAAATGTATTACTTCCTCTGGTCTCAAGAAAAAGGTCTTTCTTTTCGAAGAAAGTCTTCTAGGTGTCGAGTAAATAAACGATCTGATTTCATCTTGTGAAACCCTATTCTTCAACAAGAGCTATAAAGCTGTTCAATGCTTGTTGGGCGTGGTAAATCAATCTCTTTATGGTGCCAGAACATGCTGGGCCAATTCATTGTGGTCGGTAATCCCTACATTACTGAAGTAACGGGTAACAACTGCGGTCGAGCATTAACACAAAGTTGTACCAAATAAAAGGAGCGAATGGGATTACAGCATCCAAACTTCAAGAGAAAAAGGTTAAGATCCATTCTGTTTGATAATCAGATCAGTGCAGGCATACATTGTTACAAATGAACATGCGAGAACAAAAAAATTTTTTTGGCGCCGGGGTGACCAGACTCGGGCACAGGCGAGGATGCTCTTGGTGAAGTCGAGTGAGGCCTTTAAAAGGCCGAAGATGCACGGGTGGAATGCCTCGCCAGGGCTTAGCCGGGACACTGGCGAGGAGTGGGGCCCGACAGAGCAGACAAGGGGGCCTTGGGCAGAGACTGGTCAGTGTGGACGAGCAAGGCCAGAGGGTAAAAAGCAACGTGACAGTTCTATTCAATTAATTTTTTTTATTTTTTATAGGCATCGTGGACTGAAGGTTTCGTGTGTGCGAGGGGAGATTCAAACTTTTGAGTGAGACTAGAAGATTGGTTCCTGGATAGGTTTTTTTTTTCTTATAATTTTGAAGAGGCTTGTTTAAATTTTTTGGGGTTTTTGTTTGTTTTACTTGTAATACAGAGGACATTATTATTTTACTTCCTTGTTTTTTGTTTATTATTATTTCCCCAAGGGTTTCACTGTTCCCCCAAGAAGAAGAAAATAAAATAAAAAGTGTGACGCTCATCACTTCTCTTTTGGGGACGAAGCGGCTACGGGAAGAGGAAAAAATCTCCACTGAGCCCCAGGTACCTAGTGACCGGGTGAATTGCCAACGGCCTGGTGAGGAACCGAAACAACATACACTTCGATTCTACGCATACCATCTGTCTGTCAAGCATGAGCATAAAGCACATAAAGCAAAGCATTCTTCACATCTCTACACACAGTCCCTGTCATCTCCTTGCCACCTGCCAAACCAGCACTCATCTGGAAAGAAAACACCCATTGTTTAAGTGTCCAAGCAAGATACCGATTTGTGAATAAGTGCCCTTCCGCTATCCGAAAACCTGATATAGTACATCAAAATACTAGGCTATTCTCACAAATCTTTTTGATTATTATTTTATAGCTTATTACATTATGGACCATTTTGAGTTGACTATAGCCAGGAAGCCAATAAATGACGGTTCTGAAGATAAAGAGCAATAAAAGCCATTCTGGTCGACCACTACCTTCTTTTCGTCTGAGTCTTTGTGGGATAAAAATGCTATAGACTATAGTGGATGGTAGAACATGGCACACCCAAGACGACCTGAGGGAAATCTTATGCCATTTTGCCACATTTGATGCCACCAATAGTTAAACTACAGGAATTTATGTCTTTTTATCACCAAAGTACATATTCAAAGAGAGCAAATAATGTTACTATTATAAAATTCATTAGAGTCCGTAGTCCAATTGACCGAATAATGTTTTTCAATTAATTAATCTTTACATAAGGTATTGGTTAAGATAAAAAAAAGTCAGTGTCATGAGCGGGAAATTAGTGCCCAAGTGGATAGAAGGCACGATAGCTCAAGTGGTAGAGCAGCAGAGTATTTAGCCAAGGTCATGGGTTCGAATCTCGCCTGTGACAAGGATTTTTTTATCTCAACCAATATCTTATATACGAATTAATTAATTGAAAAACGCTATTACTATTATTTTTTGTTTGCCATTAATATTAAAACAGCAAAGTATAGTTTTATTTCATGCATTCATGCGACTAATGCCCTCACCATTTCTTCCTTTTTGTTCGAAAAGACAAGAATACTATACACAAACATCACTTATCAATTTATTTTCTCTTCAAATTTTAGTATAAAATACAAACACCCTACATTTCTCAAAAATATAATGTCTTATAGAACTTTATGTACATACCAAGTAGTTATACTTAAATATAAGTTTTACATGCAAAAAAACCAGTACAAATCAGTAGTAGTTGGATTTTAAAAATTTAAATTATTAAACATACTTATTTGGTAAATTGTAACTTGTGTATGCAAAATGGCATATATTCTATTGCTTACAAATATTTGAAAACAAAAAACATATATAACGGAAGACTAGGGTAGGATTAATAAATTATCAAAAATTTAACAAAATCAAAAATTCTTGAGATCAAAAAATTAACTGTAGTGTTAGGTAAAACAAGCGGCATGTAAAGAATGGTTAGTAATAATCAAAGAATTGTGTAAAACTAACAATAACAAACTCAATATTAGGAAACAATAAAATTGTTTGAAAGCAATTTCAGTACATTAAGGTGTAATCCGCACCACATCCGTGTTTCCTTCTTTTATCATCTGTTGCTCCCACCGACTGAGTTTTTTCTTGTACACCTCCCAATCAGATTTGTACTTATCGGTGTATTTCTTTTTCACAGAATCTGGAAGTTCTTCCCACATTTTTCCCACTTGTTTTTGCCATTCCTTTAAAAAATATTACATAATATTTATTTTAAAACTTATTAAAGCTGATCAGGTTTATTTTTGTCTTTTGAAAAATATAACAAAAATGAAAAAATATGATTCTAAATTATTTATTGTATTTATATTACCGTAGATGGTACAGATCCTCTTTCTGGTGCTTTCTCTAATGAGAATATGAAATAGGGTGGAAGTGGCTTCTTCGGACAACCCAAATCATTCTTTTTCTATACATAGAAATTAATGTAATTAAGAAATAAATAAAATTAAAAAACTTCCAGCTAAATATCTGTACATTCATTACCTTTCTGAGGAATTTTTTATGTTTTGCAATTTTAATATCTAGTTTGGCCTGTAGTATTTTTTCTTTATCACTTGTGCTCAATTTCTCTTCATACACTTTACACAAGTTTTGGTACTCTTCCAACTCTAATTTGTACTTATCCATCAGCTTGTTTTTTGTCCCCTCGTCGATCAACTTCCATTTTTCAGAGATTAATTTTGTCAATTCTGAAATAAAAGAAATGAATGATATTAAAACTTCAAACAAACGCAAAATTATTGACAAGATTTCTGATTTATACAAGTTCAAAGATGTACATACATACATGCTGAGTTGAGTCTACCATTTCTTCCAGTCCACTAACAATTGTGGCTTTTGAAATTTACAATAAATTAACGGCAGGCCTAGAGAATCAATCATCCTGGATTTTGACAGACTGGAGCTAGTCTTACCTGTCCAGCCACCAATGTTGGGTCTATCAACACGTCATTTCAGCCCCCATCGCAATCACTTCCTAAAACTACACCCGTTCACGCTCAGTTAGCATGGTGGAGTACTTGTATTCCTCCATCAACCTTTACACCTATTACATAACTAACCTCGATATTCTAACACCATTCCTCATGAATTACACACTCACATTGATAAATACATTCACTCTCGACATTCACTAGGAAACACAAAATTATCAACATGCAATAAAACAGCCTTGTTGCATCTAAGTACAGAGACCCAAATACACACTGCCTTGCTCAAGCACAATTCTCGTAACGAGTGGCATTCCTCTCCATATGGAGCCAAGGAATGGTACTTTACATTTATGTGTGACACATTGACCAACCTTTCTCTACTTTATTGATGTATACACGGGATTTAGCGAAAATGTAAGTCTCTGTGTGTCAACCTTGCCAGGCCTATTCTTAATTGAGTAAGGATGATCCTCCGAGGGCTACCTATTCACATTGCTCTTGGTACAAGAACTTGTTGGCTGTTCAGGCACATCAATAATCCATATTTAATAGGAAAGAAATCACAGAACGTGTCAAAGGAAGCAGGAACAGACTGCGAATCCCAACAGGACACTGCAGATTAAATGGACACAAAGAAAATTGGATCAATCCAAGATGTCACATGCGAAATCTGCAAAGAGACAGAAGAGACACCAACACATTTGCTAACAAACTGCGGAGCTACACTAGCCTGCAGGAGGAAATGTTTTGGGATGTATAATGTGAACATATAAGAGCTTCAACCACTGAAATCGGGCCTATTAACCAAATTTCTTGATGAAATAGGACTCACCAATGTGCATTATTGGTAAGTGGAGTATAGTGACACTATTAGGACTTGGTCAGTCTTCAAAGAAATTTGAGATAGACAAAAACCTTCAAATATGTAAATACGTACACACACATATTTAAGATTGTTTTGCCCTTATGATGACCTTAAAAGTTGATCTAAAGCTTAGGAGTTACAACTGAATTTCTTCTTTTTTCAAGACGATACTTTAATCCAATGTTGGGGAGGGAAAAATTGGTTTCTCCAACACTGAAAGACATAAATAAATATTAAGCATGTCCAGAGTTATCCAATATACCTATAAGATGCATGTTGGGGTTCTCTTTGGCGACTTCCGGCCTGGTTGAGTTAGCGAATTGGAAAAAGGGGGTTAGGGGTTTTTTCGGCTTGGGCACGATGCCCAGCTTCTCTTCTAGGGTCACCTTCGCCAAATTTGGGACGCATGACGTTGAAATTCTGAAAAAAAAAGGTTTAAAATCTAAAACACTCTCAAAAACACAGTGTCTTACATGCGCCTTGAGGCGTACAGACAGCTCAGACGTAAATTGCAGAGCCTGACTGATAGGCCGGGCAAAGCAGACATTTTTGACCTTACTCCAAACAAAAACTTATTGGGGGGAAAAGTTTTTTAAAAGCTCTCCTATAAATTCGGATAGATGAGCTTTTCTTTGTTTACATCTCTTTTCAACTTTGGGAACAAGCGAGTTTTCGAAACGCCAGGTTATATTTGGCAATTTCTTACATTAATCGATTGACAAATGTGACTATATATATTTTGAACAAAATCGATTCTTGTTCTAACAAAAAGTTAGTTTTTGGAAAATTGTTGATTTTCACCGAAATATATTTTAAACCAACGAGTGAAAGCAAAAACTATTAGAAATAAATAAAGTTACTTATTATACGTCAAAACTTTTTAATATTTTTCACTTTATTGTAGTCATTTATTTTTATTTTATTTCATTTATTTTAACGGTACAAATAGGGCTTTAAGCAAGCCCTCCCTATATATACATATATTAGAGATAAATTTAGTTTTTTGAGCATAGTAAAATAATAATAGCAATAATAAGAATACTAGTTGACTATCGCACTTTGCAACCCTTTAGGCAAAGGCTGAACGTTTTGAGTTATTTAAAAGAGTTATTAGGTCACAAGGTAGAGCACTTTTCAGATTTCTTAAATTTATTGGAATTTATAATGAGATTTAGGCCATTTCCCAATTTTTTATACTTTTGAATGTTTGTCTGACGGTAATTACGGTAATAAAAATAATAATAATGAAACCTATAATTATAAGTAAAATTAATTAATCTACAATAAGCATACATCCGTCTCTAACTACACCAAAATTTGTGTTTGATCTAAACTCTCTGAAAATGGTTTCATTTTTTCTTTTAGATGACTAATTTTGTGTCACATTCTGGCTTCATAGGCATATAGGCCCTACTGATTGGAGGGACACAAAACCGTTAGAAGTCCATTTGTGATAATTATTTTCAATATTATAAATTGTTACACAAAAATAAAATTAAATGATAACTAGTAAAAAATTAATAATAATATATATTTCTTTTAAATATATACAGCATATTTACAAAGATGGAAATTATTTTACAGTAGCTTTTCCAAACAGTGATCTGAACAATTTCTCTTCGGCTTCAGGAGTCCACTGGTTATTTGGTATTGGAGCCATAAAGCTGACTAGCTTGTTATGTACTGTATATCTGAGTTTACGGCCTTTTGATGCTTTTGTATCAACTTTTCTCTTCAGTTTACTTCTCATTTTTTGTAATTCCAGCCATTGCCTGAAACATTTTTTACATATAAGCAAAACTAAGTATGCTATAAGTTAGCAAATAAAAATAATTTGCGATAGCTGTTTAGAAAAACAATTTAACAATCAAAAAAATAAAATCAAAATTTAAAAATAAATAAATAGCAACCTTCCATGCTTGAGTGGATCTGTGACATCAGTAGATTTTCTTTCGATAAAATCTCTAAGAAGTTTGTGATAAAAGTCATTATCGTCAAAGATTTCTTCATCATATTCATTCTGAACTTTGCTCTTAGATGTCAAAGTTTCAACTTCATCGATTGGTTTTTCTACTTCTATCTGCTTGCCGAGTATTCCATAGTCGGAGCGCAATAATTGTGTCTTCTTTATTAACCTTTCCTTATCGTACAAGATGTGCTCTATCTGTTTAAGCGGTGATTGGTCGAATGCGGAGAAGTCACTGCTGCTTGCCTTGCCACTGGCCACCTTTGTTCTTTCATACCATTTGCGTATACTTGATTCTCCAAATGGCTTAAATTGTTCGTAAGTATCCTTGATGAAGTTTTTAGAATCTGCGACTCTAGCTTTTTTTGCTTTTGGGGCTTCTTCAATACCCTCGTCTTCACTCGACACATTTTCACTTTCATTTTCCTTTTCTTGATCCTCTCCTGATGCTAAAGAAGATGCTATACTTTCATCATCATCGTCAACATTCATTTCACTATCACTGTGATTATCATTAATGTTATTTTTTGTGCTCTCCTGGTTTTTCCTACAAAATAAATAATTATTTTTGCTACAAAATATAACAGTACATTTATATCAATTAATAGATTAAGAATTCAACTTACAGAAAATTCTGGTACTCTGAAGAAACCAAACTTAAAGATTCCTAAAAAATAGACAATATTATAGAGAGAGAAAGAAAAATCTGAACTAGTAGAAACTAAATCAAACAATTTTTGAATAACAAACCTGAACATCCAAAAGTGTTTTCATCATGTTACTCAGAGAAGCGTAAGTCTTATCAATGACTGCTTCATCAACTTTTGTCAACTCAGACTTAAATTTCTCAAATTTATCTTTTTGATACAGTTGATTTCCAGCAATCATACAAGGTTGCATCTTTATCCTGCATTCTAAAAGTGTCTCCCATATGCCTAAAATTAAAGAATAAGAAAAAGAAAATATATATATGTAGGATAAGAATTTAGAGTTTAGTAACAATGTAATTAAAAACTGAGTATGTGCTTTCGAGAAAATTTTAGAGATAAAGCGTGATTCAAATTACAATCAAGTGTAATAAAACATACTTAATTGGTTTCTAATAGCATTTCCTTTAGTAACATCTGATCCCACATCTTTTGCCTTAGCTGAGAATATTTCAATTTTGTCTTTTTCCACAGGCTGCTTTTGATTTTCATAATCAGCTAAATTAACATCATCATCATCAACATATCCATCACTAAAAACAAAGGACAAAAACTAGTATTGATTATTATTATCATCATTATTTTTAGAAGTAAAATTAACCTTTCATTATCTTCTGATTCTTCTTCATTTTGACTAGCCTCTTCTTCATCTTGACTTTCATCTTCTTCTTCATCGACTTGATCCTCGTCTAAATCAGTTTCACTTTGTTCATTTTCTAAATCCAAATTTTCCAGATTACTTTGTTCATTCTCTTCTTCTATTCCTGTGGAATTTCGATCTTCCTCATCATCGCTGAGCAATACTTTCAGTGAGTTTTTAAAGTCGGAATCAGCCTGGAGTTTGCTTGTGGAAAAAGCCTGCCTAGAAATGGGTTTTCCACTGTACTCGCTACCCAAATCAATCGGAGCCTT
Organism: Cimex hemipterus; assembly: GCA_039619505.1. Lineage (NCBI taxonomy): Eukaryota > Metazoa > Arthropoda > Insecta > Hemiptera > Cimicidae > Cimex > Cimex hemipterus. The sequence goes on along the minus strand of CM077103.1, from coordinate 25,735,850 downwards.
TTTTCTGATCTCGCCAGGAGTTGTGTCCTCATATTCATTAAAGTCTGGGACTTCGCTGTGATCAAGTACAGAATCTGCAATCACCATCGGAAAGTTAATTTTTATATATAGTAAACCAAAACAATCCAGTCGCAGTATGTATGCTGAATATTATAGCTAACGTGTTAAAGTGAGTAAAAACAAAAATAAATAAAATATGAATCAAGAGAAAAATTAATTTTAACTTTTCAACAAATTATTTGCATCAAGGAAATGTAGCGCTCACATTCTGTGGTTGTAAAGTGATGACAGATGTACGTAATTAGATATTAATATGGGAGATTTTTTGACAACAGTAATAATTTATAGTGCCAGGTCAGGTGGGCACTCAATTCCTCAATTTTGGAATGATTTGCTTATTAGTGCCTTTTTTCTGGCCAGCAAAAAAGGCTATTGCCAGAAATGATGAATGATGAAGCAAGTACAGGATCAAATCTTTTTAAAGATAGTTCCTACTGACATAAGTTGTTTTGCAACGATCCAGATTTCAAGCCCTTAGCTAATCATCAATTGAAGGATTTCTACAACATGATAATGAACTAAGGGCTTGAAATCCGGATCGTTGCAAAACAACTTACTGTGAGTACGAATTATCTTTTAAAAAGGCTATTGTCTATTTTCTCCATCTTGGGTTTTTGATTGACAAAAATGGGCTCTTCATTAGGAGGGCCTGGCAGTCTTTAATTTTTTATGAAACTTCTGGGACTCTTTTATGAATTTTAATTATATTGTTATAATTAAATGATAATTAAAAGTAACTTAAATAATACTTTTTAGGCAGGGGCTCAGTGGCCCTTCTAAATGTGATGAAAAAGCTCTGCAACTCATGTATGCACATACATTGTGGTCCAACCTCAGTTTGGCCAGGGTACTGGATAATCCACTGAGTACCTGCCATCATTCACACTAATAAATAAATTCACTCTAACTAAAAAATATCCTACCATATGTCAAATAAAAAATTGAAGACATCGGTATTTTATGTCGGTGCCTCGCTTACAATCACTCCAAAACTGTATAACTAACCTAGGTTGGTGGGTCTGTGTGGTACTATAAATTCCGCCACTCATCCACACATACATAAACATTCAATCTAATAAACACATCCATACAACATGCATGTAGGTGTATTTTGTACTATTTACTTTCCCTAGCATTTTCATTTTATTTTCATTATAAATTGTTTTGAAATTTATTAGAAATTGTTTTTTAATGAAGGAAAATGTAATTAATACATTTTACAAAATAGCAAAATAAAAGGTTTTACTTTCATAATTCTGTTTATTAGAAAGAATTTTTTTTGAACAATTAATACCGTGTATGCTGTCCTCTGTTAGGTAAAAACTCTGTGCACTTGTTAAGCATACTGCAAATAAAGTTGTCACTAATTTCATGAGGCATTTCACTTCATAAATGTTGCAATGCTACACTTAGTTTCTGCAGTTCAACTGGCAGCGGATGGTGAGTGAAAAATCTTTTCTGCACTGCATCCCCATGCTCAATGGGATTGATGTTTGGAGATAATGGGAGAAGGGGCAGATGGGAAATTCACAGGTTTTCTCAGCATTAATTATTAGATCTGGCATTGTCATTCGGAAGTCAAAAATCCTTGCCAATAAGATCCCTGGTTTGAGGGATACGCTCCTCAATAATTTCTTGGATATAATGGAATGCAGTGGGTTGCCTTCAACAGTATAGAGTTCAGTTCGTTCAACAGTGTAAACCCCAGCCCTGACCATTACACCATCTTCTCCAAATTGCACTAGAAGGAGCACAAACTGGGGCATTGAACATATCCCCTTCTTGGTAGACTCTTCAGTGCCCACTAGCACAGAAACGCGACTCCTCAGTAAACATAATAGCATTTTGTTTGGTGTCTTCTAGATGCTCGCTCACTGCACCATAACCTACAGCTGTTGCTGCAGGTCGTTTCAATTATGAATTGTTTGTGTTGATAAAGCCTTGCCAAATCTTGTACTTCTTAGGATTAGGATCTGGCGAGCACTACAGAACGGGTTCCACCTTGAAACAATGACAATATTTTGCCCTCCCTTAGCGCCATAAAGCACTGAGATCGGCCACGAGGCCTCCGGTTCCCCGGAATCGAGCTAAAGTCTGGGAGACTACGATGTGAGGAATGCCTCTGCGATATCCACTTGCCCGTGTCCTCAATAACTCACAATAATAACGTAAACTACTGGTTCACGATGACATCTTTCCATGTTTAAAGAGAATACAAGCGGATTCAAATGGAGAAAAGTTATGTTTAGTTAACATGTTAATACTTAGTCATTACAATTACCTTGAATCAAAATATCTTCGACTGCTTCCACATTATTGCTTTTCTGCTTTAGGTGCTTCTCGATTTCTTTGACCAAACTCATATTTATTCAGTTCTAGCGTACATTCAAATTAATAAAAACTTAAGGAAAACTTGTCAATAAAAAAGTAAACAACGTCCTGTGTCACATGGTAACCTCTCCTTGGCAGGTCGTGTTATATGCAAAATAAGTTATATTGGTAACTTTGCTGTATTTGTAAAATATCTATGTAATGTCAATGTTATATTAATATATCATTAATCATTAGGTTATTTTTTATATTGCTTTATTATACTTTTATATATTGTCGTTTATGAAAGTTTTTTAAAGGGGAATATGATGAGACTTAGTAGTTTTTGATATAATTTAATAAACTACTTAAAAATTGTAAGAGTCATAATAATTATATATTATTTTCAATATTTTATGTTCAGAGTTTAGAAGTGAGAAGATTATTATAGAATGAACTTTGTTTTGTGACCATGGTCATCGATTTGGTAGGACAAGGGATATTTAGTATTTAAACGTGGGGAATCTTATAATTTTGTGTATAGGAAACACTGCGTTGTCCTTCTCTATTGTGTTTTCTGTTTACTTGTTTACCTCCAAGTTTCTTTTTAAGAAATGTTGTCCATCCTTCCTCTCTGTCCGATTTAATATTCAATTGACCGTTTGATTATTGACCACGAGCGATATTATAATAAGGAGATGGACGAATTGGAGACAAATCTGGCCAACTACAGGCTCCAACTTCAGCAGGTATTTTCGGGACTGGAGATTTTTCAAATATTAGCCGCTTATGTTTTTGGTCTTTTCTCAGGTGGAAGCAGCTTTGACGACAAATCCTGAGAACGATGAACTTCTCAAGCTCAAAAATGACCTGGAAGAAGTTATCACTCTCACTAAGGATCTGATCAAGGCTCAGATGCAAGATGAGAAGACAGGTAGGTTCAGTTGTTTCCTGTAATTGTTGTGGTTTTGTGCCGATGGTTGATCTCTCTTGAACACTGCTTTTGAATGACTAATATAACATTGTTGTTCTCCAACATATTACTTTATTATTTTTGTATTGTAAAGTGAGGCTAACATTTCAAATTTCTAAGTGTTATTTATATTGTTCTCATATTGTGCTTCTTATATGACCAACTCCATAAATGAAATAACAGTGACCCTCATGGATATAGAGGGTGCATTTAACAATGCAACTACAGCCTATATCTAATGCAATTAAAAACAGGGCAGTTTTAAAAAAGGTTTGCCAATGGGTGTCCGCCTGGGGCAACATAATTGCCCAAGCTAAAACAGTCAGGCCAATAGGGGGGGGTTCTTTTGCTCCTTCTGTGAACAACACTGGTAAATGAATACAAGATATTACTGTCTAGACTGTGCAGATGGCCTTGTCATAGTACTAAAAGGTCATCATGTAGATGTTATGATGGACGTACTACATCATCATGTACAAGCTTCGACCTGCTGGAAAGCAGCAAATGGGAGGAGCTATCTATAAATCCCCACAAAACTGTAATGATTGCAATTACAAGGAAGAAGACAATAGAAAGCCTAAACTGATTCCAATCTCCAAGAAAGCCAAACTTCTAGGGACCACACTAGACCATCGTTTCACATAGAACCCACATCTAATTAAAAACACTTAAATAGCTAAAATTGCCTGGGGGAGGTGCAGAAGGCTTTGTGCTAAAAGGTGGGGATTAAACCCCAAATTGATCCTATGGCTGTACATCTGTAATATAGGACCAGTGTTGGCATATGGATAGCTGGTGTTGTTGACCAAGACATTGCAGACTTAGGTGATCAGGCTATTAAATGGCACTCAAGGACAAACTTGTGACACTGGAACTGTTAGTTGAGCTGCTAACTGCAGCCTTGGAAGTAGTTTTAAACCTTCCGACACTATATTTTAATCAAAGGGGAAGCCGGGTCAGTGGAACACAGACTGATAAATAGACAACCATCTGCAAGGATAGGCCATGTCAGTGATGAATGGAAATGAAGGGATGAGATACAGTAAGTTGTAATACTAGGCATGCCAATCAATGCCATCACTACAAAATGGATTTACAGGTAAATTCAAAGTCCAAACAGTTCAGCACCATGGATAAACTATAATCATCCTCTTCTGGTGGATAAAAAGGCAATACAATTTGGTGTACTTTTTCTTATAAATATTTCATAATAGTTATTGTATGCATGAAGTTTGAGAGAAGTGATACTAAACTTGGTTGATTAAAAAAAAAAAAAAATACTGTACCAATGGCTTAAATGGAGAAAACTTGAGGCAACATTCCTATGTCCTACAATTTATAAGTACTCATAATCCCTCCAAAAAAAGATATGTACAAATTTTATTTGATTATACTGTCTATTAAGTTTACAAATACTATATAACAATTTTTAATTGATTTAAAAAACAAGATAATTGCTTCATTTGAATGTGTAGATGGTGAAGATGATAAAGAAGAGATCACTACACCAATGGTGCCTATCACCTTACCATCGAAGAAAGACTGGCGACCTGGTGAACGCTGTATGGCCCTGCTAGTTCAAGATGGACAGTGAGTATTTTTCTACTTAACACTTTTCAAATCCTTAAGTAGAAACTTTTCAAAATGAAACGCAAAAAAACTAGACTACTTGTTTCAGATATTATGAAGCGAGGATAGAGACTATTGATGGCGATGAGGTCTCAGTTATATTCAACCATAACAAAAGCGCTGAAGTGACCACTTTAGACTTCATCAGGGAAATGCCGTCACATGATGGAAACCACAGATTTAGGTAATTATTAATACATTTTACATTTCTCTTAAAAATTGTTAAATTTATTTTTTAACTTTGCCCGTTCGTTTTTGTTTCAAGGAAACAACCTTTATCTAAAGTTAGGGAATATCAAAAGAAGAAGAAAATGAAAAAGTTGCAAAGGTTTAAACAGCTTGAAGAAGAAAGAGAAACAGAGAAAAACAAATGGCTTGCATTTGCTTCCAAGGTATTTGTCTCATTTCTTTCTTTACCTATCAATAGTCAGTGCTTAATTATATTTTTAAATATAAAAAATGTTAATACATAGACTGAAATCATTCACATGTAAATAACTTTTTTTGCTAAATCTATGTTGTGTACTTACAGTTGAACTTCCCCAGTCGCATTATTCCATTTAATGTACTACGAAAAGGATTAATACTACTCCCTTCTATCTCGGTTTAATTTTTTTTTTTAAGTTTTAAAATACATAATGACTTTTCTTTTTGGAAAATAGATTTCCAAATAAATATTTTGTTTTTTGTTTCTTTATTGTCTTACCTGTGTTGAAAACTTAATATTTAAGGAATGTACTGTTAACTTCTGATGTCATTGGAGCACCTCAAAAGGAGTAGGAGTGATTTAAAGTAAACACTTTGAAATTCGATACATAATAAATAATAAATCTGCCTGGAGGAGGGAATCGCATAGCAGCTGAGGCAGGGGCATCCTAAAATCACTCCCAAATGGTTAAATTATTTTTTTTTCCATTTAGTATACTTCATAATTTTTCTATATGTGGACCCTTTTAATTAGCGTAATAACAAAATCCCATTGTCAAGTATTGCCTGCTTATGGCAGTTCGACTGCATATTACTTGTATTTATCATTGTAATGTAATTAATGTATTTATTTCATTTGCAAATAATTTTAATAATGGCCAGTAATTTTGAAGTTATCACTCATATGTGCATTTATTTTTTCTCATTTTGTAAGATAAGAGATCAGTGTGGCGATTGGACTGAGAATTAAAACTAATTCATTAAAAAGCTCTATAATATTAAAAACTAAAATACAAAAGATAATCTAAATTTTTAAAAACAATAAAATATAAAGCAAAAACACAACTAATAATTATTATGCAATCAAAGTAGGAATGTAACTAAAGTTATTGCCCATGGAAGTACAAAGCAGTAATTATGATGTGCTGCATTAAGTTCTAGAAGTCTGGATAAATAAATTTGTTTTCTATTTAAAAAAATATTGGTTATTAAAAATATTTAAAAAATTATTAATATTTGTATTATATTGCAGTCAACAAAGAAAGGTGTTGTTAAAAAGAGTATATTCGCCTCACCCGATAACGTAAATGGAAGAGTCGGCATTGGTACATGTGGTGTGAGTGGTAAAGGAATGACTGAATTTGTATCGGCAGAGAAATGGAGGAAAGGTAAGAGTTTTAACTTAGTATTATTATCATTTAAAAAATATACATTTGCAAGTTTATTTTATTTTGTTTCCCCTCCATAGAAAAGAAGGACTGAAGGAGCTTTGTATTGTTATCAAGAGGCTGCCCGTGGTATGGACATGTTAAAATATTAATTTTTTTTATTGTTAGAAAACCCTCTGTGTATGTCGATTTGAATTTAAAATATGTAATTTATGCAAATAAGTAACTATGTGTACAAAACTTGGAAGCCTGTATAATAAAATAAAGACGAGTGCATAGTTTTTTAATATAACCATTTAATTGTAGCAATAATTGATATAACAAAAATCAACTATAAATACATGCATTTTACTCGCTAAAAATCTTCAAGTTGTATAACAAAGTTGAAAAATAATTATAATTAAAAAACATTATACAAAAATATTTCTCTCTTGATGGTATGGTATGGTATGGTGGGAAAGGATACCAGGAGGCGGGGTTTATGTGCCCCAGGCATCTCTCTTGATGAAATAAAACAAAAAACAGCCAGGACAAACTCACCGTGTAGCTGTTATTGTCACTCCGCAATACTGTTATTGAACTAATTATTTGGCGTTTAGATAGAAGTACGCCAGTTTTTGCCTCATTTTCACATACTTCAAGGTAAATTCAATCACACTGTATTATTTACATGATGGAATTGTATGTGATTTAGTACAGACTTGGGGAGAATTCAAGAAGATAGGGCTCTGCTTACCTCATGATATTGTTTGGGAAATACTCTGAACTGCGCTTAGGCAAAATTGTCTGCATCACCAGGCCGTACCTTACAAATGTGAACAATATGGCTAAGGCTAGGATATCCCAACCTCTCCGAGTCTGACCACCAATCTGATCCAGCCCTCTCATGCGAAAAAATAAAAATGTATCTAAAGGAAATGGGTTGATGGATTGTATCGGAGAGAAACAAATGTGATCATACTCACTTGGATAAGAATAGGCCATGTGAGGTTGACACATGGGCACTTACTTTTGAGCCAAAACCTTCATAAGTGTCTGGCATGTAGAAATGTTCGACTGGGCTCACTTAAGTCATTTCATGGCTCCATATAGTAAGCCTGTAGGAATGTTATCCAATATGAAAATTCTGTTAAACAGCGCAGAAAGTATTTGGGACCCCTGTTCTAATTTTTTGAGAAAACTTGTTTTATTGTATACAGTATCGCTAGTTATTTTGTGAACTACATTAAAGTGAATGTACTTATTAGCATGAAAGGCTTTGTTAGTTTTGAGTACCCCATTGGACCCTCCATTACATTAGTTATATAATGGGTGATAGAGGAATATCGAGTACTCATTTGTGTTTTTAGGTTTAAAGGTTATCCTGGTCTACTTATCTTGTTGGCTTTATTTTGTCATAAGCTTCAATGTAATTTTCATAAGTTAGTTAACAAAACCTCACATGAGCCAATATAAGTAGAAACTGCAGTAGAATTACCTATTTAAAGACTAATTCTGTATGCATATTTTGAATGAAAAGGAAAACATTGACTAACAAATTTATAACTTTAATTGAATAACTATGTTTATTTAATTTTTAATATATAACAAAGAATTTACTTGATATAAAGTACTTTCAACAAATTGAAAATTGTTTTCTCACTTTAAAAATGTTTATAACAATATAATTTTCTAATTTTTAATTTTTTTAAATAAATTTTAATCTACTATTTGCCAATCAATAACTTTCAAACCTGGTTCTACAACTTCATAGATAATTAGCTTCAACCTTAAATAAACATTTCATTTTTAAGTCGAACTCTATAGAGATGAAAGACAGTTTATTTTAAAGATTTGACATTCAATTATTATAATACATGATAATGAGTGATTATAAATGGAAATGTTAAATTTGAGATGAGATACGGTCCCTAAGTCAGGCTTTCTTGTTCAGGTCTCTTCTCAGCCGATTTAACTGTAAAGTATGTAAATACATAGAAATTTATTGGAAAACCATTAGATAAATTTAATGGTAACTCCAAAAAATATTTACTTTTCTATTATCACATCAATAAATATTTTATTACATATAAGAACAAACATTTGGTCTCTGTAATAGATAAAAAATTTTCAAAATCAACAATAACATATAAAACATCAAAAAGCACCGATTAATTGTGCTACATTATAAATACTAATTTTTTAAAAAAAATTATGGTCCCAAAATATAATATTAAAGATTTGGCACTAGATAGTAATGGAAATATATTATCTAAACTAAATTATCTATCCTTAAACATTAAAACAATATAAAAAATCTAGTTTCTTTAATAAATTATATAAAAATTAAAACATTTGGAATGTAGTTTAATTTGCATTAATTTTTCTATTTACAGTTGTATCCTTGATGTAGCCTAAGATGCCTTTTGTAATTTGTCCTCCACTTAAAAGTTTTACTGCAGACAGGACACCTGTAGAAAATTATCCATTACATTACTGTGACCATGTGTAAAATAATGTTTGTTACCTGAAGGGTGGTGTCTTTTTGTGAATATTTAGGTGTTCGACCATATGCGATCGGATCGCAAATGTCTTTTCGCATATCGCACAGACAAACGGCCTAATACCAGTGTGCGTTCTGATGTGATTATTGAGGTTCCGTTTCTCGCCGAAAGACTTACCGCAATGGCTGCACGGGTACGGTTTTTCTCCTGTGTGTACTCTGGCATGGCGATCAAGTTTGGATTTAGTTATAAATACTTTGTCACATAATTCGCACGCAAAAGTTCTTGTATGGACTTTCTGGTGTAGGTTTAAATCCCACCTTTTGAAATTAAGAAGGTGCACATAATTTTAAAAGTACCGTAATAAAAGTTTATGTGTTTTACCTCATTGCAAATGTTTTATCACATTGATCGCATTTATGTGGTCTTATGGCTGTATGACTGGCCAGATGGTAATTCAATCTTGTCCTTCTGTTGAATTTTCTCTCACAATAAGTACATTCATATAAAACTTTATCTTTAACAGGTCTGAAACAATCATTTTTAAGTAATAAAACCTGAAACAAATTAACATTTATACTTACTGGTTGGATACTTGTTTTTGTTCATTTATCTTTTCACCAATGCTCAAATGATTCTGGTCCCCCATGTAGTTTATAATGTTATTTTCTTTAATTGTATCAAGGTCTAATAAAGTTTCATAACTTGGTCCCTCTGCTGGGTTTGAAATTGATTTCATCGGTGACAGCTCAAGAATGCTTGTCCCATCAGACGACAGGTTGTCTTTATACTTGAGTTCAACCATCACGACAAGATCCTGAACCGAGGAATCATTTAAAGTTGAGTCCAGTTTGCTCAATACAATAACGCCTTCATTTTCAAGGCCTACGTTCAAAGGCTCTTGCGTCTTAGAACTTTGATCGCTGACCCATATGCAGCTATTAACATCATGGTGATTTATGTTTTTTAATATAGTCTCCTAATTAAAAAATATTTTTTTAAATTATAAATTCGAATAAAAATAATTTGTTGAATGTTTACTTCTTGTGGATGACACTTGTCAGTATATGAATCAAGCTTTTTTTCAGCTTGAATGCACTGATGAAGAAATTCATAAAACATATTTAATTTAGTCATACAATCCAAGCAAATTAGCTGGGGCTTGCCATCACCTTGTTTAATCTGAAAACAATATCACTTTTGTATGTTTTTTTATATTTTTTTAAGATTTATAAAATGGAAAAATTCAATCTAACAAAGATACAATAGAGTAGAGTAAAGAGTACAGGAAAGAATTTGGAGGGTTTTTGAGTCTGAAAATTTGCTGGTTAGTTTGATGAGTTCCTGAGAGCTTGACAGGATGTAATTGTGATATGGGTGATATGAAAATTGAACTTCAGCTTAGTATCAAAACTGACACCAAGATCTTTGATTTCAGAAAGCCCAAAGGTGCCAATATCACTTTAATTAATGGGATTGGTTTTACAAGTGTAAGTGACAATATTGCGTTCCTTAATATTCAGCATCATTGAATTCCGTCGACAACATTCATGAATAGAGTTCGGGTCAGACTAGAGATCAAGACTATCCCGAAGGGCTTTGATGAGTTCATAAAGCTCAAATCATCAGCATTAAGACAGAAATTGCTATTTTTAGTGTAATATATCATTTAAATATAGAGATTAAATAGCATGGGTGAGAGATGTCTCCTTGTGGCACTCCTGACATAGCATCAAAATCTTTTTAAAATAATTTGTTTATTTTCACGACTTGTTGTACAAGTACTTCATCGATGACTCTGTCAATTGCTTTAGATAGATTGGTATAGATTATGTCCATTTGGTAATTACTTTTAAATGAATTATTTATTGCAGATTGGAAAGTGAGGAGATTTGATGTTGTATATTTAAGGGTCACAATGTTGCTAATCAATGATGATGTGCCATCAAGAACTAATGACAAGAACATTTCGCCTATATGTGAATGTTTGGAAACAGGCTGGTAATTAGATACTAGAGATTTGTCACCTGATTTAAAGATAGGAACAATCTCAGACAATTTCTAGACATCTGGAAATTATTGAAAAAGAAATGGAGTTCTTCTTCTATTTACTACTTTCAGAGAATAGTAATTGGAAATAAGGAATCCACCTGGAAAACAATATATTGAATTTGAAAATTTGAAAACATGAAATGGAGTTTTTGTGAAGTCTGAATAATAACATATTAATTATCCGCAGAATCTAATTTCCGCAAAACCAACCTTTACTATTTTCAACTGAGAATAGCACTTCAAACTTGGGAACCATATAAAAAACAATATATTGATGTTAAAACATGAAGTATTTCATTAATAAGCAAGAAATAGAGTTTTTATGAAGTATGAAGAATAAAATTTTGATTATTTGAAGAATCTAAAATTTATAAAACTATCCTTTAATATTTTCTTGAATATCATTTAGAAATAAGGAAACCATACAAAATGAATTTATCTGAAATTTGAAAAATTTGGCTATCTGCAGAATTAAATTCTACAAAACTACTCTTTACTATTTTTGGAGACTAGTACTTGGAAATAAGGAAACCGCAAGAAAAGAATATATTGAAATTAAAAAACATGAAATGGAGTTTTTATTAAGTCTGAAGAATAAAATTTTGATTATCTGTAATATCTAAACTAAACAATGCTCTTCTTATTTCTATCATGAAGTGTGTTAAATTATTATGAAAAAATGAAGAATAATTTATCGCCAGACCTATTTTTTCACTGATGAATTATTTTAATTTAAAAAGAGAGAAGCAGATGCGTCGGTGGCCGCAACGGTTTAGATGTTGGCTGACGGTCATCACTGTAAGGTAAAGGTCCCGGGTTCGAATCTTGCGGCCCAGCATTACATGCAAACGAGCTTTTTTTTCAAAAACACCGGCACCTCGAGTTCATATAACCCCGTCGTTAAAATACCTCTTAAAAGAAAGTACCCGCACGACAGATCGATCATGCGGGTTTAGTATTGTCCGGTTAAACCTGGCATTCTCTTCATTGTAAGACCTGAAAATAAAACTGGTCTCCGAGTTGTTTCCTGCTATTTAGTAAATTAGTAATTTAACAATTAAATAAGCAAAGCGATTGAACAAAAAACGACTAAATTATTAAAAAGGTCTGGACTCACGTCTAACGAAGGGAGGCAGTCTTTGATCTTTTCCTCGACCCTGCTTCCCGAATTGTCGAAAATGGGCAGAAGTTTGTCATGGACAAGGCAGCAAAGCCGGCAGACGTTGTCCTGTGGGAAGAAAAAGTTCGCCTTCTCCATTTCCACTTGACACTACGGCTCGGCTTCACTACGCTGATCGTATTGATCGACCCAGAGACGGACAAACCGCCGGCCCAGTTCTCACGTCTCTCGGGGGGAAAAATTATTTTTAAGACTTAAAAAAGCTTCTCTGCTTTTAAACTGTACAGTTAAGCTTTTAAAATCAATTCTTTATCTCTTGATAATTCGTTTTTCTATCCCAAGAATCCGTGTATTGCTCGCCACTGATTGGCAAATATATTTTCTCCAAATTTAAAAGTACACGACTAGTTTCGTTTCAACAAAAGGAACTTAACCCTATTAAGTCAATTTATTAAATCGAGGTTCAAACAAACGTCAGATTTAATCATTTTTACGCCACTTGAATCATTTATGGCATAAAATCCATAATTATTAAAATAAAAAGTAAAAAACAAGAAGAGACAAATTATTTGCCAATATAAATTTGAAATAAATATAAACACAAGTTCGATATATTGTCTTTTTATATAAACGATATTCATTATTCAAGAGAGTACCAAGTGAAGACTGAAGAATCATTCAAAAGCATGGAAGATTATTCTGTGCAATTGTTTGATCAAATAAAATGATTTTTTAAATATTATTTTTGAAGTTTTTTTATACGAAAAATTAAATCATAGTTACAAAAAGCATGGACAAAAATTATTAAAAAAAGAAAAAGAGAGAGAGAGAGAGCAAGCATCTCGATAACTTTATTGGTGAAAATTAAAATCTTATCTTGTGGTGGGGGATCGAGGTGACCTCTAAAACGTTTAGAAGTGAATAAATTAGGTGATAAGGTTCACTTTAAGTTGGATAGTACGTCCTGGTGGCCGATTTTCCACAATCTCGTTCCTAAGCTCAAAATGCTCCAGAGAAAAAGGGTTTTGGACTTGATACAGGCAGTGACTTCAGTCTCGTAAGAAGACGTTTTTAATTTGAACTTTTCTTTTTTAATTTTAATTATTCAGCTTTCAATGAGTCTCGTTCAACAGGTGTAAATGCCCAGCTCATTCGCATCAGGTGCCGGTTCATTTCAGAAATGGGACCACAGCCGGCGTACCTCTCCCGGAGACTGACTACGCTTTTGAGGTATAATTTATGTCAACCATGGTTAAAAATTAACACTGTTCTACCAAGGTCAAGGGAAGAATGGGGTGACGTTCCTTTCTTATATCGGTTGAATAACTCACAACTGACCTAATGTAACAGTAATCCAATTCTATATCTATCTATGAAAAAAAGAAGATAAAAGAACTAAGTAATTACCTAATAGATAGTGTACTACCATGCCTTCTTAAATGGGTTAATCCATTGTTGAACTTGACTCAATAATTATTTTATATTAATTTATCTGTATCCCTTAATAGCCCATTTAAGAGAAAAATCGAATATATACATGGATAATTTAAGCTATAATTATTTTAAAAAAGTTAAAATTATGTAAAACTCCTAAATAAGATCATTCAATATGTAACGACTTATTTTATTTCCTATGGTTCAGTGTATTTAAATGAATTAATTATGTGGTTTATTAAAAAAATGCACCCTTTTGTTGCCTGCAGTCATGATCTTGATTAATGCAGCCTTAAATTAATCAACACCATGATAAAAAACAGAAAAGCTTGGCATAATTCTTACTTTAAAATAAAAGATTCATTGAATTTTTTTTTTAATATTAAACAGCTTTTAAATTTATTTTCATTTTAAACAAATAAAATACATTTTTTAATGCAAAAATTGGTAGAGTGACAATGGCTGAATCAAGGGTTTTCAAATTTCCTATGTAAGTAGAATTATTTGTAGAAAAAAGTATTGCAAAGTAGAGAAAAAAAAAACCCTGTCGACTATGCATGAGTAGTTTGTATGCCACTGATGTATATTGGTGATATACAAAGAAGATTCGGATCTCTGTTGGTCGAGTGGTTAGGGATTCCGACTCATATTTACCCCACAAGTGGTTTTGGGTTCAAATCCTGGAAGGGCCCATGTCTTTTTAGCCGATAGTATGACAAAGTGTAAAGTGATTTGACTGTATTGTGACACCTAATGGGTTATTTTACAAGTAGCTGGATATACATTCCTCATGTATGACATGATTTTTTTCTTTTAATTTTCGAACCGGTATATTTTTTACATTTGAGATGTTAAACATATTACAAATTTAAATTCACCAATTCCGTAGTCTGCTTGACCAATTAATATATTACAATTCATTAAGGTTTTTAGTTGAGATAAAAAAGTCAGTGGCACAAGCGGGATTTGAACCCACGATCTTCGACTTGATACACCACTGTTCTACCACTTGAGCTATCATGACCTTGATCCACTCAGACACCAAATTCCCATTTCAACCGCACCTTTTGAATTTTCTCTTCTTTTTGCCATTTTTCAATGTTCATTTCGAATCCTGCTCATGCCATTGACTTTTTTATCTCACATATAAACTTAATTAATTGTAACATATTAAGAACTTTGGATATGGTCTCACATCCAGCATAAAATTACTTACTTTTAAGAATGATACCAGCATTAAATTTTCTTTAATCACACAATTTTATTTAGTTTTATTTAATCAGTTATTTTATTTATATATTTTTTAACGGAGGTTTGCAACAGCAAAGGACATAGGCATAAAGGCGTTGTTTGTGAAAAAAAAAATTGTAAGTAGAGTGGACCTTTTCATTACAGCACCAACTCAACGCCTTAACAATTGTGACCATCAATGCCCTCCCGTTTTATTAAACAAAAATTTAATGGCGTTTTTTAAACCATTATTGGTCCTGGGTGTATTTTAAATTTTATTGCACCTAAATCTATATTTTTTCTAATCATTTGAGGTGATAAAAATGTATCATTCATATGCACAAGATGCTCATTTATTATTTTGGCTTATTTAAAGAGAATAAAATGCAGTCAAATAATATTAATTAACTAATATATTAACCCTCTGAGAGATATCAAGTACTCTAGGTGAGGGTGTGATGCCTGGTGAGTGAAAGTAATTTGTTAACGTGAATTTTAGACTCTTTCTATCATTGTATAAATTCATTTTTTTTCACATTCTACATGTTTTTGTATAATTTACACAATTTTATAAATCCCACGCCCTGAAAATGATCTCAATAAAGAAAATATTTTTCTAAATCTACATCACCCAAGACTGCATCTGACGATCTCCGAATAATGTGTGTACTTGTTGTAATAATATACATAAATTTTCTTGAAATAAAATAAATAATATAATAATAATAAACTTATGAATTAGTTAAATACAATAAAAAACACATTAAGTCCGAGGAATAAAGATAAACCTGAATAAAAATAAGAAGGGAAATAAATATACACCTATAAGAATAAAAAAGAACTAATACTAATAATAACGTGGAATAATAGATAAAATAGTGTTATCATTCAACGTAATCATTCCTGTACATATAGGCTGCCCTTGGTGCGTTCCACCAATGCAGCCCAATTCAATCCACTCGACAAATTTGAAAATTCTTTTCTTTTACTGCACCAAAGAACATGTTTCAATATTCAGAAAGAATAGGGCAAACTGCTAAAAAAATGAAAAATGTCCTCCCTTGCTTTCAAGTTACAAAGACGGCATTCTTTTCATTCAGAAGTTGGGTACGGTTTGTAGTACAAGTTAAACAACTAACCCCTTAACTTCACCAATCCTCTGATGGAGTGAGGATCTAAATTGTGCTTGTTTTTATTAATTTTTAAAATTAATTATTGTCATGAATAGGGTGGAAATTAGAAACTTAGCCTGAGGAAGTGTACTTTGGGGAAAGTAATGCGACTGGACTTGAGTGCTAGGAGGTGAAGGGATATCCATGCTGTTGAAATATGAAGTATTATAATGCTGGACATGCACTTCTAACTTTTTTGCTGAGGAGCTCTTTCCAGAGCATTGTCTGCCAGCTTTTTAACAGGACATTGCATTGTTGCATTGTCTGGCTTTTTAAAAGCCTCTTGAAAGCTGCTCTTAAACAGGAGTTGGAGAGCTTGAACTCGAAGAATCATAAATCTACACAAACTAAAACACATTGAAAACAAGTAAAATAATATTTTTTAAAATACATGTTAGGTTTAATTTCTATAAAATTGAACCTTGATATGGTTTTTCCATATTTTGATAAAACATATTTTCATATTCATTAACAAGACTCTTTGTTAGGTGTAATTATTTTTGTACAGTAGGGCTTAACATGCAACTACCGTTGGGTACTATGGACAAGGAATCATACCACTTTACATAACTTCTTTCATACAATTCCCAATTAAAAATTAATAGGCTGGATTCAAACCCAGGATTGCATGACAAGAGTTGAACACCCTAACCACTCGGCCATCACACTCCCCTAGTTATATAAGTTACCTTAGGTGTATTTAATTACATTAAATTTTTAAAAATTATATAAATGTGAAATTTTTGTTAGGTATATAAAATTATGTTAACCATTTAAAAATTAAAGAAATGCCATACATTTTTTTTACAATTTTAGATGGCATGTTCAACTATTCGATACGGGCCAGGTGTTACGAGGGAAATTGGAATGGATATGGTGAATATGAAAGTGAAGAACGTCTGTGTCATGACAGACCCACACCTTTCAAAGCTTCAGCCGGTTAAAACAGTGATTGACTCACTCACAAAGCATAATGTCAAATTTAGCGTGTATGACAAAGTGAGAGTAGAACCGACAGATAAAAGGTATTTTTAAACATTAGTTCTAATTATTGTTATTGATCTGAGTTTTTTCTCTACAGCTTTGAAGACGCGACAAAATTTGCAAAGTCTTCTAATTTTGATTGTTTTCTTGCCGTTGGCGGTGGTTCGGTCATGGATACATGTAAAGCAGCCAATCTTTACACCAGCGACCCTGATGCTGACTTTCTCGATTATGTCAATGCACCCATTGGTAAAGGGAAACCTGTCACAGTCCCATTAAAGCCATTGATAGCCGGTAAGAAGAATATTTAAGTTCTTAATTTAATGTAATGTTAACAAGAAAATTAAATGCAAGCAGCTTTTGATTAAAACAGTAAGTGACATAAAACAATAAAAAAAACTTGTTCTTTAAGAATAATTTTAAGAAAATATCCATTTTTGTGTTAAAAACAGTCCCAACAACATCTGGAACGGGGAGTGAAACTACAGGAGTTAGTATATTTGATTATGAGCCACTACATGCGAAAACTGGCATTGCAAATAGAGCACTGAGACCTACTTTGGGTATGGTTGATCCTCACCATACGCTTTCACTACCAGAAAGAGTTGTAGCTTACAGCGGGTATACAAATGAAAATATACTCATTAGGAAGATGTTAAATAAAATTAAATTTCCCTAGATTTGATGTATTTTGTCATGCTCTGGAGTCGTTCACAGCTATTCCTTTCAACAAGAGAAAGCCTTGTCCACCAAACCCACTCCTCCGACCGGCATACCAGGGTTCAAACCCAGTATCAGATGTCTGGGCCAGATACGCTCTTCAAACTTTGAACAAATATTTTAAAAGGTGAGTTAACATTTTATTTTATTATTGTTTTACTTGAATTATATTCAATATTTGAAATAACAGGGCAGTTTATGACCAAGAAGATTTAGAAGCAAGGTCCAACATGCACCTGGCATCAACTATGGCAGGAGTCGGTTTTGGAAATGCTGGAGTTCATCTCTGTCACGGACTTTCCTACGCAATCTCTGGGAATGTTAAAACATACCAGCCTGAAGGTTATAGGTATATGGAACACATTGAAACATGAACTTTAAATTTAACAATTTTTCTTGTACTAAATTATATCAAAAATTAAGTTCATTTTGCAAATTATTTCAGCAAAGACCATCCTATAATTCCACATGGGCTCTCGGTTGTTATTTGTGCACCAACAATATTCAACTTCACAGGAGATTTCTGCCCAGAAAGGCATATTGAAGCGGCAGGACTTCTGGGCGCTGACGTGTCAAATGCTAAAAAAAGCGATGCAGGTAAATTATTATTTTTTACAATCAATTTCTTATTTTTAAATAAAATACAATTTATACCTCCCAGGCCGGATACTTGCTGATGTAGTAAGGAAGTACATGGACACTATGAAGGTTGAAAATGGCCTTGGTGACCTTGGTTACACCAAAGATGACGTTCCAGCATTGGTTAAGGGTACCTTGCCACAGGTAAAAATATAAATGCAGTTTAAATTTTTTCTTAGAAACAATCAAATAAATAGGTTTTTATGAACATAATTTTATTTCAGGACCGTATCTTGAAACTTGCTCCAAGACCGCAGACCGAAGAAGATTTGACAGGTTTATTTGAAAACTCGTTGAAAATTTATTAAATATTCAATAAAACTGCTTATCCTACTATTTATTCTCTGGTAACAAATAGTTTAAGCAGATGAATATTGTACAATTTTACAAAAGATCTGTTATTTTTTTATGATCTGAATTAAATAATGTGCCACAGTTGTATAATATATGATTTTACTTATCAACCTGATTTCAGTATTTCCTAACATTAAAGGATAAGAACTGGTTGACCAAATTATAGAATTATGTTGGAAAAAGTCAGTACAGCCAGTTTAAATTTTCTTGTCATGAACATGTGTCTAGCAAAGGAGTGTTATCTCACCCATAATAAATGACTGTTTATTTTTGGATCACTTAAAAGCATGCTTACATAACAAATAGCATTGGGATGATTTAATCAAAATTTTCAGTTTCACGTCAGAAGTGTACACTTATTCATCAGTAATACAAACAAATAAATTTCTCTAAGCAATATTTAAAAAAAAGTATATTTCATTTTTTAGATAGTAAAGTTAAATATTTCAGGAGTATTTTTTGACCCCCAATTTTTGGGTTTTGTGTAAGCATATTCTATATCATAGAAACCAAACTAGAATCAACTCATCATAATTTATGTGAGACATGCCATATAAAATTTAAAAATGATCACTTTGTAAAAATTAATACAAAAAAATTACCATGCTATTTTTTTTTTTTTTAATTTTAGAAAGAAAAATAAAATATTCATTTATTAACAATAGTTCAGGCTGGAAGGAAGAATGTGTTCACTTTTCAAAGAAAATCTTCGATAAGCCTGTAAATGATGATAATATTACTAATTTTAGTTGTTTACTCGTACTTGTACTAGAGGATTAAGTTGTTTTAAGATAAAGGAATCTTCCCTGTTCCTGCCTTCTCTTTTAAAAATATATTAAATCAGTGTTGAATCGGGCCTGAGCTTCCTGCATTTCATACAGCAATTTGTACAAGTAGAAAGTGGGTAAGTAAATTACATTTGCTGAACACACCCTCCCACCCTTTTTTATCTGATTCAACTTTACATTGTAGACGTTTTTTTAAAAATTAAATATTACTGATAATTTTCCCCCTTGTTGCCTTCATTATTTTCTTTTTTATCTTTTTTTAACTTTAATTTATATAAATTTTATCGGCTGAAACAGTAGTTTTTATAATTTGATCTATTAAAAAATGTAAGCAGGGGACCACAGTAGCCAAATGGATAGTGACTCTCGGCTCCCACAGTCATGGGTTAGATTCCTACCTCAGGACTTTTTTCTGTCGCATTAGAGGAACATTGGCTGTGATAAAAGTTGACAGCTCTCATCAATAGTAGGTCCCAGGGTGAGATAAGATCTTGTCAACCCTGAATTAGGTATAAATAAGTTGAAAAAAAAACAAATTGACAATCTTATAGTATTCTTGTCTACATACTTGCCAGAAATGTTTTGACATTTCAAAATTAACTGTCTGACAAAGTGATACATAATATTACCTTTTTAACCCAAAATTATTATGGTGCCTTGTCATGCTAATCAATGCTGCAGTAGACATATTTTTATGAGAGTATTTCGCATTTTTACTTGTGAGGTTATATGAACATGGTGCCAGTGTTTTGGAAAAAAAAGCCTTTTTTTTTTTTTAATTTAAAGGCAGCGACCCTACTGGCCATTTAGGCCTTGAGACTGTGCGCTGGCAGCACCACCGGGCCCAGGCCCCGCGGCACCCAGGGCCAGCAGGATCTCTCGCGATTTTTAAATTTGGACTCTGTCGCGCAGTGCTTATTCGAGGAGGGGTCGGTGTCCAGTCACCATCGACACCACCTCAAGCTCACCGT
>CM077103.1:25659729-25715236 GCA_039619505.1 Cimex hemipterus | reverse complement strand
GACCGGCCCGCAACCGAGGACCCCGAGTGCCCGACCCTGACCGCGAGCCCCGCCGCAGCCACCGACTTGCGGAGCACCATTTTTTATATGTCGGGTTCAAATGCAGAGCAGCTGGATTAAAACTCAGGGCCTTTACCTTACATGAGTGCATACGTTATGTTTATGCCTAAACTGTTGTGACCACTGATGCCCCTGGATTGGCAAATTCAATAAACTTTGGAAAAATGGATAAAACATTAATCCCTTAAGCATAGTTTGGATTTCTGAGGAAACTTTCTGGGTAGGTAGGTAGGTAATAAGAAATAACAACATAAATTCACTAAGTGTTTTTTCTTTCTTTGTACCAATAAAAGATGTGATGAGCAATTTTAAATTCTTTTACTAAATAAAACTTGTATACTTAATCAAACTAAAAAGCTGGAAGATAAAGCATAATGATAAATTTCATAACAATTTAAGCTATTTTGGAAAAAAAAAAATTCAGGTAAAGCTTGCATACAATTTTGTTAAAGCAACCACTTGTTAATTATTGCACAAATTATGTTTTTTGACAATTTTAATCTCTTAATGATATACACATAATCATCGGTCTAAGGGGCAATATTTTTATCCTTCAATTCTTTTAGTCTTAGCTCTTTTGAATTGCAAAAAGATATCAATACTGAAAGAATTTAAAAGGTAACATTCATTAATTACATAAAAAAGCATTATTGTTAAAAATAAATTTGTGCGAACATCAATCAAAGAACTAATACTGAGGAAACTATAAGATGCCAAATGATATGAACCTTTGTTACATTATCTTCAATAAACATTTTAAATGTACATTTATACGATGTCTGTATGAAAGTTCATTTTCACATATATCTTCAATAAAAACATAGAAATAGTAAAAATCTGAAGGCGTATAAAACAATTTGGCATCCTATCTTATTCAGTTTTATACATATTAAATACTATATAGTTTTTTTAAAATTTATTTTTATAATACTATATCATTCAACGATAGCTTTATTTTTAATTATGTAATTATATCATTTTTTGTGATACATTTTATTTATTTGAACACATTCTTAATACATCACTAAAATATAATCTTTAACAATTAGTTTCCAATACATCTTTATTTATAATGCATTAATAGCCTTTCATCTTTTTGGATTGATATATTTATATATTAAAATTTATGGTAGTATATTTTTTACCTCATTACAGTTTATTTGTCATTTATATCAAAATCTATATACAACCTTTCATTTTCTTTTATTTATTGTATTAATGCAAAGAATGGACGATTAATATAACTCTTTATTCCTACAAGGATATCTTAAACCCATTTTATATAATACACAGTAAAAGATGTTAATTATAAACCAAAATACAGCTAACATTTATTGTTCAATTTAATTATTAAATGCCTGACAATTTTTTAGCAAAACTTTTTAGAGCCAACTAATTGCTTTTACGATTTAAAATATTAACCAGAACCTCACTATTTAATGACATTTCCATTCTGATTTATTATTGTTATCCAACAAAAATTTTTTCAAAGCACTACCTTTTTATATATTTTATAAAGAAAAATAATCAGGCTATATATTCAACTTTTACAATTAATATTTTTCAATAACCACCGAGCCCTAAATTCTTTGGTATCACTGATTAAATTGGTAATATATCACTGGTAAGTGCGGTCGATATTTGTTCAATAAACAAACAAACGAACCTAAATTACATTATTTACAATATTTATTCTTCTTCTTAATAATAAATTTAACAGCCATTTAGAAACTATAGAACTGTTCCATAAAACTCTCTTCTATTACGGATCGAACGGTTGGAAAATTTCCAAATATTCTACGTACTTGTACGTTCAAAATAAGAGAGCATGTTTGTAGAAAACATTGTCGGTGAAGTTTCGTGTGTGGTAAAATTAAAGTCCAATTGACAGGAATTAAATAAAAACAATGTCAATGACAAACCTTAACATGCTATCATGTATCTATTTAAAACAAAATTTTTTTTCTGCTAGGGCACCAACTACTCTTTTTTTTTTTGCATCGTTTAAAACCTGGGTTATTAACAAAAATAATAATAATGTTCATACTGTGGATAAGTCTAAAATACTACATTTTTTTAAAAATATGACTGAACTAGAGCACATGGAATGTAAAATATGGCATCCCTTTAGTGAATAGCGATTACATTGGGTACACAAACAGAAATAGGTAAAAAAAAAAAAAAATCAAACACACAAAGTAACACAACACCACAAATCACCCAAGCACCATCGAGCGTTTAATTAAAAGCTGAAATACTGTACTTTCTTTTAAAACTCTCTTTGGCATAAAACTTTGATTTTGGGCTGAGGTAAAATAAAAATAAAATTAAACAAAAAAATTGCTAAGAGCGTTAAATAACTATGCAATTTTTATACTTAAGTTAAAGCAAAAGAGAAAATAATGAGAGAGCTTGAGATATGATTTGGCTTAAAGCAAATGAAATTCAATTTCACAGTTAAGACTAAAAAGGTAATAAAATTTAAGTTAAACATAATTTTAAAATTGCAAATCCCCCTCATATTAATTATTAAAATCAGTAAAATATTGCTTGTTCAATTTTCCAGTACGTTTTTGATATTGATCGTTTTTTTTTTTTTTTTAATGCTAAAAATTGTTATAAATCCCGAATATTTAAAGGTTAGTTGAAAACCTTTCTAAAGGGCATTTTATTATAAAATATTTCTTTTGTTTACACATGTAAGACTTTTGAAATATTCTTTAATTTCTAAATTTAGAAAAAAAAATCATTTAGCTAATAATTTACAATAGTAACAATTTTGTGATCATTTAGACAAAAATAACTAAATAAAAGTATAACTTAAAAATCTGTCCGTTTTTCATATTTACAAGCTCGATGGTGTGTGGATTTACTTTTTCTTTTTTAAATAAAACCAAACGAAAATTCTTTAAAAATTAATGAATAAAAAAGAAAGCTAATAAAAGCTTTATAATGTTAGTTCTCTTGAAGCATATGTACAAAGCTTATCGGAAACACTCCTTTGATACTAGGGTCTCTTTCTAAGGCGCCTTCAACCCAATTTTCATCGTCAGTGGACGTTTTTGTAACAATGATTATATCGCCTTCCCTGAAGGACAATTCATCTTCGTTGTCGGCAGAACAATCATAAAGTGCCCTGCATCGTGGCCTTGCCGTGCAAACCGGTTTCTCCTCGAGGGGACAGTAGAAATAAGGCTAGAAAAGAAAATAGCTTTCATTACTTTAAATTATTAATTTGAATGATGTTATTAATCTACAAATTTACATGCTAGAATAATGGGTTAAAGGGCCACAGTTCAATAAAATTGTTTATTTTATGAGAACTCTGTAAAAATAGTCAAGGGATTTTAAATTGTATTTCAATTCAATCTGAAAATAAATACCTTTTATTTCTTGTCACTTTACTTTTTATAAAGACACATTACACTAGCTCTTTTACAATTTAATCTTAAAGAATTAGAAATACAGAATTATCCATGATTTCTAGTAGCAAGAATTAAAGTGTTTCTCCTTGTAAAGAATATTTCCTCAGGTTGAACATTTTGGAAATTCAATACTCCTTTGAAAGTTATATTGATACCTGATATCAACAACTGTCATTACAAGCAGTGTACTTTTCATGTACATGAACAGTTTTTCTTTCTTTGTCAGTAATGTCACCAAATTTAAAGTTTCTAAAATGCTTCCTGATCATCCTGGCATCATCCTCGCTAGGATTGTTTTGTCATTCTTTGAGCTATTTTGTCTATTAAGTAATAAGTTATATTTTAAACTGATCTTTGACACTGATCAGACTAGCTCGACTGAGCATTGCTGGGGGCAATGAGAAGGACCCATACTGCTACCCTAAAAGTCTTTTTGATTTTACAACTGCTACACACCATGCCAGGAAAAGCTTTGTATCTCGACGATGCCTGTTAAAATCTAAATTCAAATTTGATGTAAAAAAAAATATCCATATTTGTTTGGTGGCCATCGTTGACCAGATTAATTATTACAATTAATTATCCTTTTCATCAATAGTTTTTGGTTGAGATGAAAAAGTAGTGTCATGAGCGAGATTCGAGCCCACTACCTCCGGCTTAATAGCCGCAGCTCTTATTAAATTAATTCGTATTTGTTTTCTGGCCATAATTATTCCAATTAATTATTCTTTTCATCTAAGTCTAAATATTTTTCAATTTTTCACCTCAACCAAAAACCTTAGATGACAAGAATAATTAATATGGTCAATTACGGCCACTAAACAAATCTAGATTAATTTAATAATTAAAAGAACCATATAATACTTCACTAATAGCTCCCGATGGCCACTTCATAACTCTTTGAAAATCAAATCTTTATTACATGACAAAAAGGGAAAGTTTCAACGGTTGTAGGTTGAGATGGTAAACTGGTGTCCAAGGGGATTGAAGTCACAATATCTCAAATGTTTACAGGAGCGGCGTATTGAGGCAAAGGTTGTGGGTTCAAATCCTGCTCACGACACTAATTTTTCATTTCAATCAAAAACCTAAGGTAAAATGACTAATTAATTGGAAAAAAAAATTCAATTGAAAATATGTAGTAGAGCAGACTAGGATAAAGGGACCCGACCGTATCAGGTATACAGATGGTTCCAAAATTGAGTATGAGTCAGGAGTTGGTTTTTATGTCAATAAACCAAATATTCTTGGGAAATATGTACATGATTTTCAAATGGAGGCTGTGGCTATTGCCAAGGAAATTAAAAAGATAGGCTTTGTTAACAGAAGAATAGCCATCTATTCTGACAACGATTACTGTATCGATAGTAAAGTTCAGAATAGGTTGGGATGTCAGTAGGGTCCACAGTACATTCAGGAGTGAAGAGGTTGATAAATTGGCCAACGAAGGTTCGATCAGTACACCTATTGGCCCGAACCCTTTAGTGGCATACCAAACTGCTAAAAGCACGGATCCTTCAAACAATGGATTAAAAATAAGTCATGAAGTATGCAAAAATGTTTATCAAAAGACCATTGCGGAAGCTAACAGCAGAACTACTAAATCTAGGACATATTAGGATAGTTGTACTGCTAACTGGGCTCTCCAGACTCCAGAGGTAGAGAAAACAAGCCTGTGCAGGTATAGCCAGGAAAAAAGAAGTGATAGCGCAAAATGGTGGTGCAAAGGCTTTGCTCTCTCGCTACCCATGGGAGAAGAACAGCCAGGACGAGAAGGGTGCGTACGAGTCTTTGAATAAGCTTTGGGAACTGGTAAAAGTCTTAAGCTTAAAGAAGTGATCTAGACAACAATGGAGAAGTTCAACAGGCCAATACTGGTTGCAGTGAGCAGACTGTAATATGCCGAAACCTACTCTAATCTTAACTTTATATTTTAAAGTACATTATGTCTGTATTATTCTTATAAAATACATGCATAACGTATAATCCATAAAAAGACTTGATTATCGAAATAATAGACCCTTAAGAGAGCAAAATGGCACAAGGTCAGACAAATTTATCAAGAATAGACAGGACAGGATGATCAATGATAATAAATCTATGCTAATTTTATATATTGCAAGATTTTATCTTTCTAGTCATATTGAAAAGATTATCATTAAGATTTTTAAGATTATCTTAGGCTTAATTAATTAGGCAAAGGTGATTGACAAATCTATTATAAAAACCAAAGGCTGAATATAAAACATTAATTAACATTTCAATAAGCATTAACATTGTCCTAGAAATTAACGCTTTTATTTTTTATACTCCTGTCTATAAATTTAGCCCTACAACCCATTAATAAAATTATTTTAACAAAAACAAAAGTTATAAATCAAACCTAAAATATTGATTTTATTTTCAAACAGCCCATGCATATTTGTAGGGTTTTCTTTTTTTTTAATGGCGAACAATTAGGCTAAAAATTAATAGGGTATATTGTAATAAAAACAAATAAAATAAATAAAAACAGCCGGGGTCAAAATAAAAAAAATCCAAGCTTGGATGAAAACTGATTTTGAGGTACAAGTTTTACCTCACTCTCTTCTGGATAGCTCTCTAGCAATGAGCCTTCAGTCTTCTTCTGTAAAAAGATTCATTCTTCAGGATATCTTATAACAAAATTGTCTTTATCCAATGGTTTAAACAAACTATTCCCTGCTGTTCAATTAAAATTTTATGAAGAAAATAACTGTGGATTTGTTTTTTTTTGGTTTTTTAATTTAATTTTGTATATTTGTACCTTTCTTGGTGGTGGAACTGGGTTAGTTTGATCAGCATCTGATGTTATTGACGTTATGCTTTCAGTTGATTGGCCATTTGAAAGCCTAGGTGAAGGCGCTGGAGGTGGAGGGCCTCTTGGTCTTTGTATATTCCCTAATTCCCAAAAATAAAATAAAAAAAAACAATTAGAAAATTCAACAGGTAATTTACAGAAATCTATAGTTATATGCAAACTGCCATCTATGAGGTTGAAGAGCCTGATCAAAATTTTACAAGTATCATACTTGTCATTTTTGATCAATTTATTTTAGGTTGACCAAAAAAAATCTTATTTATTGGCTTATGTAATTTTAATTCTGATCAACCCAGTACTTCATCTAAGCTAATTTTGTAAACATTAATGCAGAAATTATATTAAATTTTCAAATAAAGTGATTTAAACTTTAAATGATACTTTGGTAAATTGACTTGTTCACCACTAAACTAAATGAAATCAAGCTTGCCATTAATAACTGATGATCTGATGGTTATGAGCATATTAGAGTGGGTAAACAAAAATTATTATTAAATTTATTTCCCAATCATGGAAAATATTAATGTTTAATCACACAAGCATGAAAGAGAAAGAAAAAAAGAAAAATAGTGAGCTTTTATTTAACTTTTTACTCACCCTAATATTTTAATTTTTGAGCAATATTCTGGTTACTACAATAGTTTTAACAAATCAATTATTGAATGAAGCCAAAAAGCCAAACCTTTTTACACTATTTTAACAAATGAAAGGTATCATGTATGAAATTATAAAGTGTTAACACATCCGTTACAGCCATCGTTCTGGACAACATACTTCTTCTAGAAAGACTCTGTTTTTGAAGCTCAAGCTCAAGGGAATACTTTTGCATTTAAATTGGTCTCACAGGCCTTTAGTAGCATTTTCTCAATGTTACTGTGTTACTGTAAAGACAGTTTTTCAATTTGATCTTTTAGAAAATTTTTATGACCTCATAAAAACAACAATTTTTCTGTAACTTGGGAGAATTTTTACAGATCAGTGCTGCAACGAACATGTTAATGTATCAAATTAAGTTAAATTCAACTGATGAAATTTTAATTTACACATGCAATCAATTTTGAAATAAAATATAAAGCAAACTTATTCATTAATTTGGAAAAAAAAAAGCGTTTAGTCAGTTCACTATTTCTTTATGTACACTTTATTAAAAAGCAAGTAAATTTACAATTTATGATGATTTTAGCCATTTATCCAATTAACCTTATAATTTTAAATGATAGTTGTAAGTTTGAAAGAATTAAGCTTCCCTCTCCCAAAACAAAAAAAAAAAAAAAAAAGACCTGTTTTATCAATTCCTGTTGACTTCAAAGTAGGAATTTCACCTGGTGGTATGACTAATTTAGCACCAGCTAAAAACAAATATCAAATCAAAAGTTAAAACAAAATAAAACGGTGTTGAAAAATAAAAACAAACATAAAACTCTGTGTGAATGTTTACCGAGATGAACTGCCCTTGAGGAATCGGTTGACGGAGACCTTTTATGATGGTTCAATGTATGGTAAGAAGGATTTGGATCCGAGGGGCTCCGGCTATGACTAGAAGGAAGAGTTGAATAACTGTACTGCTGCGACGTAGACGCAGATGAGGTGGGCGGAGGCAATGGAGCCGCTCTTTTTTTCACGCTGCCCAAAGTTCCCATGTCTGTTAGCAATGAAACTTCAATTATTTTTTATGTGATATTTTTAATTTGAGACTTTTATGTAGCATTAATTAAGTGGGATATGTATTTTTTAAATTAATTAAATTTTTGCATTCTATCTACCTACATCAAGGCTTCATATTTTTAAAAATTTTCATCAAATTTTAAGTCACACGTCTAAGAATAAAAAAATATCCAAAAGCACCTTTAAGACTATACCAACCTTAACAAATAAATAATTTTTTAATTAATTGAACCTACTCCCTGACATCACATTTAAAGTTTGGTTAAAGCTTAGGTTTGAGGCATGAAATTACTTTGTTGATGTGTAGGCTGTGGCTTTTTGTTGTGTGGAATGGGCGGAGGTCCCATTTGCTGTTGTTGTTGCTGCTGCTGCTGCTGCCTGAAACTTCCAGACTTGAGGCTATCGCAAGTCGAAGATCTAGATCTCATATTAACTGGTGATTCGGCATAACTCGGAGGTCTTGAGGATGCACTTTTCCTCTCCGGTGTCACGCAGCCGTTCTAATAAATGACAACACCAATACATTCGAAATTTATCGTTTATTTTTGTTTTATATATCTATAACACTCACTCTGTCTTCTATAATGGTGTCATCATCAGAAAAATCAGTAGAACCATCATCGTTTGAAAGATTCCAATCAATATTTATATTTTCAAATAAAGTCTTTTGCCTCTGTAGTGCGTGACGGATCTATAATAAAATCGAATAAACTGTTACTACTACGGATTTTTAGTTTATTTGATCGAGTTACATTTTTTGTTGGTGAAAATGAATTTTTAAATATTATGAAACTTACAAGTTCTTCACATGCACGGTTTCCCCTTTCTTGTGCGATGTCAAGAGGAGTCTTGTCTTGAACATTATGCAGAATCGGATCAGCACCAGATCTCAGCAAGAGTTTCATGCATTCAGTCTTATCATGAAGGGCGCACAAATGCAACGCACTGTCACCACCTCTGTAAAAAGTTTTTGTTTAAATATGAGCATATTATTTTTTTAAAGTAAATTACAATCCTTACTTGTCCCCTTGAATTGTGGTTTGCTTGTCAATTGCTCCAGCAGGCATGTTCTGTATGAGGAAATCTACTAAATGCAACGATGTGCCCATTTCACGAGTTACTGCAAGATGTAGAGCAGTTTCACCACAATCCTACCACCATAGAAAAAATGTTAATTCGTTCAATTCGTTAGATCATAAAAAGCTTAAAAATGAAAGGGATAAAGCATCACCATTGTTAACGAAAGAAAGTTGTATTTTGATCTGATCCTACTTAGCAAGGTTAAATTAAATTTTAAAAAAAAGAAGACATTTCCTGCCATTTTAACAATAGACAATAGGCCCTTCCTTATATACAGACATTGCTCCTGAATGTTGCACTTCTAGAAAACCACTACTTTTGAAGGTGTGTTGTAGGATTTATTCTTGAATTGAGTGGTTTTCACAGGCGTTAAATATCACATTGTCAATGATACTGTGAAAATAGTTTTTCAGTTTGACCTTTTATATATTTGTTACAATTTTTTTGTAAAAAAAACCCTCATAATAGGTAACTTCTGTCATATCACTATAAAATACATTTCTCTTGATGGTAACTTATTTACAAAAAATTTATTTGAAGGTATAATTGAGGGCAGCACATCAAAGGAATTTCTTTGTCCTTGTTCATCTTTTTGGCCTTTTGCTCCCTCATGGTATTTTACTAGGTATATTTTATTTATTTATCATAAATATGGAAATATTTTGTAAATAATTTTTAATAAGCAGTAAATATAGAAATAATTACCTAATTTTTAGATGATTCCAATTTTTTTTTCCAGGCATTCACTTTTTTCAAATAATAAAACATTTTATAAATAACTATATAAATTTGCAAGTGAAAATTTGTATGTACATTAATAATAAGAACGAAAACTGCTGAACCGATTTCGATGAAACTTTCACACATTGTTTTTATTAATGCAGGGTGGGTTTAGAGACTGCGATAATTGTTATATTATGCCGGAAGGTTAAATATTTAAAATTATAGTACTAACTGAAGTTGGTAAGGAGGCAGATAGGTCGACACCTTCGGCGAACACCTGGAGTAAATTATACAAATTTTTATTGTTCACTGCATGCTCAAGATCACTGAGTAATTCGTGTTCATCGGCATATGAATGCAAAGCATATTTTTTATCAACATATTTGGCACGAATAAACTCATATCGTTCTTCCCTGCAATAAAATACAAATTTGCACAATTAAAAAAATAAAAAATAGGCTTCTATAATAACTCACATTGAACTTGAAGGTGTTGGCTTGTTATGTGCATGCAATGTTGCTTCCATAACGTCATTGAACCCTTGATTTGTCATATTTCGAGCTAATAGTAACTGAGATGAACCAATATGGTCTAAAGTTAATGACTGGATTCTCGAAATATGGACACCCAAATCTCTGTGGATTCCTGAACATTCGATGCAGACAACTACCCCAAAGTTAATGCACAACCATGTAGTATCTTAAAAAAAAAAAAAATAAATAAATAAAAATAAATACATTTTTCAATAATAGCTGGTAAACTAATTCAAGATTAACTTAAAATTTGGATTCAACCATGTCAAAAATCCAAAAAGAAATAAACTGTCTTAAATCCTTGATTAAAGTTATATTTCTGTATTATCTACAATACAAAAACGCAATTTTAATTAATTTACCATTTTGAGAATTGCAATCACAACATCTGTCATTGCTGGGGAGCCTCTGAACATGTTTAATGATGGCTTGTTGTAGTTCTAAAAGATTCGGGTTGGCCCCAACACCACCACTTGATTTGCTTCCCCCATCAAATGTCCTTAGCAGTGCCCCTTCTTTGCAGTTGACAAGAACGGACATCCAAGCCCTCTGATCATTTTCATCTTCTGCTTGAAAATGGTAAGTACGGTTATCTGAAATCAAACCGAAATAATTATTACAAGTGTTTGAAATTTTTCAACGCTCTGCTATGCACTTACATGAGATGAGATCAAAACATCTCTTGTCATCAGGTACGAGTTTTATTTGGCAGGTTAAAAGGTTAACTCTAGTCGGAGGCTTTGTCTCATCGCCATGGCATATATCGAGGTAGCCATCGGCTTGGACGCAGCATCGCCGTTTTTGCCAGACTCTTCTCATTTTCCCCTCTGATTTCTTGAGAAGATGGCCGGTCCGAGTCAAACCGGCTCCTTTATCGCCCTGAAGTTGATGGAGGGAATAGCCTCCGCCTTTTTCAGGGGTCTGGCCCATCTGGACATTAAAAACAATGTTTACAAAAAATAAATTAATATGTTATACTGTGAATTTTGCTACTTCTTTCTCAAGACCAGGAGAACTTCTAAGAAGGGTCCTCAATTCTGAAAGGCGCCTCCTTTCCTCGTCTTGCTTTTGGCGTACTTTTTGCAATTTTACAGAAAGATCAGCGACATAGCTTCCAAAATGCTCAATCGTCTTCAACCCATCTTGAAAGTAACTTAACAAAGGTATTAAATTAATTTTACAGTTTCAAATAAGAAAGAAATGCAATGTTGGTTATTTTTGGAACAAAACACTTTATTTATACCTCAGGTGAATATAATTATTGCACGTTTACTTTGATTATTCTTATAAATTTACAACCTAATGAAAATTATTTAGAACCAACATAAAAGAGAAAATCACCCACCTCAATAAGAAAAACAAGTAAAATAAACACATCAGAGCAATTTACAATAAGCAAATTATTTGTCAGAAATTAACCTCATTTTTTAAATAGAAATTATTTTAATGTTTGACGCTATAACATGCACTTGTCATTTAATTTAAAATGACTTATCAAGCATGAAAGTCAATTCTGTCTTCTAAAAAGCTTGTGAACCGATTTTCATGTCTGATAATTCATTTTAAAGAAATTGTAAAGTGCATTTTATAATTGTATTAACATTAAAATTAGACTATTATTTCCAGAAACGAGGTAAATTTCTGACAAATAATTTTGCTGTTTTGTGTATTTTCTTATAGATAGATTTTAAATTTTAGTAGTACATTACGTCGTTCAAAAACTAAGTACCTCTTCTTTCAAATGGTCTGTTTGATATTAAAATCTTATTAGCTGTTTTTGAATTATACCCATTTCAATCAAATAGTCTAATGATGATTTTTCAAAATTCAGAAAATTTAGGGCTCAGAAAATAAATTTAAACAAAAATTTATATTTAGGGGTCTCTAGAGGTGCTAAAATAAAATTTTATATTAGCTTCATGAGAAAAAAAAAAAATATGGCCTAGTTTACTTGAAAAATATTTGGTTTTTACAAAGTTTTTGGTTATTGATAAACTTTGATAGCTTTTACATTTGTATTGCAATCTACATTTAAAAAAAACTGAAATGATGTTTACACAGTTAATTTGATCAAGTAAAGAGAGACAGAATAAAAATATTAAAAAATAGAAAATTTCAACTTAAAAACTTATTTCCTGTGAAACAAGGACAGAAAAAAGTGGCACATACACGTCTAATATTTTGGAGTGTATAATCATCAAAAAACAAAAGTTGGTCCAAATCCATGGCTCATCAACCTGGTCATCCCCTTACTAGTAGCAACTGAAAGTTCTGACTGTATTTCCCAAAACAACCACCAATCATTTTTCCAATGAAATAAAACCTCCATTATCCAGGGCCCAGGCGCACGTATATATTTTGTGTATCAACAAGTCTTCTGATATGAAAAACGTTGTTTTTTTGTTTTATCCTGTTCTGCGAAACTCCTGTCTGTTTATGTTAAACACATCCATTATGGCCATCGTTTTGGAACTATTCACTAAATTCTTCCCCATAAATGGGCATTGATTCGGAACAAAACACTTTTAGAAAACCTCTGTTTTGAAGCTTCCTGTAGTGTTGTGGGTACATTTGAAATTGAACTGGTGTCACAGGCCTTTAGTTTTAGTAGAAACCGTTAAAAAAATTTAATCAAAATTTCTCCATTAAATGTTATTAATAAAGGCGCAGGTGTTTTCTTAATTCACCTATTAATTAATGCATTTTAAAAAATTCCATTATCTGGAATTTTTCGATTTTTCATGGACCTCTTTTTCCCATCATTACTTCCAGAGGTTTTACTGCATATTATGATTAAGAAAATTTTACACATATTTAGCAGTGAAAGATTAAAGTATTTTATTTACTTGGTTTGTGCGTGGTAGTATTCGACAAGATGTTGTAGAAGTTCTATACCCTTTTTAGTCTTTATTTCGTTCACTTTAATTAAGTACTAGAAAATAAAAAGTGAAACTAATTACTCAAAAATATTATTGTTGTACATTTTATTTTATTATTATTATTTTTTTTAATTACCTCGCACATCTGAAGCTGGAAGAGCCTTCTTTCTTTCTCCATATCATCTGCTATTTCTGCCGACGTCACTTCAGTCCTAATGAGCCCGGCCTCTTTAGCTTGTTGTTTCTTTTCTTTTTCTATTTTTGCATACTTGGCTTCGTACTCCTTCCAGGCCCTGTCGAAAGGCCTTTTCAAGTCTCCTTTAACGCCCCTCAGGTCGCCCTTCAAGAGACTCTCCAAAGGAAACATAACAATGTTGTTCACGTTTTGCATCTAAAACAAATTCCTTTTGAAATTTCACATTTAATTCAGTTCAAACTGTTATTTGAGAATACTTACTTTTTGGAACAAACTAATATAAAAAAAGATCAACAATATAAAGGGTTTTGTTGTTTTTATAATCATTAGGTCACTAATTAAACAAATTAAGTTTAAAAAATTACTTTATGAATTTTCCACCATTTTTGTTTGCACATAGACATCGCTAAAGATATGTCTTTAAGGAAAAATATGTAGTAAACTCACAACTTATAGACGTTATGAAAATACATTGCGCTTACAATAATAATACAAAACTAATTTGTATCCTTAATTATAAACTTGGTTAAATAATGAAAAAAATTATATAAGGGTATGATTAATTCAAACTAAAAAAATAAGTGTTAATCAAAATAAGCACATTACAGTTTTTAAAATTTTTATTGATAAGCTGTGTAATAATGGTATCTTCATTTACCAGTGTCTTCATGAGGGCAGAAAGCTCCTTGGTGACAACAGCAAACTTGAGAAAAGCGGCTGCAATGTCCGGCTCCTGATCTTTCGACAGGGCATTGCCTCCAAGCCTTTCGAGAATCCTCGCAAAATACATTTCGTTGTCGACATGAGCTAGGAAAAACACTTATAAGAAACTGTTTTCATCAATAGAGCAGAACACAATAAAAAAAATCTTTAATATCACCAGTGCAAGAAATACCAAAACACCATTAAACAAATAGATATATTGTTCATTTAGTAAACATCACAACTGCAATTATGGGTTATAGAAACCCAGCAAGTCTACAAAAACTTTAACACTTTTTAGTACATTTATATAATGCTTTGACTCTTTCATTGTGACATTGTTTCTTACTGTTCCTTGTAACATCTTAAAAATTGAAGAAAAAAGGAAAAATACAATGAAACAGTAAAAACAGAATTTATTAATACTTTTGGAGAACATAAGTATACGTTCCAAATTGACTATTTCATTACAGACATAATTTACATTTTAGGATATGACTTAGTTTGCACATAAAAGCAGAGTCACTAACAGATTGGTCAAATGGATGTAGGTTAAAATATAAGCACAAGAGACAGGAAAAATATTAAAAACTGGTAGAGGGTCACAGATGACCTCAGCTGTTTTTCAGCCCCTAAAGTTCCCACATATCATTGCAGATATTAAACCAGTCCTTAGTTACAATCACCCCCATTTGATTTACTTGTAATCTTACCATGTGGAACACAGAGATTTGTCGACCCCCTGGTAAAGAATTTGTAATAGAGAGTTACAATTATATCTGTGATATAAGCCTCCTTGAAGAATTTACCAGCAAATAAGAAATTTATAGAAGAATCTTGGTTTCAACATAATCACAAATTTTCCATAGACTGCCTGATAGAACTGTCAGTTTACTTGGGGGGGGGGGATGAGACCAGATCGTAGACCAGGGCTTCCCAAACCTTTTAACCAGCTTGTATTCAAGTTTTTAAAATTAGATGTTTATAGTATATGCATGAAATTGCAAGTTTTATAAATGAACTATGAAATGACCATGAAAATCAAATTGGACAGAACTGAATCAATAGACAAATTCAAAAGTAATAATTCAAACATTAAAGTTTAATGAATTAATGGGAAAAGTGAGGTTGTTTTAGTCTGCACAATTTGAATAATTTGGGGTTAATTTTTGATAGCTTGAGACGGATAATGGGTTTAACATCTTGATGCTTCAAGATCTGAAATCTAGTTTTGGGACATTGTGCATACAGGGTATCTCCAAATTTCAAAGGTGTTCATTTATTTCATCAATCAATGTGCTGTTCACAAGATCTAATTGTTTTCTTTTAAAAAAAATTAACACAGGAAAACACTCCACCTTTTCTCGCCTGATTGATTCATCTCAAAATTAGATTTTTCATCAAGAATTGCGATACTGAATAGAATCAACCATGCAAAGACTCATCTCATTCATTTTAATGAAAAAATATCTGATATATACAACAGTATACATTGCCATTTCTTATCATTGAAAACTTTGGCCAATTTGACACTGCGGTCCATAAACAGAAATAAAACTTCAGAGGATAATACCAGTAATCGTGAAGGTGCTTTCCCATGAGACAATCACTTCAATTCTGTATAGTGAAGCAGAAAATGATGAATGCTACCTATATCATACAAATACATGCCATCAATGTTTCTGTCCTGCAAAGAGTAACTGACAAAAAATCCTCATTTGATCTGATAGCCAAGTAGCTACAGCATGAGCTTGTAAAAGAATCACATCAAAATTGGTCAGTTAATGCATCCAGAATCTCCAAAACCTGGGGAAACTCAACAACGTGATGATATCTTGGGTGCTGGGACACAGGGAAATTTTGGGAAATGAGAAAGCTGGTCAGAGGAGGATCTACAAGACCATACATAGGCCCCAAACCTATTCTTGGGATAGAAAAAACAAATATAGAATCCTTCATTGCAGAATGGATCCAAGTAAAACAAAAGGAGAAGTGGATAAACTCTTGCGGTGCAAGACATAGTAAACTTGTGAAATAGCCCTCACCGAGACTGGCAAAAATACTGCTGCAATTGGAGAGGGCCAAACTCAGAGTATGGGTATGTACAGGGATGATCCCATTTGCAGATTATTTATTGAGGAGGAAACAGCCACATATCATCTTTGAATATGAAGCAAGAGCTCAATGGAGGTTTACCCTAAAGTACGGGAAAGAATCAAATTGCAGCAGCAACAGTCACTGACCTGATACTTATAAGAAAGATTGAGTCTATCGCACAGAACTAAGAAACTAGGAAAGTACAATAAGCCAAAAAGCTGTAGTGCCTGAGGAATTCAAACCCCGCTTCCAAATAACCTTTTCTACACCATACCATAGTGTTGTGAAATGGCTGCAATTTCATATAATTAATAATTTGCACAGACATCCAAAACTTTCTAAAATGAGGCTGGCATTTGTTTCATAACTAAATCATGTCCATGGAGAGTGCAAGGACTGCTGCTGCGATATAAAAAAACCTTTCATTTTCATTTCTCATTGTTATTAGTTTTTTCGCGTTATTTATCCATTCTACGTTTATTTTTGAAATTATTATTTTTTCTAGAAGTTCGCCACTGACCCCTTAGTTCAGGGAAGGACGGCCACAGTTGGGAAGTTAGTTCAGTTAATCATATGGACATTATGATATACATGCAAAACTGACAGTTTGAGTATGTGTATGAGATTTTTTATAGGTGTATAATGAGTAGCAGAAGGGCTTAGCACATTGCATTGAGGATTTTTGGCACTAATTACTTTATTCAAATCTGTTACTGATAAGGATTTAAAGTCATTTGTGCTCTTTTGAAAAAATCAACTCAATGAAAAAGATTCAGGAATATCTTATCTTAACTGGTTAGAGATAAAATATTAAATTGATTAGAGGACAGATGCTTTGTTGAAATTGATAAAATTTGTCTCTGACAAATAATAGAAACTAGCCTTTTTTAAATTTAACTTTCTACCTGATTTTTGGAATTAATTTCCTTCGAAAAGAACTTGTTGCACAATGTTTACTAAATTTAACAGTCAATTAATGGTAAATATTTTATTACTTACAATTGCCAGAATTGTGTATGGATTTAATGGCCTTCCTCATTTTCGACAGCCCGTCTCGGTCGAAATCCAAAGTCTGATTTGAAAATGAAAAAAAAAAAGCAGAAATGTCAAAAAAGTCTATTCAAAACAATGCCGATTTTAGAGTTAAAGGGTGGAGCGTCGGGTGAATATTTCAAGGGGAGTCGAGCATATAATGGGCGAATCGACCAACATAAAATTTTCATATTTACCTCTTCCAAATTTGATATCGTCTGCCTGCATTGTGGCATACGAGAGACGAAAGTCGAAGTGGTCGGGGAGTTGTAATCCTCCCTCGTCTCGTCGACGAACTCATTGACGCCGATCAGCCCGGGCATCCTGTTTCTGAGTTCAACGCGGTGGACGACTGTTTCTCCGTTTTTGAACTATTTCAAATAACATTCGTAACCGCGTTTATAAATAAACAAATCGGGAAGATGTTTCTCATCGTTAGGACATCCATCTTGTCCTCATAAATGTTTTGAGGCTGATGCTGTATGCGACGGTGCTGCCGATCTGCCAGAGATAGCTACTAGGCTTATTGCAGAAGGAAGCGCCTCATCTGCTTAAAAGCAATGAGTTGAGCGTCACAGACAGAACTCGACTCAAATACATTTTAAAACTGTCAATTTAATTAATGGTGGGGCTGAGATAAGAAATAAGAGTTGTGGGAGTAAATTCAGGGAATACTCTTACAAAATCGTCTTCTTTTTCAAGTCTACACAACACACAAGTTATGCATCAACAAGTTAACACAATATATTTAGATTTTGCCAAGGCATCAAATTTTGATAAGTTTTATCGTTGACTTCTTACACAAAATCTCATCATCCTTGAAATACATGGTTCTCTCAAATGGTTTAGCTTCTCTTTGCAAGATAGAATTCATTTTGTGAAACTTAATTTAGTAACTTCGAAAGCATAGTGGTGTACCTCAGGGGTCCTATCTCGGCCCACTCCTTTTCAAAGTAGTTATAATGATATTTCTCCTTGTTTTTATTGATTTATTTTCTCCCTCTGGGCTAATGATCTGAAGGTCTAACCGCTAAAACTTCCATTCATGCTGAGCTTTTGAAAAAATCTCTAAATAAACATGTTGAGTGCAGTTCATGCAATCGCTTGAAACTGAGTATAAATAAGTGTAAGGTCATTAGGTATAGTGTTGTCTTCCACAATTATACAAGAGATCCACTTGGACAGGCAGACTAACATTAAAGACCTTGGGATCACCAACTCTAATAACCTGACATTTAACATGCATTGCATATCAATAATTAATAAGGCAAATCAAATTTTAGATTTCTTACATA
This sequence comes from Cimex hemipterus, assembly GCA_039619505.1. Taxonomy (NCBI): domain Eukaryota; kingdom Metazoa; phylum Arthropoda; class Insecta; order Hemiptera; family Cimicidae; genus Cimex; species Cimex hemipterus. The sequence goes on along the minus strand of CM077103.1, from coordinate 25,696,710 downwards.
GAACTATAAAAAAATCCATGCAGAAACAATGATTATACTTTTTAAGAATGTGTTCCATCCGATTTTAGAATACTGTTCAGTTATGTGGTCTCCATATCAGAAAATATTAAAAAATTCAATAGACCATGTACAGTGACAATTTATTTTAAATTACTAGGACCTACTTGGAAGCACCATACAAGCTTACGGAATCCGCAGAACTGCATAAACATAATACAACAAAACAATGACCTGATAGTTTCTTATGAACTCTTAAATAATATGACCGATCGTCCACAACTATTCAATTTCATAAATTTCTATGTGCCACAATGTAACACTAAGCACAAAAAATACTTTTCAAAATCTCATTATAATACAAATTATTTAAAATTTAGTGCAATTCCTCTACTCATGGAAATAGGTGATAAACTTCCTTTACATTGTGATGGTTTTTACCTTTCCTTAAATTGATTTAAACATTTTTTTTTCTTTCAAAAATAACGATCATGGCAATTGTGTTTGATCTGTTTATATAATTTTTTCAGTAAATCTGTATAATTCTTTGTTTCTTAATTTATTTTTGGATATATATGTCTGTTGTTTAATTAGATTTTTAGATAACAATTGGCTGACTGAGATAGCGCACAGACTAAATCCCTGGATCTAAAAGACTGAAATTTTGACAGTGCATTACTATAATGACGAATAGCCGCTATCAAAGGATTTCTTGAAATTCCATACCTAAGGGGATCGTATGGACAATTTTTATCATGTATAAACTGAAGTGAACTGAAGGAGAGAAGGAGTTAAGAAATGAGACATATTAGAAAGCCATACTAGTACTCTGCATTGCAATAGAAATATACATTAAAATGAAGGCTCTAATAATGAATAATGAAGGAGCTAATAATATTCTAATTGTTTACTTCTACTGTTTTCTACATTAAAATATTTTTAGAAATGGTAAACAAGCCATCTCTCTTCTACACAAGCTTCACTCATGTTACAAAACCACATATCAACAATTGAGAAATGGAGCAATCTTTGGAAAATAAAGTTTAATCCCTCAAAGTCACAACATATCACCTTTACACTCCGTCGTGAGACTTGCCGTAGCATATACTTATACAATGAACATATTCCACAATCCGACAAAGTTAACTATTTAGGACTTACATTTGATAGAAGACTAACTTGGAATCCACACACACGATTAAAAAAACAGACACTGAACAAACGATTTAAAATTCTTTATTACCTACTCAACAGACAATCAAAATTACCATTAAAATCAAAACTTTCGACATACATATACCTACTCAAACCAATTTGGATGTATGGGTGCCAAGTATATGGATCGGCCAAGTATTCCAATATTCAAAGATTACAAAGTTTTCAATCCAAAATTTTAAGACTAATTGTTTCTGCCCCATTTTATGTAAACAATAATACACTTCACAGAGATCTTCAAATCCCAACAGTTTTTTCATCCATCAAAACATATTACAGACGGTTTCATAGTAAATTACAAAATCACACCAACACACAAATACAATCACTCCATTCCCCACAATTACCACGTAAACGTCTGAAAAGAATATGGATAAGAGACCTCTTAAATGATTAATATCATTTCATTAATCCAGAGCGGCTGCCAGTGGGTAGCTTTCTCTATAACGCCCATAATGCCAAACACACAGTCTGAAATCCAATCTGCTGGTTGTATATCATGCATGTACAGTTGTAGATATAAATAAATGAAGTAAAAAAAAAAAAAAAAGAAATGGTAAAGGTAGTGTGAGCATGTAGAGTCAATTTTTGTGAATGATGACTCTACTCACATATCACCTAGAAAACAACAAATATGTTAGGAAAGGGTCGTTTGAAAAAAGTGAAAAAATATATAATTATAAATTAAAAAAAAAAATTCTCAATTTGCTGTATGTTTGAGTGTATAATGGCATTTCTTTTTAGCACTTTTGACTTTTTCTTAGTTTTTTGTTTCTCGTTATTTATCAAATCCCAGGTCAAACAAAATTCAGCAACGACGGACAAATATTTGACAATTACGTCACAACTGGCAGTACTTCAGTGTGAAATTCAACAGATGAGGTGTTGTTCTGCAATGTTGCGTCCGCAGGAGGCTCTGCCAGTCCGACCTGCTGTGTTCGTTTCACTTTTCTTCTTCGTTGCTGAACACAGGTGACACGGCACGCAATTTCAGACAAGGCAAGGTCCCAGGTTGAATCCGGCATTCCAAGACGTAAACTCGAAAAAATACAAAAAAACAGGTGAATTTTGACAAAAATCACAATTGATTTCCATAACCAGGCCGATTCGGATTTGGTCTTTGCCATACAGCATATCGACCGGCCACATGCTTGCAGTATCCTGATAGTTGGAATGATATCTCTGTCCATGATTGACTTTCCAGTATAGTGAATATTATTTGTGAAATTAAGTTCCAGATTTAAATAACATTTCAACTGGTTATGTTGAAAATTAACAGCAAAATTTATTTGAAGCTATGTTTTTAAATTGTTTTACCATACATAATCTATCATAACTCAAGTTTTCGTTTTTGTGCAAAAAATATTTTATAAATAAATTAACAATAATTTAACTCGGGAATTATTGTAAACGCTAGATCATTCATCAATGCATGAGTTAACATATTTGATATACTGGGATCTAGGATAGAAATCAATTGAGATGCAAATATAAAATATGTTCTGATGGTACCTCTTCTTCCTTTACAAATGCAATAGATTAAAATCTCCATAATATTAATGCTTTAGTTTTTCTTAGCTGACCAAAGAGAATTATTCATTGTTTTATAACTTTTACGTAAAGTGTGGTTGAAATAAAAAGATAAGTGCCACAAGTGAGACATGAACCCTTGAAACTTGTCAGTAGCTATCATGACATCGATATAGTAAAAAAAGGATACTAGAATGTGGGGTTTGTGCTCCCCAGGCGCTGCAGCCTTTTGGTGTATTGTACTTTCCTAGTTGCTTAATTCAGGGCAATAGACTCAATCCTTCTTAGAAATATCAGGTCATTGACGGTTGTTGCTACAATTTGATTTCCTAAGTTTTTTCAGTACGTTAGGTTAGCTGTTGCTTCGCATTCGAAGATGATATGCCTGGGTGTTTCATCCTCCTCTTTACATAATCTACAAATGGGATCATCGTTGTATATACTCTTGTTGTGTAAATGTTTTTTCAGATTCCAGTTAGTAGTCCTACCACTCCCCTGGGTTTGGCCCTCTCCAATTTCCCAGTCTTGGTGAGGGTTGTTTATTAAGTCTAGCACCACTTGTTCCTTAATCTATGAATGTTATAAATTTTGAATATTTATTCTTCCTTATTGGTGTTTAGAGTTACAAATCAGAAGTTTCAAACGTTTCCTTTTGATTTTTTAAAAATTGTAATCCGAAGATTTCTTGAACATTCGAAAAATAATCGTTCATGCAACCTTTAATTTTTGTGTGTTTAATATGTGTGAAAAAGTTATAATTTTGTTACAAAAAGTATAATAATAGTAAAAAAACATGTGGAAGTTAACTGAAAATGAAAATGAGTAACAACAACAACAACGAAGTTTGTTCTTTTAAATCAAAATAGCCTATCTTTGTATAATTTCTTTCTTTTGAAGTTGAATATATTTTTGTCTAAAATCCTTGATTTCATTACAGGAAAAAATGTTGAGCACGTCTTCGCTGGCAAAGGAAAAAGTTTGGGTCCAGAAACCCAAATACGATCTCGCAGAAAAGCAGTACTATGAGAAACTTGCCAAAGTAAGTCCTAATGCGCAAATATTGAAGGATATGATTGAAAAAATGGAAAGAACTTCTATCAATGAGGAAGCCAAAGAAGTAGATGATATGGTTGTTGATTAAAAATAAGGGGAAAAAATATTTTTTCATTGTCTTAATTATTTTGATATTAACAAGTAATATACCAATGTGATTTTTTGATTTTTTTTTTTTTTTTTTTTTTTTTTTAATAATCAGCGATACAGATTTAAGTTTTATGCCGTATAAAGTATTTTTGACTTAACATTTCTTCAAACTTTTATAATTATCAGCCTGGATACTTGATTGCAATTATTAAAAATAGAACAAAATATGAAATTAAATATTTATGCAATAACAATCACAATCTTTGAAATGGTTCTTTAATTTTATGGTGTTATGGAGTTGTTTAATTAATGATGAATATGTGCAAAAAATATTTTTGAAAAAAATCTGATCTGTCATTGCTACAGGGAAAGAAAAATATTACAAAATTATGATTTTATTACTTATATATTATTACTTAATACTTGCGCTATTTATAGTTTATAAATAGATAAATTTATAATAATAATAATTTGTCAAAACAAGGTAAGTAATTATTACCTTATTTGGTACAAACCAATAAATAGCCAAGTTATAATCTAGGGTCTAAATTGTAAAATGTTTTCTCACAGTTAGCTCAGAATTCCCAACCCAAGACCCAGGCCCAGGCACAGCATGTGCCTCAAGAAAAAGTTGTGAACAAAGCGCCTGAGCAAGTGCCAGAAGCGGCAGTGCCAAAGGCAGACCCAAAAGGGTCAAAAAAGTCACAAGAACAACAGAAAAAAACTGCACAAGCCGTTGTCCCTGAAGTTAAAAACCAAGCGAAGGATTTAAAAAATACACAAGAATGCCATGAGAAGGTAAAAAACAAGAGCTTGTGATTGATGTGGTTTTTTTGATTTGCTTGATGTTTCATTTTTTCACTAACATGAACACAGGCATGACCCTCCAGATCCGTACTTTTTTTTTCAAATATTTTATTTTCAAATAGCAGCATTTGTTTGTTTTGTGTAACTAATATTCTAACAGCATTATTATTTTTCAAGCTGCAAAAAGGATTACAAAACTCGTTGAAAAAAGAACACAAAAACAAACAAGATTCCAATCCCCAATTAAATAAAGATTTGGTTGCAAACCCAGTCAAGGATCTTGCTCCAGTCCTTGTTAAAGTTGAAGATCCCCCGCCCCCTGCTGATTATGACACTAAAGAAAACCAGTCACACATTGCCGCATTCGATTTCGAGCTGACTATCAAGTGCAACTCGAAGAAGGCAAAAAAAGCCAAAAAAGAGAGGAAACGAAACAATAACGCCAACAATAACAATGTCAACAATGAAAACAATGCAAATAACGCGAAAAAGGTAATTAAATCTCTTGACTGATGTTGAAATGCCAGTATCCACACACTGTAAAGCTTTTCCGTTGCATATTAGTTTTGAGTTTTATTTTGTAGATTTTCCTTTTTTTTTCCTTAGAAAGCATGTTGTTTTGTGCGTATTTTTTTCTTTTTACAATAATTCACATTGTTTAGACTGTGTATCCATTATTTGTACTGAAAAAATACATTTTAAGATTGATAAAGTTGTTTTACATTTGGTATGAACTGAAAAAATAAAATATAATCCACTTTCCAAAGTTCCAAAGGAAGTTTTGATAATAGTTTTAATTATCTATTTTTATGTATGGTTTATGGTAGTATGTAGACTGAGAAAAAACAAAGGTGAATTGTCTAATATTTTTCATGTATGTATTTTTGTTTATTAAATTTATTTGAAGTTCATATTACTGTATCATCTCACTGGTGAATATACAAGTTAATAATTTTGGTAGTGTTGAAAAATTAGTAATCACATTAACAAACGATATATGAACTATTTTATATCTCAAATCTATGTTATGTGATGGTGGTTGTTTTCTTACAAGTGACTTATAATTAAGTAACGTTTTGTTAACTGTATCGTAATTATAGAAATAAGTAGATTAAACCAAAATTTATCTATGTCTGCTATGTAAAATTGTTTTATTTTCAAGAATTTCTTTGCAGGTTGCTTAAATATAAAAATTTGTAAGTTCAATAAGCAAATGATTACAAGAGTTATTTTACTGTTGTTAGACATTATTAAATGGTAATGAATAATTAATTGATATAGTAAGAAAGTTAGAATATCCGTCTTGTTCTCATTATTTTTTTGAGGCAGGATTATCTTTAGAATTAGGTAAAAATTAGAATGCCTTGTTTCACCAGGCGATACTAAACCCGTATGATCAGTTTGTCGTGCTGGTTCTTCTTTGTTTAAAAATTTTTTAGGGTTTGCAACAGCAGAAGTCATTTCAACTCTCTCCGGGTGCCATTTGAAAAGAAGCCTAGTTGGACGTCAGGTTTTAATGAAGGGTAGTTGGATTCATGCCTAAACTGTTACAACCGTGATGTCCCTTTTGGCCCCTTATCGAGATCAGAATACCCAGAGACATAATATGGTGTAGCTGGTGGCTTTTTATCAGAATAATTATTTTTTATAGGGCCGTTTCAATGCTTAAACCAGCGACTCTTCTCACTGTAAAAAGTTTAAATGATTTTTATTCAATTACACACCCAAATTTAACAAAGGTTAAATGGGTTGCTACTTCATTTACTTGGCACTACTGATGCACTATATAACTTAATTTACATAAACATTTAAAAAATATTGTTTTTAAGTACCAGAGAGCTATTTAATGTGATAAATTTGGTTTGGTTATGGACAATGAAAATGGTCAAGCATAGGACACAGTCAACTTGTTAAGATTAGGATATTTTTAGTGCTTACTTTCATTACTGGCTAATTAATAATAATTAAATTTGTGAATTGATTCATCCAAAAATGCCTCACATGGACTTTAAAAAAAGATGGTATAAATTAACAAAATTATAAATGACACAACTGGCAAAGAGTATTTTCAGTTAAAATTTGCATTTGGTTGTTTCTAGGTCTAGCGTCTGGTTTTTTATTGGCAAAAATAAAACGGCTTTCTGTTAGTATTTATGGTGTATTATTTACACAGACATAAGAGTTGTTTATATTTAGAAAGAACAACTTCTTAAATATAATGTGTATTTTTTGAAGCATAAATACTTCGGAAGTTCACCTGAAAGCTTTCGTTCTTATTTTCTGAATTGTCTAATAGATTTTTTTTTAGTATGCCCATTACTGGCTGATTTTTTAACAATTAGGTTTATATTCATAAATAGGTTTGTCCAAAAGTGCCTCATGCGAACTTACGTAGTAGATCTTGCAAAGATAAAAGGCCGTACTTGAATCTTGGAGAGAAACAATATTGATAAACGCTTACAAAAAGAAAAAGTTAAAAATGATTCTATTGTTGTTATTATTAATATATTGATGCTATTTTATCATAATTTGAAATAGGAAAAGGTTTTTTTTAAATTAACCATTCAGAAATTAATGTACAAGTCATATTCATAAATGATTATAAACTGATTTTTTAATTTTTACTATTCACTTACTTTTTTTTATTGATGATGTTTATGCTTAACACCAAATAATTAATATATAATAGTACTTTATTCATTTTAATATAGTATATTAAAATTAATTGTCATTTAAAAATTGTATAGTTTATTAGTTTTTTCCAATATGTTCATTTTATTTTAGGATCTTTTCAAATTTTTGTTTTTAGGAACTCCTTTGGATTTGGAAACTTATTTGCCATAGAGCATTTATCTGTTTGAAACTCTGCCTTCTCTCTTATTATCATTTTTATTCTTGCTATTATTATTATTATTTTTAAGTAAACTATTAAACAAACTATTGTATTTTTTCAAAAGGGTGCCCCACAGAGTGTTAATACACTGGCTGGTGAAGTGGCCAAAGCAAGGGAACACATCAAAAACAGTATGCAATGTGTAAGCTCTTATTTTTAGTTTTATATTTTCGAAGTAATACATTTGACTAATTGCAGCTTGCATGCCTTGTTATGTCTCGCTTTTATTCTAGTATTGTTACATTGAAAATTATAAATGTATTTTTTTAAATGTGCAAATATTCGATAATGATTGAACAACAACAGAATAATGATCGCCAACATACAGTGTTACTTTTAGGCACAAGTTGTTTTAGGTATGAGACATGAGTAATTCAATCTAACACCAAGCTCATAAGTCAGAAAGCTCTTGACAGGCATTTAGATTGCCTCAATGAAATGAGATTTTCTATATGTGAAGCAGAAGGTAAAGGAATAAACAGATTTGGCAGAGCCAATTAGCCCTATACAGTAGAATCTCGTTATTTGTAAAGAAGATGTATATATTACGCTGGGCGGGTGAACAAGACCCAAGGGGTTAAATACCTAGGTAGACTCGTACTTGGTCGGCTCACGTGACCTGCATAAACCTCTTGGATTTGTTCACAAACCCCAAGAACCATTTTAATTTGGAGGAGTGACTTGGTAATCTCTCCTTCAAAAGTTTCGAATCTATGCTTAGCATACCTATCACACTTTGCGAGGTAGTGCCGTGCCGTTTCTTCGTTTATTTCACAAAAACGACAGAAGGGGTCTGGTAAAATACCCATATGTGTCTTTTCAAATGGCAAGGTGTAGGGGATATGTACTAAGCAACACCATGGATTACGAGAACCACAGATAATAGAAAAACAGAATTCCAGGCTCAAATAATATTCTTGTATCTGTATACCAATCAGACACTTCCTGTACCACATGTGCCTATCATCAATTTTACATATTAACTTATGTACACACATTTCAGGTTTTTTTTTTTTTTTTTCGAATGACATACATAAAGTTTATTCCATGCTGAAAAACAATTATGTACATTCATGATCAAAATTAGCACACCGGTTCATTATTACACTATAAATTCCATTTTATTAATCCCGGATATTATTTTATTTTAAGTATACTGGGCAAATTATAACTAAAAAACTCGAGCAGAAATTAAACACAAAAACAAGAGAAAATTTATTTAATTGAAAAAAAGAAAATTGAATTTTGAAATTTCAATTAAAGATTAAAACATCAGTATTTAGTATTACCTCCTCTGTCTTTGATGGCTTATAAATGTTTTATCATGCTAATAACAATGTTTACTTGAGGAATATTCTTCTAGTCTTGCAGAAGAGTGTTAGGAGTTGGTACAAGATTTAGAATTGGTCTTTTGAGCCAATCCTAGGTCAGGACTTGGAGCCAATCCTTTCAATACCTTCAAAGATCTAAGGCTGCCTGTTTCTTTGTCAGTACCCTCTTCATTTCATTTAGATATTGTTCTACAGATGTTGCCCTGTGTGGTTTCGCATTATTTTGCATAAATAAAATTTTTTCCTCAATATCCCTAGCAAAAGGCACTGCATGTAGGATTTCTTCTGCATACCTTGCAATGTTCAGAGCCCCACTCTGAACGACCGCTAACTCAGTGATACCGACCCAGAACATGATTGAGCCCCCAATTTGATTGATTAGGGCCTTAAAAATATAAATTATATTTAAGATTAAAAAAAAACAAAACAAGGGGACAACTATGAATGAGTAAAAGCATGGATAGTGAGTTTTTTACTTGACTATTCACTTCACCAACATAATTATATGAATTAATAACAAATTATATTATACCAAAAAGCTAATTAGCTATAAGCACATAAAAATAGCACGAAAAAACAATATCATAACTAAGCTCACATAAAATGGTTTTGTGGAGAGATAAGCGCGTGAACTGAACACGCAAGTGAGTAGGAATCTGAGATATATAGTGGCTGTATCTTCACCAAGGCTTGTATTTCAAATTGTGGTTCGTTACTCGAGACTAAATTTTGACCTATAGAATGCTTATATCTCAAAATACTTGTACATACTCGTATCTCAAGGTACCACTGTATTTTGTTAAGAAATATTCAGTAAAATCTTACAGTTTCGTTAAGATTTGATGACTTTCAAAGTTGTTCATTGTTGAATTATTGCACTTTTTATTGATGCATTGAAAAATTTCTATTTTAAAATGATTTTAATGAGGCAATATTTTTAATTTTTTTTTTTTTTAATTTTGGTAGACCCTGTTGTGTAGCCAAGATAGAAAGTAGGATAGTAAGCACATTTTTTCATCTTAAATGTTATCCTCATTCATGTGAAGATGAATTCAATTAAATGTTAATAAATGAAAAGCCATATTTTTATGTTTTACATATTTTACGCAGAAATTTAGATAATAGGCACACCTTTGTATGATGTATTCTTCTATTATATATAGATTATAGCCTCTTTGGCATAATTTTCCTCGAATATTAATTTAAACGAAAACATTCTTTGATTTAGATTGACAATGTGACATCGATGACTTCAAATCTTGTTAACGGTAGTGGAGTAAATAAACTACAACAGCTTGAGAAAGACCACACTCAGTTGAAACAAAGTAAGACATTTTGTTGTATTTGACATGTTAAATTTTTTCTGCTAATTTTGTTTTTGTTTTCCAGAGGTGGGCGATATGTCACAACTTATTGTTAAACTTGAACAGAGGGTTGCTGAACTTGAGAAAGCACTTGCCAGCAAGACTACATCAGCGACGAAAGCTTCGCAGCACTCGCCTCAACCTAAACAAGCCCCTCCTGCTGCCAAACCTCAGGATGATGATGCTGATGATGGTGTAGACTTGTTTGCATCAGACTCAGAAGTATTTTATTTATCCTCTTGATTATTTCGATTGCACACTTAAAAAACAACTTTTCAGGATGAAGATACTGAAGCTGCAAAAATCAAAGAACAAAGACTCGCCGAATATGCCGCTCGAAAATCAAAAAGTAAATAAATCTTCAAAATAGTAATGTAAAATTATGAATATTAATTATAATTTTTTTTATTTTTATAGAGCCTGCACTTATTGCAAAGTCAAATATTATTCTGGATGTCAAACCGTGGGATGATGAGACTGATATGAAAAAAATGGAGGAAGAAGTTCGCAAGATTAAGACAGATGGTCTCGTTTGGGGAGCATGTAAGTTTATCAAATTAATATTGTTTATATTGTATTGATATTTGTGGGTTTGTGAGGCTTTAATTGTAATTACAATCTGGGTTAAACATTTTCTGACAAACATTTTGATCTGGTCAACATACATGGTTTGGTTTTCTCTGAATTCAGAGGATTGAGATGATTGATTTGTTTACTTGGTTTTTTGTTTTCAATCACTGTGTTGACCAAAATTACTAAAAATGCAATTTCTTTTTGGATATTGTTGATGTACAGCAAGCAAAGGGCTTAGCTTAGGACGATACTGCTTGTAATGGCTCAAGGTTCTGAACAGTTGTAATTTTTAATTAAGTAATATCTATAATATATAATTATTCATGCTCATGTTTTCCTTCCTATCTTGTAATTCCATCCTAACAACCACCCACTTCCCAATCCTACACAAAGTTGTCACAATTATTATCATCCCAAAAACCCAACAAAATGCTGCAGAGCATCTCATCCTATTGTACTATAAATCTTTTTCCCTTGATGGAGAAGAAATCACAGTCTTTATCTGATAATTGATTCTCATAATTTAATCAGTTCGGTCTCCCACATCAACACTATTGGTTCAACATATACTGCCATGTTGTAGACATCAGACATCGCCTTGACTTTTGAGAAGAATCAGAATTACATGGTTGTCTTTCTTGATGTTGGATTACTGTTCCAGCAGGTCCGGCATGCTGTACAAACTCAAAGGCATCTTTCTCATTTCCTTATCCTAAAGTCCTACTTCGGTCACCGTTACTTCTAGGTAACGTACGGTTCTTCCTGTTGGCTTATCCATCCTGTCTGAGCCGGGGCCCCCAAAGGTAGTGTTCTTGGTCCAATCCTATACTTAATATGTGCTGCTGATATTCTACTACTTTCCCCTATTCATATTTTTAAATGTTCCTGCCAATTCAGAATTATCCTTGCTGTTCGTTCCGTACAGTTCAACTTTCTAAACTTGAACTTTGGCAAAGAATCAGAAGGTAAAAGTAAATGATAATGTGCGAATACATTAATTTTAAATTACGATGAGCAATCCTTCTTCCTGTTTATCTCAACTGTGTCTCTTCCCATGACAAACTGTATTTGCTGCTTAAGTCTCTACATAGACAAATACTATATATGGAATCCCCATGTTAGATTAAAATGAAAACTACTTAATAGAGGATACAGACTTCTGTCTTTATACAGATGATCGAAACAAAATAATAAAATATACACTCTACAACACTCCTATGTACTCTTACAATTTCCAATGTTTTTCCATGCTATCAAATCAAGGTACAACAAATTCCACCCCTCAATCACTGGTCATCCCAATCTCTCCAGTAACCCAGCTTTCCTCAGCCCTGTACTATCTCAGATTCTTTGACGCTGATGGTCCCATGAGTTCATCCTGAGTACTTAAACACTTCTACTTTGTTATTTGATCCTATAAATAAACTTTAAATAAAGCCCTTCATGTCGAACTTAAGTATTTAGACAGTATAAAGGATTTTCCAACTATTTGTTGATTGATTTGCAATGTGGTGGTCCTGATTCATCAAAAGACTGATTAGGCCTTTTTCACTCTTCATGACTAGTTCATTTATTTTCTGACGTCCTGGCCATCACAGTAGTGATTTTTTTTATCTCTTAGTATTGGCTGTTTTTTAATTTGTCTTGTTTATTATTTGTTTTGCAAATTCATCATCTTTGTTTTGGTTTTTATATTAAAATTGTTTTTGCTAGCTAAACTTGTACCTCTGGCGTATGGAATTCACAAACTGCAGATTTCAAGCGTCGTGGAAGACGACAAAGTTTCTGTAGATTGGCTGCAAGAAACCATCGAACAGCTGGAAGACTATGTAAGCATTTTTATCACTGTTTGTCGCTTTCACAAGAGATTGCATTTGTCTTTGTTTCAGGTCCAAAGTGTAGATATTGCAGCGTTCAATAAGATTTAGAGAAAGCAATAAACGTACTTAAAATATAATTGGAATCTTCTTATCACCACCTCATCCATTTAACAATACAAATATATCATTACAACACAAATTGTCTAATTTATTTGTAGGCAAATTTCAGAAAGATAGGAGTGGAAATATGCAAAAGAAAACTGCTACTTTTTTAAAACTTTTTATTTAACATCTAATATTGAAACATTATATGCATTAAATTATTATTTGATTATTTGTATCGTTCCTGTTCAACCCCCCTTTTTTTTATTACATTCATTAGGTATGCTTGATTTACAAACAAAACTGGAACATCACTTAGTAAGAATTTACATTTCAAAAATTTAATGAATACATATTCTGTTATTGCTAAGTATTAATTACTCAATGAGGAGGAAATAATTTATTATACAAAAAAAAATTAACAAAACAATTTTTTGTTAACTATTCTTTATTTAAATACCTTTTACATATTGTTTCAATAAGTGAAAAGTTTTTAGAGACATAATGACTAGATAACAATTAAGTACAGGGTGAAAGTTATTTAAATATTGAATCCCATTTGCCTCATGCATTCTTTGTGGGCTTCGATGTAGCTCTGGCAGTTGGCTTCTCCGTTTTCCACAATGCTAAAACATAAATTATAAGAATCCATATTTGTATTTAGTAATCATTATTAACTGTATTAATTATTTTTAATTAATTATACTATTTATTTAAGGTCTTGATTGAGGTGAAAAAGCTGGAGTAATTGAGTGGGATTTGGACCTCACAACCTTCGGCTCAATACGGTGATGCTCTAACCACTTGAGCTTTTTTTCCATCTCAAACAAGAGCTTAGAATAAAAGTATAATTAATTAAATTATTAAATTAAACATTAAATTTTTCAAAAGGTCATTTTTCAAGGCCTGGTTGAACAAACATGAAAAAAGCTTCTTAAATGTAAGGGAAATGAAATAATCATGATTTGGTAATATATAAAATTTAAAGAGCATCCATGGAGAAAAGATTATTCTCATTTGTCTAAGAATATGCCATATGAAATATTCATGGGACTGCGGTGGTTGAATGGTTAGGGCATCTGACTCTTGTCATGTTAATAGTTCTAGGTTCCCAATGGAATTTTAATTGAAAATTGTATGAAAAAAAGTTCGTTTGACCCCTTGTCCACGACACCTACCTGTTGGCAGTTGGATGTTAAGCCCTCCTGATGATGGATTACCTTTCTTTTTTTACTAAAAGACACTTTTGAGCTAAAGTCCATAAATTACTGGAGAAAGGGCCTCTCGCCCGATAGCCAAACTGCCATCAGAGCATTGAATTTAAAAGTTCATTCAATGGGTACGGAACAAGTAGTCAACTTAGAATTGGCTCTAGGATCGAGGAATGAAGGGAATTAACAAAGCAGAAGGTTTGCTTACTACAAGACAAACTATTTAGTGGAACAGAAAAACATGAAGAAAATTCAAAAAGAACGCATCAATAAACTCCCTCCAATGATTTTCAGGATGCAAATTATAGGAAATGAACTAGCATATTTTCCAAGAAAGGAATTATCACACTGCTCAAGATTCATTAAGGCACTTAATTCTTTCGTCAACAATTTATTTTCCTCTTACTTATAATCTTGAATGACCAATGAGTCTTTTAGTGAAATACTTAATAATCTGATAGGTGGAACTAGATTATTGAAAATGGCCAACTAATAAATAATATATTGTTATTCATGAGTCTCTTATCAATCAAACGCTTTAAATTATAAAATATCTGTAGTAATTATATTAGGGGGACCGCGGTAGCCAAGTGGTTAGCGTGATGTACTCTTCGATTTTTAGACCCCATGGTGGTGGGTTTGATACCTTCTGTCTAACTTGACCTTTTTTTTCACACAACACCTCTCTCTCTCTCCAAAATAAATATGCCTCGCATATGATGAATGACGTCCCTAGGCCAAATTCCAAGGAAGTTGGTTTTTGATTTTTTTTTGGTTTCCAAGGAAGGAAGCCAAAGTTCGTAAGGCTATTAGAAATTTTTTAAACAAAACACTCAATATAATAGAATAAATATTTATTTATATGTGTGCAATACAATATATACAATCATTTTAGAAAGTACGGAGTGACATGTCGCTATAGCTTCCTACTATTGACAACTAATCATTTTTATGTACAAAGAGGTAAGAGAAATTCCATAATAATTGGGGAAAAAATTTATGTTTAAAAAACTTCATTTAGAGGGATGAAGTCTATATATAGAATTAAATAAATGCATATATAGTATGGGACGTAGTCAAATGCTATACCACAATAGGAAGTAAATAAATACATAAATAAATGATTAATTATTTAGAAATCGTGAGATGCGGTCTGGTGTGATGAAGGTTTCAGAAATTTTTTTTATTGAGAGAATCTTCAGGGCCTGGGGTTTACAAACGTTGTTTAAATTTAACAAACACATGTAGGATATGTGAAAAAGTGAATTTATACAATGCAAAATATGTTTTTTACATTCGATCAAAGTATTTCTACTCACTCAAAGTATTTGTTTTCTGTGTAATTGTGCCATTCTTGTGTCATGTTAAGAGCAGCAAGAATGGCACAATTACACCGAAGGCAATTTTGAGTGAGTAGAAATACTTTGGTTGAATATATAAAAAAAAATATTTTGCCTTGTATAAATTCGCTTTTCCATATCCAAAATGTATTTGCTAAATGTAAACAATGTTTTGTAACTCCCAGGCCCTGAAGATGATCTCAATAAAGATTTAATAAAAAAACGTTGGCACGTTAAAGAAAACGTGTTTCCACACCAGACTGCATCTCATGATTTCTAAATAATTATCGATTAACTGTCACCAGACAAATAAAAATATTCTTACACCTATGACAAGTTTATAAGCCAGGTACATTGTTGTTTCCAATTTACATTTGTTGTATATGCACCAAAGGATCTGCAAATGGGATTTGAGAACACACTTGTATTAAAGATTAAGCCTAAAGATTAAGGTTTGCTGACCTCATCATATATTTCCTTCTCTATCCATTTCTTGTTTGTTCATTCGTGTAAGCCTGCACCTGTAATATCTGGGAGAGGCAGTGGCCAGCTGCAAAAATTTATTGCTGGGATACAGCAATGTTTAATAAACAGTGTAAATTAGTAGTTTGTGTTAGCTCATGTCTCTTCTTTCTGAGGAAATTCAAGTTACCCCTAAACACAGGGAAGATGGTGAAATGCTAAAAACATGTCTGACAAGGCCAATGAAGCGAGGATGAGTACACCAAGATGATCAGCAACGATCAAATTAGAGAATAGGTAGTCCAAAATGTTCATAAATTACCAGATTACAAGCTCATCACTACACAAACCTGATGAAATCATTTTTCGGTTCTCATACCATTGGGCTGTCTGATTATACTATCACAAGAACAGTCACCAAGATGGCAATAAGCTGAAACGCATTGGATAGACCAAAACTAAGGATAAGCAGTCCAAAATGAACTGAAAAGACCAAAATACAGTCACTGTACAAGCGTGATGAAGAAATTTTACAACTATGAAGTATTCTTTCCCAAAGTCGTAGGACAACTTGTACCCTAATGTACTTATACTTGCTTCTATCATGAATCTAATGGTTTTTTTCTTGAAAGAAGCAGACCAGGTGCATTTTCTCTCCTCTCTTCATATTTACACCTTGGTTTGAAAATCCCACGGGTCAAACCGGGATTCAAACCCAGAATCGCTGGTAAGTCAAGTACAAGTCACATGTTCTAACCAATTGGCCAGTGTGGTCCTCCATAAGTGTTAAACCGTCTAATTGCACAATAAAAGGCAACAACAGTTTTTCTAAGCCTTATTATTCTTAGCTTTTTAATAAACTTAACAGTGACCTTGAAAAACTTGACAATATTTTTATAAATTCCTTCCACGACATGCAAATAATATTGTAAACAACGGTTTAAAAGAGTTGTTATTGTATGAAAGTTGTGTAAAAATAAATTATTACGCTGCATTATTGAGTAATTTACCATGCATCTCGGGCTCTTTTCGTCTCTGGGCAGGCACAGCACGGCTTCAGCTTCTTCTCGCCTTGCTGGGGCGGTTTTGGGCTTTCGACCGACAAAGCCATTTGATTATATTTCTAAACCTTCTTTTTGAAAAAAACGCAAAAGGTTCGAAAAAGATACGGATTCGAGATAAGGTTATTCCCTTGTTACACCGGCCACGAGGTTTTGAATTGGTGGGGAAAGAACTGTTATATTAATTTTAATTTATTTTGCTTGATAAATCTTAACTTAATAAGTGTATTAATCATTAGTTGTAAATCTTTTAATGTTGAAGAATTATTGATTTTTTTACTATATAATTTTTAATATTAAAACTACTATGTACTAAAGCTTAAATATACATTTTTTTTTTGTTCTGAACATATTTGGGATTGTTAAACAATTTTGTCGGGTCTGCAGGGGTCTTAAATTTAATTATTTAAATTGGATTGGTGTGAGACGCGTAACCTTACCGGGTTTCGAGTTTCGACTCATCGCTACATCGCCTAGAAGGAGGCTGACACCAGGGTGGCAACTGTAAAGGGCAAACTGGAAGTCGGTCGTAATCATCTGTCACAACGAGGACGGGTGTCGATCCGTCGAATTTGCGATGAGGATAAATCGGTCTTCCCTGTGAAAATGCCGAGAGGAAATTCGGTGATACGTTGTGTTCAAGGGAGGGGTGGGAAAATGCAAATTTCAAGAGAGAATACCATTCGATAGGGCACTCGGCGGCCGCTTTATCGCAAACAAAGTGCCAGAAGCCACGGGCGACGGACCGACCATGCAGCAAGGAAGCGCGACAGGTGCGGTCATTCTCACTAGCAACATTTCCGCTAAAAATTTCCTCTGGGAAAAATTCGCGAAGAATGTTTAGTTTTTTTAAAGATTTGTTTTCAGAATGTAGAAACACATGCAGAAGTCTTCAAAACAAATTTTTAATACATTTTTTAAGGATGCAAAATTGTCAAATATCAGCCCTAATACATGCTTTCTAAAAGAAAATCATAAACGAGCTTTGCCCACTTAAGTATATAGTAAGATTTCTCGTTGTTGGAAAGGAACAAATTAAAAAACAGACAAACTGGAAAAAGTACACGTTCAGAAGCATTTTCAGGAAAGAGCTGAACAAATGGAATTGTTAAATAGGCTCAGGGCGAGAGTTGCAAGAAAACACTCAAATCCTGTGAGTTTCTTGGTCTTGTTTCACCTTCTGGAATAATTTGTAAGACTTAATTTACAAAGCGTTTTTTTTTTTTCTGAGGGGTTCAGAAATCCTGAGAAGGCTTGTAGGACATGCAAGTAATATTCAAGCCTTGTAATCTACTGTGTCCTTTGCAAGCTATTGTATCCCCTGTTTTGCACTTATGACACACTGATGAGTCCTACTTTGTCAAATTCGGTTTGTTGGTCTCGTTTCAGTTTGTAACGTTATTTATATAAATGTGGGCAAAATGTGCCACAGGTGGTAAATTTTCTTTTCTGTGCCAGTAACAAGGCACGATACATAATTTTTTTTAATCAAACAGTCGTTTTTACTACTAATTTCTTTGCCAATTTGATGAATAACTTAAAAACTGCAACATACCGAAGTAAAGGTCACGCAACTTTATCTAACTTTGGCAGCTCATCTAAAATAAATATGTCCGATATTTTTATAATTTACTAATAATTAATTATATATTAGTATTGAATAACTAGACAGTAATACTAACATCACAAATTAATTAAATTTTATAATTAATAAGTTAAATACAAATACTAATATATATTTAATTTTTATACTAACACATACAAATATATGTATTTTTACAATTGAAGAAGAAAGTATAATTAAATTAATAAAGAGAATTGTTTTATTTTACAAGAACTGTAATTTAATATATTTTAATTTTACTGGTGTGTCCTCTACTTCTTGGCAGATTTTCCATATGTTGGATTATCTCAAAAAAAAAAAAAAAAAAAAAAAAAAAAATTTAAACAAGGGTATATGATGTTATACGAATCCTCAGTGTTTTTGAAACAAAAAAGTCCATTTGTATGTTGGATTCGAATCCAGGACCTTTACCTTACAGTGATGAGCACCGTGTCAACTCTTAAATTGCTGTGGCCACCGATGCACCAACCAACCTTCTTTAAATGTTCATTTAGTCTGCAGTGTCATGTTTTACTTGCTTTCTTTAATCCATTTTTTAAACTTACAAAATTTTCTGCAAGGTCCTTGGGATGTTTGTGCCCAGTGAGTGAATTCCCCTGTTTCCTCGAACTCTTTGTTTGTTGAAAACTAGAAGGTGTCGGTGCATAACTGCCTAAGTACCAGAAAACAAAGATATAATAATTACTAAGACAAAAAAAAAAACTTTTACTATAACTATATTGAATTTTAAGAAGGAAGACACAATAAAAAAATCATTATTTGCTTAGCGGTCACAATTGACCCTATTAATTATTCCATTTAATTATTTTTTTAATCTAAGGTTTGTGGTCGAGATGAAAAATTGGGGTCAACCTTCGGCCGAAGGAAGTAGGTTCAAATCCCGCTCGTGACACTAATTTTTCATCTCAACCAAAAACTTAAGATAAAAAGAATAATTAATGGGAATAAAAAAAAACAACTTTGTTTAAAACCTGAGTTTGTACCAAAGGCCTAAACTTTAAAATCACAATTAAGTTTTAAAAAAAGCCTTTTTTATTTATTTTTATTTATCCAGTTTTTCCTAAGAGCACAGGGGTGTTCCAAATAGAGCTCAGAGTTGATGAAATGCCCTTTTGGAACAAACCGTATATAACTCACTATACACAGATTGTTTGACAGTAGCGAAGTAATTTTATTTTTATTATTGACCTCAACAGCTTCTCCTAGAGATTAGTTCTTTATTAGAGACGGTTGGTAAATTTTGATTTTGTCAAAGTTTAAAAACATTTTTTAACTCGTTCATTCATATTAAAACAAAGTAAAATATTACTTTATAATTTTTTCAGGGAATCCCAGGAATAAAGTGGCCCTGGGGCCTGGAAGGTCGCTGATGGATTGGATTAGGCTTGGCAATAGCGGAATTGACATGAGTGGAACTGAAGGGAAAATCATCAAGGTGACAAAGGAAGAACTTGCCAAGCATAATACCAAAGATGACGCATGGATTTGTATCAGAGGTATTTGGTTTTGCTATAATTACAAATTATATCGCTCACTAATAATTTATATTAGGTAAAGTATACAATGTAACAAGATATTTGGAATTCCATCCTGGAGGAGTTGTTGAATTAATGAAAGGGGCAGGGATTGATGCTACCTCTTTGTTTGATTCAGTAAGTTTCCAGTTTTTATGGTTTTTTTTTAAACTGTTAAAAACCATTTGAGTTAGCTTCTAGGACTAAGCAGGGCTCTTACAGCATGATAATAAAGAACATTATTAAGAAAAAAAAATTTCTTGCTTCTTGTAATGTGATGAAAATTATATTCACCTTTTTTTCTTCTTTAGAATGCTCGTTTCGTTTAAAAATTATTTTTCAAAAACACGTTTTGTTTTTAGGTGCATTCTTGGGTCAATTATGACTCCTTACTGAAAAAATGCCTTGTTGGAACTTTAGTATCAGGAGTTGTTGATAGTCAACTTTTTCAAACCCCTGCTCCGAGCACCTCATTTAAAAATAATACAAACAGTGAAAACCAAACGTTTCCCTCCTCCGTCTCAAAATTCGATTGGTATCAGAAGATTAATGGTGTTGTATTCGTTTTTCATTTGAATCAACCTGTCAGAAAAGTGAGTTTTACAAATATACAAAGAAATAACGTTTTAAATAATGTTTAAAATTTTTTAACAGCTTCATTTGAATAATAAAACTGACGGGGAGCTCTGGGTTTATTTCGAGGAAATATGGCTCGGATGGAAACTCTTGTCAAAAGTGGAGTGGCCACCTTCAGTCACCCTGGTGCTCGTAAAGGCAGATCTATCTCTAGAAATAAAATTCCGGAAGGATATTTCAGACATTTGGGGACGCCTTGTGACTCTTAGCCCTGGTGAAAAACCGCCACCGCCTAGCAAAGCACAGTTAAAAATAGTTGAAATTAATCCTATCAATCATAACGTTTATATTATTGGGCTAAGCTATGTCAATTCTGTCTTCAATTATATTCCATTAGGCTTTCATATATCTCTGTCAGCAAATATTAAAGGTAAGTTAATATTTAACATTAATTTTAATTGTAATTCTATAGTTTTTGTGGTCCGCTTGACCAATTGATACCTTTCAATTAATTAAGGTTTTTCGTTAAGATAAAAAAAAAATCAAAACTAGCAAAAAGGAGGGAAAATTCAAAAGGCGAGGTTGAGATGGGAAGTTGGTGTCCGATAGGATCGAAGACACAACAGCTCAAGTGGTAGACCAGTTGTATTGAGTATTGAGCCGAAGGTCGTGGGTTCAACTCCCACTCGAGACACTGACTTTTTCATCTCAACTAAAAACCTTAATTAATTGTAATTAAAAGTTAAAGATTTAAAAAAAAAATGCTTTACATTTTTCATCTGTGTGTTTATTTCTGTCTGACCTCCAATATTATTTGTATTGGGTTGTCCGGAAAATAATGCAGGATTTTGGTATTAAACAAAAAAAAAAGAAACTAGTTACTTTAAAGCAATGTTCTTTAATCAAAATAATTTCCCATACTCTCAATACATTTCTCCCAACGTGTTGGTAACTTATTAATTCCGTCTGAGTAGAATTCAGAATTTTTAGAATTGATAAAGTCAATAAATGCATTTTCCAGTTCCGTTTGATTTTTGAATATTATGTGTTGTAAGTAGTGGTCCAGGTGTCTAAAAAAATGGTAGTCAGTAGGCGAGAGGTCCGGAGAGTAGGGTGGGTGAGGCAAAGTTTCATACCATTACCTTTTTTTGATGAGTTGGGGGCTTTGGAAAATGTATTGGAGCTTCTCCTTTGTCGAGCCACTGTCCAGAACGTCTAGTGTTATCGTAGACAATCCACTTTTCGTCACATGTAACAATTCTGGCCAGAAATGGGTCATTTTGTTTCGACAAAGAAGTGATGCACAAACATCAAAGCGCTGATTTTTTTGGCGATCGTTTAATGAGTGTGGAACCCAATTTTCGAGTTTTTTCACTTTTCCAATCGCCTTGAGGTGGTCAGCGACGGTCGTTTTACTGACTTTGAGTTGCTCTGCAAGTTCTCGAACAGTTGTTTTGGGGTTTTCTTCCACCACTGATCGCAGAACATCATCATTAAGAGAGGAAGGCCTTCCACGACCTTCTTCATCTTCAAGGCTGAAATCTCCCTCCCGAAATTTTTTAAACCACCTTTGCACAGTGCACTCATTAACACAACCCTCGCCCCAGACTTGGTTAATGTTTCTAGCCGTTTGGGCTCCGCTTCGGCCGAGTTTAAACTCGTAAAAGAAAATCGTACGAAATTCTCGCTTTGACATTATAAGGATGACTGAATTATTTCCAAGTAGCGGAATGCTACAGAGGTAAACAAACAATATCATTTGGAAGAGGATTAATAAGTGTTGACATTCATACAAATGAGTAATCCTGTAAACGTAAACAGAATATTTTATATAGATTTTTTTTTAATGAAAACTTAAAATCCTGCATTATTTTCCGGACAACCCAATAGTTGTTCTGAAGGTCGTGGGTTCAAATCCTGCTCATGACACTAACTTTTCCATCTCAACCAAGACTTTAGATAAAAAGTATAATCAGTTGAAATAATTAAATAGGTCAATTATGACTGCTAAACATATATGGATTAATATAATTATTTGTATTAGCATAATTTTAATTCATTGGATTGGATCATCATTTTCTAGACTATTTTATCATGTCAGTTGTGCATTTCCATTGTCATCAAGAAGAAGGAGAAGGAAACTAGATATTGATCATAGAATTTACTTTTTGACCTTTCTACAACACCCACCTCAATCCTGATCAGAGCTCTTTTTATCATTTTTGCTGAGCATTGGCCCACTCCTTGAAATAAAATGTTTGATTTTGATGAAAATTTTGGTAGTCTTAAAAAAACTGGAATGGAAGATAGGCAATATATATAAAAAAATGATTTACAGGTCTTAAATCTTATCAGTGTGTTGTTTTGTAAAATACAAGAACAATTTTTTCCCAAATAATTTACAGTTTTTTTGTTTTTTTTAATAGATACAGAAGTAGAAAGACAGTATACTCCAATATCAAATTTATTGACTGAATTTCCTTTTGATGTTACTCTTATGGTAAAATCGTATCCTGAGGGTGCATTCTCCAGTTGGTTTACATCACTAAAGGTGCACTACCCCCACACTAAAATTCATCTATTCAAAAATAAGTTTTGAAATACAAGATATATTTTTCAGATTAACGATGTTGTAACCAGTTCAATGCCAGTCGGCAGTTTTTCTCCGAAGCTTCTTACTGACGTTACCCACTTAGTTTTATTTGCAGCTGGTACAGGCCTCACTCCAATGGTACGACTTATCCAGTGGGCTTTACAACTAAAAACAATGTGAGAGAATGTCAATTAAAATAAAACATGAGAAACTGATTTTTTTTCTTCTTTTGTTGTCAGCATTAATGTAAAACTGTTGTTTTTCAATCGGAGCGAAAGGGACATTGTCTGGAGAGAAGAGTTTAACACATTGACAAGAGTCGATACTAGGTATTTTTTTTACATTAAGCTCTGATTTTTTAATTGTTTTGAAAATATTTTTGTTTAGGTTTACAGTTGAACACATATTGTCTCAGCCTGATCCCACCTGGTCTGGAAAACAAGGATACTTAACTTTGCAAATGATGCAGATTTTCATTCCGGACTTCTCAAAAGAAGCTCTTCAGCCTTATTTCGTTTGTGTCTGTGGGCCCATAGCTTTTACGCAATTAGCAGAAAGGTGTGTAAATTTATTTAAAAATCGGTATTTTGTTTTGTTAAATTATCAAATTTATTTCAGGTATCTTCAAGACATGAATTACAACGCTGAACGATATTTTTGTTTTCGAGGTTAAAATTTCTCTCGTGATCTGTAAACGTATTGAATATTGTTTTAAAAAAGTTATATAAATCCAATTGATAAACAGCCAAGGCTTATTTTCTTTGTAATACTTATTTTTGTATAAAAAAATAGTAAAGAAAAACCACCTGTTGGATAAATAAAAGTATTTATTTTAATAAAAGTTAAAACTAAGGTTAATCGTGCCAAATAGTAAATCAATTTTGTTGGAAAGTAAGTTTATAAAGTGTTATTGCAAATTTTAAAAAAATCTTAAAAATTCTCCACCAAAACAGTGCAATCATTTGATTTTATTTTTAGGTAAAAATTTACTTTTAGCTATTGGTCAGTTTTTCTATAGATTGATCACTTTGCAATACCATGGTCTTTAGTAATTCCGATTCTCAGTTAAAATTTTTATTGATCGTTAATTTAATAGATATGAAACTAGTCAGAGTCATTTGAGAAGAAAAAAATATTATTTTAAAATTGTTTTATCACAGAGATCTATGTCGTGAATTAGGCGGTTTCAATGTTGTAGGAAAATTTTGAAAACACGGCTTGTAATGTAGTCCAATTAAAGAATTATTACTGCTGAAATTTTAGATTTGATAGAAATTGCGACAAAATTATGTCGTTCCTTTCAAATTTTCAAGCTGAGAACTACCTGTGATTAGTAGCAAAATATTTTAAAATGCACATTTACTTTTTATACGTATCTACTGAAAAGAAGCAAAATAGCTTGTGTGCACATATCAGAAATTTAAATTAATGAAACGGGATGACAAGCATATATGTTTGCGTTGGAAAATTGTTTAAAAGACAAATTTTCATGACATCCTAACGTAAGACTGAAGTCTCTTAGATTTATATTTATTAAGACAATCTATTCCTGTAATTAATATGAACTCATATAGCTAATACGAACGATGTGTGTTATTTTAATTGGGGAAACAAACAAAGCCTTATTCACTTAATGAGGGGATTTTCATTTTTAGCGGGAACAGGGACCATAATGTGTTACAATTTATTTGAACACCAATTAAATGTATATGAAAAATATGTATTAAATAAAATTATCCTGTAAAATAAAGTTTATTTATATTGCATCCTTAATTTTCCAGTAGGTAGAATTTTAATTTGGTGTTTACCTTGTAAGAAATAGCGAATATTAAAAAAAAAAAAAAAAATTGTTTCATCGGAATAGAAGGCTAGTTTTATGTCATTTTTTATTACATAAGAATAGTTTAACATAAATTTAAATTTAATGTAAAAAGTGTCAGCATCCGTACACCTTCCAAGATTTCTTAGACAACCGAGAGGTCAAATTTTTAATACACCAGCTTGCTGAGTAACTCGCTCATTGCCAGCTGCTCATGCCTTTTCTACTTAGTGTTTTGACAGAGCTCAATCATTGCTCTTATAGGAGTGCTTTGGGATCTTTTACTTCCCTTAGAAATTGTGGGAATTAAAAACCTCCTGACAAGATTTGAAAGGAAGAAACCCAGAATTCATCAAAGGAGGCAAGATGAGTTAGATTTACCATAACCAACACAGTAGTGCAGATTCTGCAAAGAAGCAAAAGAGATTCCAGTGGACTTATTGACAAATTGTGGAGCTGTACTTATCTGCTGGAGATACTTTGGGACAAATAAAACGGTAGAAGAAATACTATCACTAAAATCTTTTTTAATTTGGGCTCACTGGTTGTGCTGTAAATACTGAACAGGAGAATAATTATTCTCAAGGTTAAAGTATACTAAATTCTCTTAAATTTACCCTACATCAAATATTGCGTAGGGCAAACTACTGAGGATTTAACAATGTTGAAACATGTCTAACAGACAAAAGCAGTGGCAGACAGAATGAGCGAAGATGATCAACCTATAAAAGATAGTATGGTTAGAAAAATGGAAAAACGTATAAAGCATTTACAAAAAAGTGAAATTGTAAATCGTCAGTGGTTGATATTTCAAGCATCCTATATTTTTATCAAAGAATTAAAAACTCAGTATGAATGAAATTGTGGTAATTGACAATAACTCATATAAAAAGAAAAATTTTTTTGTACTTGTCTTGCTTTATTTTGTGGCAGCTTTTTCTCATTTAGTTATTATATTTTCAAATTTTATTTTTATGGCAAAAGAGGAAGGAACTTTAAAAGCACTGCATCCAGTTTTTTAAATTTTACTAAAATTTCAAGGCATTATCAGTTTTATATTATTTTATTAAATTCTATCCCTTAACAACTTTCCAATAACTTAATACTGTAACAACATTTGCTTCTTGAACATATAAAAACTGATTAAAAAGAAAATTTTCTTGTGAAATACAATTGCATAAGTTTTCAATTTGGACGTTAACACCGTAAAATTATTTTTCAATTTTTTTGTTGGCATGTTAGACGTGCTGAAATGAAAACAAATTTAGTACGAAGTATTTCTTTTACACTTTTTCCAAATAAATATGAATCCAACAACATGACAACAAAAATATATAGACAAAAGCCCTAAAAGGTCCATAGTGAAATTAGACTCGCTGTAGCCAAAGTGTTTCAAAACTCCGTTTCCTGAGTTTATACATGGCCTATCTGGTGTCAAAGAACAAGCTGAAAATATAATTTAAAAAAAAGTCATTTTCAAGAAGGTTAATTTTTATATTTTTTACATTTTGCTTACGTATGTTAAAAATAAACGACCATTGGAGAATGGACAAAGCTTCGATCCCATAGTAAAATATTGAAACGTATTTCACCCAAGCAAAATGAAAGGGGACATCACTGAAAATTAAAACAAAACAATATATACAGTTACTGTTTCCATATTTGATTAATATTATTGTATACCAATGTACCTGAGAGAAAGGTATATCCCACAGAAAAGAAGTGCCACCTGCTCGTAAGGCACTGAAAACATTGACCCTTTTTCAATACTGTCAAAAACTGATGATATCAAGCATCCTAAAATATAATTAAAATAATTTTTTCCATTGCATTGGCTATTAAATATTACCATTTACCATATGACGTTGCAGCAATTGAGCACATGATGACAGGAATGCAGAAAAGGAAGAAACCCATCAAACCGCCAAATAAACCCGGTATGAAAAAAGTAATGATTGAAAAAAATGTAGGTTCAATTATAGCCCTTGGAAGCTAAGCATAAAAAAAAATTAAAATTAATTTTTAATAGTAAAATAATGTACAAGTAACTAAACAACTATTTTACAAGCATTATAAGTTTTGATATATAATAAGGTCCAGGGGAATAAATTCCATTTCCAACTTCTCTCATCATTACTGCCAATTCAGCAGGAAAAGTATGAACTACGCTGTAAGTGAAAGTGAACGTTGTTTCCACTATAACTAGGTAGAGGAATCCTTGAATATTCTGAATTCCTTCTTGGTCTACTTTTATCTCTGTGTAAGGGGTCGATATAACTAATGCCATTAGCTGAAAAATAAATTCCCATTTGATCTAGTATTTTATTTCTTCGGAAACAAACTATTTTATACCAGGTATAAAGCAAATCGTAAAATATGCTGTTGTGGTTTTCTGACCAGTTCTAACGACGCTCTCCAAAGTAGCCATGAAAGTTGAGTACTGTGTTTAGGCCTCTTCCTATCAGACAAATGAGTTAGAATTTTTAAATAAAAAATGTAACATACCCTTCCAATACATACATTGCTAAGTATTTTCCAAAATCGCTCGAAGGCTAAAAATAATAAAAAGGTATTATATTTAAATAACTAATTTGACTTAAAATGTTTACTTTGTATATTGAATCAGTGAACTTGTCTGGCGTTTCAGGTATCATTATTTCTCTCCCGTATGACTGTTCAATTTCCAAGTTTTTGAGAAGATTTTCATAATCTTTAGACTCTCTGTAATATCGGCACAATTTGTTGACTCTTATTTGGCTTTCTGCATCATCGCCTATCGCTAGTTTTGAGACAAGAAATTCTGCAAAATTGTAACTTGGAGGGCACACAATCCCGACGCTGGAAAAATGATTTAATTTACAATTTATAAAAGGAAAATATATTTTTGCTCACTTTCTCAGGTATTCAGCAGCTTCGGTGACATTACAGTCTAAGGACACTCTTCCGCCTGCGACTAAAAAGTATATGTGGTCGAACATTTCAAACATGCCGGATGCCGGCTGGTGAATCGTGCAGATTATGGCTTTCCCAGTGGCTGCGATTCTCCTTAATTGTTCGACTATAGAAAAAGCGCTGAAACTGTCCAACCCTGTTGTAGGTTCATCGCAGAACAAAATCGGTGGATCACTCAGAAGCTGAATCAAGTATAAATATCCAATTATTATTTTAAATAAATAATAAATATAATCATTTGATGGAATATACCTGTACTGCCATAGAAACGCGTTTTTTCTCTCCTCCTGAGATATTTGAGAGTCTAGAATACTTGATGTCGACTAGACCCATTTCTGAAATCAATGATAATATTCGTAGTGTTCTTTCCTCACTTGTTAAATGCCTATCTAACTTTAATCTGGCCTAAAAAAATAATATACTTTATCCATTGACAGTATAAATTTGGCTGTTTCCAATCATTTTGGGCTGCATATCTTTGCAGAATGAATTGTAAAACGTGTTTCAGGATTATCTTCGGTGTGTGAGAAATGCTGAAATACATCTGACAGACAAGCCCAGTAAGAATAGACAGAAAATTTTCAATCAAAATGCAAAATTAGAAGGTTGTAGAAGATAGAATCAAAACTACGCTTATATTCAATAATTAATAGTAATTAATTAAATATGGTCATATTTACATCAGAACAAGCAAAATTTTAAAATAATATGATTAATATTTACCATAAACTGCAGATGCTCATATACGGTAAGAATTTCAGTAGCTAGATCATGTTGAGCCACAAAACCAGATATTTTCAACATCAATTCTTTATCGATTTTTTTCCCATTAACTAATATTTTCCCTTTGGCTCCACCTGAAAGTATGATTGTTTTTATTTAAATATAATTTATACAGGCCTTGTAATTTACAGGGATTATAATCTACCGATGAGACGCTGTGAAATAGTGGCTAATAAAGTTGTTTTACCAGCACCGCTGAAACAATAAAAAGCCATTTTAAAAAAAATGATATACATAATTTTTTTTAATGATATACATGATTTTTAAAATTTCCTTTTGATAGGATACTGATTTTAATTTTTGCTTGTTTATTTTTATAAATATTTTGAAATGTTGTTAAGGTGATGAATCTGTTGATAATCTCTCTTCCTGTGTGGCTATTATTTCATTTTACGTATTTCATCATCTTCAGTCAGGGTTATAAGCAGGGTGAGGCAAGGCAAAGGTTCATCTCATTTACAAATTGTGCCTGTCTGATTAGACAGAAGAAAAAAAACAGCAACAATCGGATTCTACTCAGATTTCTCCAAGTGAAATAAAATAGTTTAACTAACACTTCTTTTTACCTTGGACCCATTATGCTCATCAGCTCTCCAGGTTTTGCAATCCCGCTCACTGAAAGTCATCCATTTCAGCTATAAATTGGCTTTTACGTTTGTCTTTTACCATAAATACCTTTTCTTAATATTTTACAGTCGTAGTATCGGACTTTGAACCAGTTACTTTTCTCTTCGTCTTTTTTCTCCACCCAGACGGATAAATTGTGCCAGGAGAGGGTAAGCCCTTTCTTCTGTTTATTTTCATTAGCATCTTTACCCATTTTTATAACTGAAACGTAAAAATTAAAAGATTGTTTAGCTAATCTGTAAACTAAATAGCGTGAACAAAAGTTTTCATTATGTTTTTTGAGTATTATTAAATCTCTGTTTCGCAAGGATTCACATTATTTAAAAAAAACTGGTATAATTAAAAAAAAAAAAAATTACAATACACGGCAAAACACAATACACGGCCGGAATCTCGTCATGAAGTTTTGGAACCTTTGAAGATGAGACAAAAAGCGGTGTCACTTCTTGGTCGAAGACGAACTGGTCGACAGAACCGAGATTACGACTAAATTTGAACCCCTTGGAAAAGAAAGTTCTATATGCGGTTTTTTAAATGATTTGAAGGTACTTATAAATTTATTTTGAAAGGAACCAACGGTAAAACAGACCGATACCTTTTTTCTCAAGAGCGAGGGACAATAGTTTAATAAATAATAAGATTAATAACAAAACATCGTACACACGCAGGAATTCACGCAGGCTTTCTCTCAATTCTCACACACTTCATACACACACACTCTCTTTCTCCCTCCTATCACGTCCACTGCCTCTCTATTCATCTCTCCTATCCCTCCCACTTACTTGCTGTCCATCTTTCTTCTCTCTCTTATTTGCCTCCTACTAGCTCTCATTCTCCATCTTCTTCTGATTGTATTCTCACTTTCACTCTCACGCTCAATCTTCTTACAGTCTCTCTCTCCCTCCCTTATTTCCTTCCCACTGTCTCTCTGCCCATCTCTCATCTCTCTCTTATACCTCTCCCACTGTCTTTCGGTCCATTTCTTTCTTTTCTCCCTCCCTTTCTGTCCATCTCACTTATCTCTCTCTCTCTCCCTCCCTCTCCCTCTCCTAACTTTCTCCATTTTCTTTATGTCCATCTCTCCTTCTCTCTCATAACTCCCTCCCACCGTCTCTCGGTTCATCTCTGTTTCTCTCTTTTCTCTCTCCCTTTATGTCCATCTCTCTTTCTCTCTCTTATCCCTCTCACACTGTCTCTCGGCCCATTTCTCTCTTTTCTCTATCCCTTTCTGTCTCTCTCTCTCCCCCTCATTCTTTATATTTTTCATCTAACGCTCTCGCTATTTCAAGTCTACTAAATTGTTATTACCGAAAAGCTGATACTTCATATGTACATAGTGCGATACGAAAACAACCAACTTTATTGTATTTATCACTTAATAATGTGGTCGTTTTGCTTGTTTTTACACTGGTGAAGTATGATTTAATACATGGAAACTAATTGGCAAAAAATGGAAGTTTTGATTTAAAAATTTGTTTATTTGTCGTTACAAGACAAAAAATACAGTAATTAATTTTTAAAAAATGCTAATTTGAAATCATTTAGCCATTAAGGTTTTGAAATAAGCAAACATTTTGTCAAAATTATAAACGTAACAAAGATTTACCCCTCTAATTTTATACACGCTTATATCAGATGTTGTTGATGTTCATACGTATTGATCATTGTTGATTTGATTAAACTTAAATTATATTGAATTTTTATTTTGAATTAGTTAAAAATAACTAATATTAATTGAATAATTAATAACCAAAATCAAAGGCTATTAAATATTGTGGATAATTAATTGTATTGAATACATCTTTTTTGTAATTATAAATACAATTTTTGAAACATTGAAGGAATGGATACTTACAAAATTCTTAATGAATTTCTGCTGAGCAAGGATTGGCCGTGAATTTAATATTGTTCTGCCTACGTTTGATTTTTATTTACCTGGAGACTTGAACGGGTGTTACGTGAAGGGGTGGTCGGTTGGAACTAGCCTGGTCTTTCAACTTTTGGAATATTTCCGATGGAAGTTATATAACAAACGTCCTGGGGTGACAACGGTCTCAAAAAGATGAGCATCTAGATTCGAGCGGGTCGTCTACTATGTGGATCTGTGTTCATTATGAAACTTTATTTTTTTTTAAATTATCAGTTGTTTAATGTATTTGGTTAAAAACTTTTTCAGACGATGAAGCCCTTCATTTTCGTCGTCGTGGAATTTGTCTTAGACGGCTTAATTTATTAGTTAATTTCAAGATTTAATGAACGACAGTTCGGAAAAACAGGATTAACAAATGCTAAACTTCTAAATTTGACTCAATTATAAATAAAACAATTTATCTTAATTTGAAAACATTTAAATTGAGACTAAAAACAATAATCTCACATTTTTCACTTACTGTTCGTTTTTGAAACTATTTTCCGAAACTAATTATTATTTTTATGCTTATTATTTTTCAACTTCGGTGTGAATTTTGTTATTTGTAAAATATGTTGAACTTAACTTTAAAGTCAACTCTAGCAATCCTTTCTTATCTCTATTTATATGTGTCTTTGTATGTATCATCTCTGATATATGTTCGTGTGTTATCTCTCTGTCATGTCCCTCTTCCTACTTTCCTTCTATATCTCGATCTCTATTATGTTATATCATTGTCCTCTTTACCCCTTTTTTCTTACTATCCGTTATCACTCGCGCTCGGCCATTCTTTCTTCATTTCCCACCACTGAGTTTATCTTTCTTCCTCACAAGTTAATATTTCCCCCTTCATTTCACTCATTTTTCTCTTGCTTTCTTTATGACCTTATTTGTACTATTGAATTATCATTCCTCTGCCTTTCCCTTTCTTTCCATCTCTCCTTCCCTTTTACATTCTCTTTCATTTTTCTCTCTATTATGCTCCCTATCTTTATTTTATTTTTTTCTATCTCACACTCTTCTTCTTTTTTCCTTTCTTTCAGTCATTCGTTTCCTTTCTTTTTATTTGTCACTCTTTCTTTCATTTTTCATTCCTCTTTCCTTTAACCTTCTTTTCCCTCCCTCCTTTTTATTCTATGTCTTTTCCCCTCACTTACTCATTTTCTCTCCTTATTACTTTCCTTACTCTCTTTCTGACTTTTTCTTTCTATAATTTAGCGGACTTAGTCCTCACATTCTATATATAAAAAGGTTTTACGAATATGCTAGAATTTCATACGTAGCATTAAAAATATAAATATAAATTAGTAACCCATTATCACCTATCACTTCCTCTCTATCCCTCTTCCGCACCCTTTCTCACTCATTCTCTTTCTCTACTCGTTGGATGAAGTGTGGTCAAATTAGACGAACTACTTCGACTATAAATAAAATTTATTTTATATTCTCTCTCTCTCTCTCTCTCTCTCTCTCTCTCTCTCTCTCTACCTAATTTTCAATATCTCTTTTTGTAAATATTTGTCAGTCTGTGTGTTCCCCTATCTGTCACTTTCTGTCTCTTTGTTCAAGGGCCCTCTCATTCTCTCTTCAAATCTATCTTCCTATAATGCCAGACTGTTTGTCTTCTTTTCACTTTTCATAGACATGCATACATGCACACGCTGTCACTCACTCACTCTATCACAAAATTTTGATGTATACACTCATTGAAATGACAAGTTTCTTTCTATACTTTCTATATTTATTATTATCCTATTGCATAACTTATTACGATAATTACTTTATATTTGCTTGTAGGGGCGACAAATAGTTCAATCTCGAGATGAACTCTCGTAAAATGCTGTTTCTATTCCATTCCTTTCTATCTATCCACAGAGAAATGTTTCTATCATCCAAAAAGTTTACATTTACAGATCACCATGTTCTTTATTTTGCTTTTTTTT
This sequence comes from Cimex hemipterus, assembly GCA_039619505.1. Classification (NCBI taxonomy): domain Eukaryota; kingdom Metazoa; phylum Arthropoda; class Insecta; order Hemiptera; family Cimicidae; genus Cimex; species Cimex hemipterus. The sequence continues at coordinate 25,663,521 of CM077103.1, read as the reverse complement.
AGTGCGTATGTTTAGGGTATCGACAGTGAAATATAAAATGTTATTACAATTTATTTAAAATAGTGAACGTTTTACAAATATATTTTTTTACAAATGCAATATAGCTATGGTTTGTTTTTCAAACATTATTAAAATAAATATAGTAAAATGTAAACAATTCATTAATTTTTTTTCAAATATTTACAATAAAAACCATTTGATGCTATAACAACAATGAAAGCTCACTTATTTTCTACTTTAACATTTATAAAAAAGACTATGCGTTTTTCTAAGTTCCAATTATACGCTTTATACACACAAGAAACCAAATTTACAATGAATTCGACGCATAAATTATAATAAATAATATATATAACATCAATTCAACAAGTTTAAAATAAATAATTTAAATCAGTAATTATTATCGGGAACCTTTTACGAGGGGATTTTTGAAATCCTCCCGACATCCAGTTCGTGCGATAATCAATCTTCGTTTAACATTGAGCGCCATCTTAGATTTATAATTGAACTATGTTCGTCTTTTTTTATTAGGAATAATAAAGTCAACTCAGCAGGTATTACAACCTCCTTTCTTATTCTCCGCGGTCCTCGCGCTGTCTAGCCGAAATCGTCCTGGATCTTGTTCAACGTTACCATTGTCCCTAGACCTGTCGTTGCGTAAAATCTGAAAACGAAAAATAAACATCCTGAATCACTTAAGCAAAAGATTAACACGGTATTGTCTCTCATGGCATTAATTCGTTGGAAAAATAATAATCCATTTACTACTGTCATGAAAGTAAAAAATAGTCTAGCTAGAGAAATCCTTGAAAGTGGTTGATGCTGCTGATGAATTATTACATAAAGGATTCAACTAGTTATGGAAAGTCGATGTTGAGTGTTGGTCTGAGAATCGTTGAACTTATTCTGAACATTGGGTCACTTATTGGATCGTTGAACAAACGAGAGAGTAAAGACCACCTGAAAGTGACCCAGTACCAGCGTAGCTTAAAAAATGAAGTAAATTCTCCTTTCTGAACAAGTTTCCGCGTAACAAAAAGAAATTTGAAAATGCAATGTTGGATTTTAAGTACATACCAATTCGACTAAATATTTGGCAGCCTCGTCGACGTTGATGTTCTCCTTGGCCGACGTTTCGAAATAGGTGGCGAATTTGTGCTCTTCGCAGAACTCTTTCAATCTGCCAGGAATGTTGACGGGTCCTTCTTTAGCTTGATCGCACTGCAGACAATATCAAAATGGATTATACATTTAAAAAATAAAATTCAATCGGATCAGAAAGGTGTTGTTTTTGTCAAATTACTTTATTGGCCAATAAAATGCAAGGTATTGGGCTTCCGTCGGGAAGCTGCACTTTCGCATCCAGATCCTGCTTCCACTTGGTGACTGCGTCGAATGTGCCTACTCTTGTCACGTCGAAAACTATAAATGCGCCAACTGCTTCTTTGTAGTATACCCTCGTCATGTTTCCAAATCTTTCTTGTCCTGGAATACAGAAAAGATTAAAGATTGAATTTTTTTTTAAAATGGCTAACAAAATTGCAAGCATAAGCCAAAAAATTACTTGCAACTTATATCACTCCCCCCTCATAAATTCCAACATATGCATGTAAGTCAGAACAGATAACCTACACCCTACAGGCAGAAGAAACCCCAATGCATTAACAGGCTATTAACACACCGCAGGAAAAGATGTTTAGGGAAGTATAACATAAAAGCATAACAGGACTACGATTAGTAAAATAGGGTCTGACAATCAAATCCGTCGGAATATTGGGACACTTCGTTGTGTTGTAAATATCAAAGGGTGCAGTGTACTAAATTCACCAGATTCTACATCGCAAAACAATTTTTTTTTCGTTTTGAATGAAGAGTGTATAAATCATTGGTAGATGATCGAGTCCACACATATATTTACAAATTAAGTTGTTCAATTGATTTATAATCAAATAATTATTTTAAAACAAAGTTAACAGAATGGATTTTTCATACATAAACCAATTAAAGTAAGTAGAAAGAGTAAATAAATTATTAAATAAAATGGCAAAAAGGAGAGAAAATTCAAAAGGCAGGCTGAGATGGGAAGTTGGTGGTCCGAGTGGAATGAAGACACGTAAGTAGCTCAAATGGTAGAGCACGGGTGTGATGTGCCGAAGGTCGCGGGTTCGAATCCCGTTCGTGACACTTAACTTTTTCAGTTCAACCAATACCTTACATACAGATTAATTAATTAAAAGAAGTTATTTGGTCAATCGGACAACGAAATATAATGTAATAAATAAAGTAAAAATATTATTAAATAAATTATTTATTATTATTTAATAATATTTATTATTAATTATATTATTAGATAAAAGCAAATAAATTATTTCTTTTTTACCCTATTGCTTAAATTAAACCTGATTTTCTGATCAGTGTAATAACTGAGTACCTTAATCTATTAGGAAATAGATATCTTGTTTACATGCGATAAAAAAAGGTCAATCGCTTATCTGAAATCTGAAGAAGGAAATATTTTAAATATACGGAACCAAACGAATTTTACGATTTTAATGTTAAATAAAATCCCTGTTAAAAAAGTCAAAGGTTGACTGAGTCTGGTTTGTATGATGCTCACCTGCGATGTCCCACAGTTGGAGGCGGATGGTCGTGTTTGGGTCCCAGTTGATGACTTTAAGCGCGAAGTCAACACCGATTGTTGCTCTGTAATGCTGCGAGAAGAACTGGTGGACATATCTTTTTATAAAGGACGTCTTTCCAGAGCCGAGTTCTCCAATGACGATGATTTTAAAGAGACACTCCTTTTTCTGCCCTCCGGTCGACTACGAACAACAAAGAACTGATTTTAACAAATGCATACATAATATTCATTTTGCGGATTTTGACTTGTAATTGGACTCAAATTCTCTTTTTTATTATAATATGATTGAGCATTATTTAAACAGCAAGGTTATTATCGTTCAAGATTGTAGACAGGTTCTTAACTATGTATAAATTAATACTAAACGTGACGAGTTTATTCAAAATATAATAAGTTCGTTAAGCCCTTTCAGATTGTGAAGGACAGTTGAAACTAATAAAATTCAAGGTTACAATGATGAAAAGAGAAAGCACTGCAACCGCTTAAACGATTACGTGGTGTCAATATACTAATGTAACCCTAGGTTTTTGTCAAAAACTACTCAACCTAGGCAAAAATTAAAAACTATTTTTTTAGCATAAGTAAATTGACAAATATTATAATAATTATATTTAAATAAAAAAAAGGATTATTTGTTTTAAAATCATAAACTATAATTTCATTTGTAAAATCGTAAAGTACGTAAACACATGAATCAAAATAGAGGAGGTAGTATTAAGCGGACATCATGCTTCAAAAAACATACTAATCGAAAAAATTAACATGCAATTAAGAATAATCGAAAATCTTACCATATAAGTGTACCTTTAATAATTATTTTTATTTCAAAAGACAAAAAAATTACAATAAAACATAGCAATTCGTTTTTTAAAGTCAGAAAATAGAGTCTAGTAAAACAATATACAGAGAAATTGAATAAAAAAAAAATGAAATTATTGTATTTCAAATAATAAAATTCATTTTAATTTATTGATTTGTCAAGTCCATTTGATTTGATTAAAAAGTAAATGGAGTAAATTAAAGTAAAAAGCAAATGGAGAGAGATAGAGAAAAAGAAGGAGTGATAGTGTGCGAGAAAGAAGGAATGAAGGAAGGAGGCAAAGAGAGAAAGAGAGAGAGAGAGAGAGAGAGAGAGAGAGAGAGAGAGAGAG
>CM077103.1:25629988-25654729 GCA_039619505.1 Cimex hemipterus | reverse complement strand
AGAGAGAGAGAGAGAGAGAGAGAGAGAGAGAGAGACAGAGAGGGATGATGATGAATCGACTTCATTTATTCATTACACAAGAATTGGTCTCAAGGACCATTTTTACACCTATGAAATACACTCCTCCTACTTTAAGTTAGGTGAAGTTTACTCTATTTCTAACTCATTAAACATTAATTACTTTTAAAATGACTTCTGATTTTTGTAGTCAATATGTAGTATCTATTCGTTTTACATTTAACTGAGTATATATTTACTTCAATTTGACTAATGGAATAAATATTCCAGTTTACAGAATAATTGAGCAATTAGAATATAAATTACTGATATAAAAAGTGAACAAAAATACTTTTTCAAACAATTCTGTATAGATCATGAATTATAAATTGTCAATATAAATCAAGAAATAAAACTTCTAGTCATTAATAATAATAAAAAAAAGAGTTAAATTTAAGACAGTGAATTTTGAGCATCAATCATATGTTCATAAGATGTAATTTTTAAGACTATTCTGGATATCTTAGTTATTTTTACACAGTTTTATGTGTATAGGGATTCTAGAAAAATTTATTGCACCTATTACTGAGAATGACCTATTAAACGATTTGGTTTTTTGCTTTTGAAGTTTGCAAACCTAGTTTCCCTACCATGTATCTGAGACGTGTAACTAAATTTCAATATATATATTTTGGTTTTTGAACTTTTAAAATTTTAACAACTTTACGTGTGTGAGTGAGTGAGTGAGTGAGAGAGAGAGAGAGAGAGAGAGAGAGAGAGAGAGAGAGAGAGAGAGAAATGATAAGTAGAAAAAGAGAGAGCGAGAGTAAAGGAGTAAAGAAAAAAAAATGGAGAAGAGGAGCCTAAAATGGAGGCCTTCTATAACTTCTAGCACAGTTGAGAGAGCGAGAATAAGAAATAGCAGCTAAATCGAGAGAAAAGGAAGAGATGTGAGAGAGAGAAAGGGGGAATGACTTAAGGGAAAGAGAATGTAAGAGCGAACAAGAAATTTATGTGGAAACCTTTTATAACTTAACCACAGTAGGGAGAAAGAGAAAAAGTCATAAAGAGCCTTATAATTTTGTTGGTGAGACTACACACTCCCCCTACAAGGCGGCACCTATTTTAAGAAAATGACCATTTTCAAATCCTTACCTTTACTTATAGTATAAGACCTACATTTGTACCAAATATCACGTTTCTTATTATGCGGAATGTGATTTATAATTTTGAGGTGATTCTATACCCTCTAACCTTATAGTGGAGTGTATAGTAGTGGCACTAATTTTGAGAAAATTATAATAAAACCTACTTTTATTACGGAATTTTTCGTTTCAAGCTATTTGGGAAGCACCTTATAATTTTGATGATCAGTGAGTCAGTCAATAAGAAAAATTAAAGCTTAATTTCGAAAAAGCTTAAGTTGCTTGCTTTTTTTTCAATGTCCTAAACGACCTGAGCTTAATTTATGTTTCAAACTTCTAAACCCCATTTTAAGAGGAAGCATAGTTGTGAGGGTGAGAAAAATATGTTGAATTGGTTACTAATATATTGGATATAGATAATGGCTGCTTGGAACTTAAGCTGATACTGCACACAATTTAAACAATAAAATAATTAAGGGAATATTTTTTTATATTCAATGAACAAAAGTAGGAAAAAAATGTATGCAGAAAAACACTTTGAGTGAGTAGAAATACTTTAATTGAATATAAGAAAAGTTTTTGCATTGTATAAATTCACTTTTCTTCACATGCTATATGTATTTGTTAAATTAAACCAATGTTTGTAAATCCCAGGCCCTGAAGATGATCTGAATAAAGATCGAAACGTTGGCACGATAAAGATAATGTTTTTCTGAAACCTGTCACACCAGACCTCACAATTTCCGAATAATTAATATGAAATGTTCATGAGGTTTCAATTGCTTTTATGTTTATAAATTTTTTTAATTAATAGGTACATACCATACGGGAGCAGACCGGCGGGTAGCATTCGAGTTCTATCAACATCGTGGAACAAAACGGTCATTTGGTCGTTCTGAAGATTGAACGACTCGAATATATTAGTTCACTTATACAAATAGAAAGGGTTTTCTTACAAATTTGCCATGCTTATCAATGTATGTCATAAATCCCTTCAAATCGGTACGATATGACTTTTGACATTTCTTTGAAATGTTAGGAAATACTGATTTATGTACGCTTCCATGTACGATTTTTGGGACGGAAATGTCCTAAATGGGCCAAAATGCTTGCTCGTCAATAATTTTCTCAACATATTATTCATATTATTTACATAAAATCGTCAGATCTTGGTAGAAAATTAAATAGAGCAGGATGAATGTTAACTGAAGAAACTGGAAAGTCCTACACGAGAACGTATCCCAAATACCGAAAATTTTTGACTGATAAATTAAATTGTTGATTTAATTTAATTTGGTGTGCTGAAGCCCGTACCCGTACATTTATTGTTTTATATTTAAAAACCTTGAACCTAATAGTCTGGCTTTATCGTACATCGATGGATTCCAAATGGAACACGAAGAGGCATCAGGCAAGGTTTTACGCCCGAATTTGGGTTGAAAAAATAACCGATCTGTTTAAGGATAAGCTGTACTTTAAAAAAATACAACAGTTACCTTTTTTATTAAACGATTAAAACACCCACACATACACATTCTCACTTACTCTTTAGTTTTCTCCAGTACCTTCTCACACCTTCTATTTCTCCTATTCTCACTCTCACGCTCATTTTATTTCACAACCGCTCTATTTTCCTCTTCTTCTTTCTCTCTATCCTCTCTATTGATCCCATACACATTTTCATTCTTTTCATTCTTCCTACACACACTTATCCTGGACTTCCTCTCACTATTACTCCTTTTTACTCTCTTTCTCTCTCTCTCTCTCTCTCTCTCTCTCTCTCTCTCACTACCTCACTCTCACGTTTTCTCTATTTCTACTCAGCATACTCTTTCACTAGTTTTTCTTCTCTTCCCCTTCTCTCTCTCTCTCTCTCTCTCTCTCTCTCTCTCTCTCTCTCTCTCTACCTACCTAATTTATCTTTTTACAGGGCGTCAAAAAAATTAAATTGTACTTTTGACAGCATAAGAACTAACTAAACAAAAACGTATTCACTTTATGTACAGCAACTGTTTGATGTGCTTACCTTTCAATTGTGATGCCGTACCTGATATTTTCATAAATCTGCCCCACTACCTCACTCTCATTTTTTTTCTATCGCTCCTCCACACACTCTTTATGTTTCTTCTCGCTTCCTCATTTTTTCTCTATCTCTTTCTCTCTTTCCCTAATTTATGTATCTGCAGGGTATTCACAATTGTTTAAGCGAGATGGTCTTGGCTACAGCAGGCCCCTTTCCCTACCTTTATGTTCACACACAGACAGACAGACAGACAGACAGACACCGCTCTCTTACCCTTCATCTCACTTTTCCCACTTTTCTTTCATTCTTCATCTCCCTCCCTCTCTCATTACCTCACTCTTTCACTCGTGTTTCTTCTCTCTCGCCTTAATTTATGTATCCACTGGGTGAGGAAAAAAAGTTGAAATTGCATAAACACAAAAATAAGTAAAAACTTATTCACTTTATGTACAGTAACTGTTTGAAGTTTTTGCCTTCAATTGTGATTCAGTGATCCGATCTTTTTACATATTCAACCGTTGTTGATCGCAGACTAGTTCGAGGAATCTTGCCGAGAGCAAGCCTCTTTCTCACGATGCGCTATTTCCTCCAAGTTCTTCATGAGCGTCAAAGATTCACAAACTTTATTTTTTAAATAAATAAAAAAAATATTCCAGAGAGCTTAAATAGTATAAATCACAGGAAAAGCGATGGTTGTGTCTCTGCTGCGATATCTGATTTAGAAAGTTATTTTTGCTGTAGGTAATGTTGTTCAGAACCGATTTTCTAGTGGTCTTTGTCATTTTTAATAAAACTAAATGGACTTGACATATCTACACAAAAAAACAAAAACAAAAAAAAAACCAGGTATTCCTTTCCGAAAAAAATATTTTTTCGCTTATGGTAAAAAATTAAATAATTTTTTGTTCACCAAAACTATGGGTTACACAGTAAGTTTACACCCTTGATATTTAATGTCTCTGTAATTTTTGCGTAATACATTATTTTACTGTAGTCCATTTTCTGACTTAAACTATAAAGAACTGATGTGTTTTTATTCTAAACGTCCTCTCTTTCCTAATTAAAAGTAATTATTAAATGACAAGTAATTAAGGCTTTTAGCTGAGAGGAAAATAAGCTAATGGCACGAGAGGGATTCGAACCCACGACCTTCGGCTAGATACGCCGCTACTCTTCCACTTGAGCTATCGTGACCCCGATCCACTCGGACAACTCCCCATCTCAACCCCACCTTCCGAGTTTTCCCTCCTTTTGCCATTTTTCAAATCGGTTTGGATTCTCGACGACAATTGAAATGGCGAAGTGTACTTCATCGAATTAGCAATTATTCACTTCCTTCAGTGAATTAGTAATTATTAAAGGTATCCCAGAGAAAAACAAACAACACGAATATTATTTTCTTAATTTTATTTTTCCCGTTTTTATAAACACTTATAGATAAAGTTCAAACCGAAAATTACATTATTAATATGTTAAAGTTTTTATATCACATATAAGATTTGAGATAGGCGTGAAATATTGTAAGAACTACTTATCAATAATCTAATTGCTATCCTCCTGTTATCTAATACTTGATTTTTTTCTTATTGAACAAATAACAATTTTGAAGGTCTATGAATATAGGTGTATTAAAAGTATACATGAAACAAATTATAGAAGTTTTGCAGGTTCGTTTTATTAAGAATTTTTATTTTTGTATGTTTTCAATCATTATACGTCGATAAATTTATGCATTTACACGTCTATAACTTGTACAAAGCAAACAAAGATTAACTTTAAAGGGGAATGAAATTATCTCAATTATCACTGACAAGAGTAATTTGAAAAAAAGGAAACATTCAATCCCTATGTCAAGCTTTAAAGAAAGATAACTTCGTTAGGGCTTTGAAACTATTATTAATAATTCACAAGTCCTGATGAAGATATACACTCGAAAGCTTGAAAAATTGTTTTTGTTTTCTTTCAAATTAGTTTTATCCATGATTTTTTTAAATACAAAATTACATGGACATAATTTCTATTTTGAGTTGAATTATTGAATTTGAATTGACTGAGGCTGGGTTGAAATTGAATCGAATATTTTAAAGACTAAAGCCAATTATTTTTCACGGATGTTGATTATCTGTCGCCCTTTTTGTGTGGAGTGATATAATTATCGTGACATACTGTAAAGCTTAGAAAAAAAATTAAAACCATAAAAAATTAATGTAAAGCGTAATATAAAACATCAAAAAATTGTTTCGTTTTTTTATTTTATAAATTAAGAAAATTTGTTTTTGTAAAACATTTAGCGGTTCCCAATAAACAAATCTAACCAAACATTGTTATTTGATACATTACAATAATTTTTCATTAAGACGCATTAGTAGAAAAAATAATAACTATCTACTCTTAACTTTCTTAAGTGTCTGGAATAACAACTGAAGAATTTTATGTTTAATATGTTGTTGTTCCTGTAAGCATATTTGTTCAATTAATATGTAAAAAATTGTAACTCATGGATGTACGCGCACATCACGCAGCACTCAGTATTGAGTTGTTTGTGCTAGTTATTAAAGTTTATGTGTTATGTACGTGCGTACGTGTCTGTCAAATTTTTACCTTTTGAGGAGCAAATAATTTATATATTAAATTCAAATTTTGTTTTTAGATGTGGTTTAAAATATTCTGAATTGTTCACATGTTATTCTTTTCGTTTCAACATATGGGTCAAGTGTTAGAATTACGTTAATCTGAAATTGTATTAATTTATTTTTAATGAACAGCCCTTGTTGATGAGGGAGGAATAGACCACCAAATTAATTACTGTAAAACTACTTTGTTTAAACATAAAATTTCTATGTGTGGTAATTATGGGCACTCTCGAACGACATACAAGAGTGGCACAATTATTCAGAAGACAACACTTTGAGCCCTGAAGATGATCTCAAAAAAAGATCGAAACGTTGGCACGATAAAGAGAATGTTTTTCTGAAACCTACATCACACCAGACCGCATCTCACGATTTTTAAATAAATAAAATTTCTATGTGTAGAGATTAGTGACCGTTAATGGATAATTATTCAGATATCGTGAGATGCGGTCTGGTGTGATGTAGGTATCAGAAAAACATTTTCAGCATATTTGAGAGTGCACTCTCAACACGACATGGCACAATTACACAGAAAACAAACACATTAAAGTTTGAAACGTGGCATGATAAAGAAAATGTTTTTCTAAGCCTACATCATACCAAACCGCATCTTACTATCTTTAAATAGTCATTATTTAGCGGTCACTAAATCCTACACATTACTGTAGGGGTTGTAAGTGCGTTAGTCTCTCTTCACAGTAGATTTTTGGCATTGCAGTGAAGAAAAGGGAGACTGATTACCTGTGTTACCGAACGAAGAAAAAAGTGTGGAAGTCAGATTTTGTGGATTTATTTAGGCCGATTATAGTTGAATCAGCTATTCACCAACTGAAGATGTGAAAAAACGCGCATCATTCCACGCTATCTCTGGGTATTCTATGGGAAAGGAAACAGAGAGTTCTGGGCGCATACTGAGAACTTACCGAGGGGAGGCAAGGAACGTGGGAAAAGATTTCAATATAGACTTTGGTGATTCTAGGTCAAACAATATTAGACAAGTGTCCAAGCTTTCTTGTCATTTTTTTTCGATAATTTAAATCAGATTTTTAAAACAGGCTTCCTGCCTTTTCTATGTATTTCGAAGTTATTATATATTAGATTATTTGTCACCTAGGATTTGGAAATAATACAGAAGATTGTATTAATCAAGATTATAGACTTTAAAATGTTACACAAACCAAAAACGCTGTCAGTAATGAAGGGAAAAGAATATTAAAGAAACCAACAATTCTGATTCGTTTTTAACTCTCCTTAAAGCTATTAAATACGAATTTTTATGCTGACCTGGCATTGGTTCACTTATTGGGTCCGATATAACTCGCGGGTTTGTTGAACCTCTCAAACGCTTTCCGGCATTGTGCCTTCTCCAGAGAGGAACTTCAATAAATTTTTGTATGAAGAAATAGGAATTTTTGCACTGGATTAGTTGGGGTCATATTTTTCTTTGATGTCCGATGAAATTAATTTTAAAAAACTACAATCGTTTTATTTTACAGCTCAGGTTACGATTTATTTAAGGAAGCCTGGTGTGTGTGATATTGCATGTAGGTTAAAGATTTTTAATCCTCTGTAAAATTTCGTATAAATGAAATTCGTGCATAGAAAAGGCGGAAAATCATGTTAAAAATATACATTTTTAAGCTGGATTGGCTGGGGTCAAATTTTTTCTTCGGTGTTCGATGATCAATTCAAAATTGCAAATTCACATGAAATTTTCCAAATGTCTGCGGCATTAGGACCGTGGGAAAGATGCATTTATATTCTTTGAGTTTATATCAACAACCATTAGTTTTTATTTGACTATAAGTGAGAGTATAAGGATGAAATTAATCTAAAAAAACCACAATCGTTTTATTTTAAAGGTCAGGTTATGATTTATTTAAGGAAGCCTGATGATATACCGTATAGGTTAAGGGTTTGTAATTATTTGTAAATTTCGAAATACATGCATAAAAAAGGCATAAAACCATGTTTAAAAGTTTTTTAATTATCTAAAAAAAAAAAAAAAAATTCGCGCCAGTTTTCAGTCCAAAAAGTTCGCATACATGTCTAATATTTTTTGATCGTTTCACTGAAAGAGGTTACATTGAAATCTGTTCTCATGTTCAAAGCCGGGGGGGCCCTGTTTGTAAGTATGCTGAGATAAGCACCGTTAGTATCAGGAGCTTGGTGCATAAGTGCCTAACGCGGGATAAGTAGGGAGGGTTTTTAAAATTTTAAAAACTATTACAATTTTTAAATGTGTGTGTGCATGGATGTGTTCTACAATTAATTATAATTATTATTGTATTGTTAATTTTAATTTATCATTGTTAATATTGTTAATTTAGTCAGACCAGGATGAATGATAGGTTTATCACCCTGGGGACTACATGAATTATCATAAATTGTATTTTTGTCTAGTATTACAATCTTTAAAACTAGCAATTACACACTTGGAATGTATAAAATTCATAAAATTGCTTTTTGCGAGCCTGATAATTTTCTTTTTTTTTTTTAAATTTCTAACGCATTACCTATCAATTAAAATTTAATATCGTGAACAATCCACCGGGGTTATTTTTTCCTGTTCGGAAGTAACATAAAAAGTCAACTTTAAACGAATCCACGCTTAGATAACGACTGTGCTGATATAGAAATCAATTCGGGTGAACAACAATCGGAAAATTTTTTTCACGTTTTTAATTGTGTAATAAATAAATCGTGTAAATTACGTTAAACTTCCACTTAAATTAATCGTGTTTTTAATTGATTTTAGGGCTATTGTTAATTTATAATTTGATTTATGAACGAGCTGGTTGAACGGCTGAACGGTTGAATCCAGACAATTCAATATCGGTTTTCTATAAAAAAAACCCATCCATTTTTTTAATGTTTAAAAACATGGACGTTTTAAAACAGGCAGTTATAAAATTAATATGGCAATGAAAAACTTACCATAATTTTTAAAGGAGGGTTCTCCTCGTGGTTTTTGGAGGGCGGTGTGTATCACTGAATGTATAACTGTAAGGCAAAAATGTAATAATCACTATTCGTTGGTACTGATTTTACACAGAAAAATTGAACACGGCGGATAAGAAATTGAAGACTGAAACGATGGCGTTGCCCGCAGCCCTTTCTTATCGCTGGCCGTCAGAATGAGCCACAGGGATAAAAATACTTTTAAAAAATCTAATTAAAGCAGGCCATAACAACAAATAATTAATAATCAATACGCGTACAAATAAGATTATCGATAGTTGAAAAAAAAAACAGCCGATTGTTCAATATCAATCGTAATGCGGCGAACTGCACTAGTTTAATTAATCCATGAATTTTTTAACAATTTGTACTAATGTTAATTAAAAACTATTAACTAACATAGAACAGTAAGTGTGTATGGAGAGGTTTAAATTGTAAAAGGAATAATTTATAAAATAATTTATATTTATGATTAGTAGTAGAAGCCTGATTAATCAGATTTGTGATAACTATGTTTCATTGATTTGTAACTTAATGCTTCTTAATTGGTCTGCTTTGTATGGAATACATTTTTCTAGCAAAAACAAACAGCGCTATTAAAAAAAAGTCATTAAAGTTTAATAATCTGTAAGAAGAAGAATAAGAAGAAAAAATAATATATTCTAATATTATTACAATATTATTCTAATAAAAAACTCAAACTTTCAAAGTTAAAACAAACTTGAAATTAAACTGTATTTACATGTGTAGATGTTTATAAAAAAGAAATTATTTTACAACATGTGAAGAGCCCCCTTTCATACAACACCAATATAACACCACAAGAATGGCACCAATTTTTATGCCTCTAAGATGACCCGAATAAAGGTCGAAACGCAGCAAAGGTGTTTTTCTAAACTACCTCATTCTGACCGATCCTCACAACTTTAGAAAATTAATCTTAAGTGCTGTAATTTGTGTTGGACGTGAATCTTCCTGTGAGCAAACATGCTCCAGCATGAATAATATATAGGGGGTTGGTGTTTGATTTTAAGGAAACCATATAATTTCGCGTAGACTAGCGCAGAGAGAAGAGTTTTTAATAAAATAGTTGAACACCATTTTAACTTCTTCTTACTGCCGATACCCCAGATTTCACGTAGCTTCTCTAGCGTAAGTCACAATAGCATGCTCCGCTCAATTCCCTCATCTTGTCGGACCAGGCGGACCTTCAAAGGTCTAAAGCTGCCAGTTCCTATGCCCGTTTCCGGACTTACACAGGTTGGACGTGCAACCATATACCCCTGGAGGCTCAACACCCACGTCACCAGGCGTTAGCCACGGCTGCAGCCATGCCCAGGATGGATGATGTGGAGGTGCCTGGTCGGGATATGAAGTGAGGGTCGCTCTTTACATATATCTTACATGCTTACCTGGACCAGCGGACCAGGGAACAAAGCCTTACAACAAAAGAGCACCCCATAACAGTAGTAGCAGTCTTGGTTAAGGTTGCATTTTCTTTTAAGTGCTTCCCCATAGACAATTTTGACGATAATGTAACTTCTTTTTTATGCCCGGTGAAAATTGTATCAACTCTTATATTTCAGGCCAGAAAAGAAGAAAACTGAAAAAAAGAAAAACTGATTGATTTTATTACAAAACATTTTACACATAATACAAAGACGTTGCTTTAAAAACGTATGTACACAAATATAAACAAACCTTTCACAAATATATAATTTATATAACAGTAAAACATGCGAAAATTATTTCAATTATTTACAAATGGTAATAAAATATATAATCGCGTGTTCGTCCGTCAGTTTGCGGGTGAACCACTGTTCGCTGTGGCAGTTGACGTAGATTGGATCGAAATGGGACCTTGAAAACAACCGAGACAACCGTTAAATCCAATTGTGGTCGAGGCGTTGGCGTGAGCTGCAGTTGTGGCTTTCCCGTCTCCCATAGACGCCATGGCGTCACTGATGGAAGATATCATAATTGGAAATCCGGTCTGTTTCCTTTGCCCAAAAGCGTCGTCAATGGGGTCATCTTTGTGAAGTTTGGAATTTAAAAGGTTTTGTTCTTGGGGGTTCTCATGGTTGTCACCATCGGTTTTCATGTTTAATAACGAAGGAGTCACGTGTCTGTAGACGATTTTGTGATTGTGCATTCCTTCAAAGACGATATCACCGCCTAAATCTAAATTTCCGTTTGTTTGGGTTCTGAGCCCGGCGTTACTGCCTGCGTTTTTATTGGCTAAGCTTCCGCTATATCCACCACTGCCGGCTGCTGCGCTGCTCGAGGCTGAGCTTTGTGCACTTGATCCTGATCCTCCTGAACCATCACCCGCACTGGAGAAAGAAGCTCCTGAAGCTTGGCTCTGGGAAGCTCCTCCGAAACCTCCTCCTGGACCTCCTCCGGCTGTCGCGCTGCTGGCCGCTTGGCTATTGGCATTTCCGCCTCCACCGCCACTTCCATATCCTTGTCCTTTACCTCTAAGACCAAACTGGAAGTTAAGACCGCCGATACCGAAACCTCCGTTGCCCCTTACTCCGGCATTGCCTCCGAATAGACCCACTTTTTGAAATCCAAAGGATCCACTTTGAGAACTGGCTTGGCTGGCAGCACTGCTGCTTGCGGAAGCTCCACCGCTACCTCCGAATCCCGCACTCGCACCAGAAGCGGCATTACTGACAGATCCTCCATGAAGTCCGGCTGAACCACCGCTTTGTGAACTTGCTACTGAACTGCTATCGGCTTTGCTACTTGTTAACGAACCGCCCAATCCTCCTTGGAATCCTACACCACCACCAGCATTGTGTCCACCTCCTCCGAAAACTCCCCCGTTAGCGACGGCATTACTGGCAGCGTTGCTCTGTGAAGAAGCTCCACTAAATCCGCCTCCACCCACTGCGTTGTGTCCATGTCCACCTCCTCCAAAACCTCCACTTGCGAGAGCACTACTGGCCGCATTGCTTTGCGAAGAAGAACCACCTAATCCGCCCTGGAATCCTCCACCGCCTCCAACGTTTTGACCATAAACAACTCCTCCAGAACCTCCACTTGTCACGGCACTACTTGCTGCGTTGCTCTGTGAAGAACCTCCAAATCCTCCCTGAAAACCTCCGCCACCTCCGACGTCGCGTCCATATCCCCCACCAACAAATCCTTTTCCATTGAATCCTCCACTTGTGAGAGAACTACTAGCCGCATTGCTTTGTGAAGAAGAACCACCAAATCCGCCCTGGAATCCTCCGCCACCTCCAAAGTTTTGTCCATATCCAACTCCTCCCGAACCTCCACTTGCCACAGCACTACTGGCTGCGTTGCTCTGCGAAGAAGATCCTCCTAATCCTCCCAGGAATCCTCCACCACTAGCTTGTCCTCCAACAAAACCACCTCCATTGAATCCCCCATTTGCGACAGCATTACTGGCGGCGTTACTCTGGGAAGAAGCTCCACCAAATCCTCCTTGGAATCTGCCGCCACCTACTACATTTTGTCCATATCCTCCTGAACCACCTCCTTGAAACCCTCCACCTGCGTTACTCTGTGATGATGAACCGCCAAATCCGCCATTGAATCCTCCCCCAACAAGGCCAGGAGAGTAACCTCCTCCACCACCTCCTGCTGCGGCAGAAGCGGCAGAAGCTGCGGATGAACTGCTACCACCATTCCAACCTCCTGCTCCTCCTCCAGCAGCGGAAGAGGAACCAGCACTGGCCGCTCCTTCACCTCTGGCGTAACTTGAGCCGAATCCAATCGATCCTAAGGGTCCTCCAAGTGAAAAACTGTGCGAACTGGCTCCATTACCCCCTCTTAAAACGGAGATCGGTTTATGAATTGCTGCATCTATAACTCCTCCTAGGGCCCCGAGCAGCACACCACGCTTATTTCTTTCTGGAATCATACGTAATATTAATAAATCTAAATATTTTGTCTTTATATCATTAGATCATTATACTAACTACTACACTATACATTTGTTTACTACCAACTGTATAAATTACATACATTACGTAAGAAGATACAGTACTGTTTATAATTTGCATATAATCTGAGGGGAACCAGCAACCATTGCTGCTCTCAAAGCATTCTTAATTTTTAGGTATGTATTAATCGTAAGAAGGTCATCTCTGCTTCGCCTTACGTGATGGGCAATGTTTGACATGATGAATGTGCTAGGATGTGAGAATAGTTTCTCATGGAATGTGGAAAATTTGTTGGGAGTAGGGAGCGTTGACTAGAATTCTGAGGAAGGACGAATTCTTAGGAAGTTGGGAGGTTTAGTTCTAACCGGTAAAATCAGGTTCAGTAGTGTCTTATAAAAAGTTACTTGGTTATTTGTTGACAAGAGTGATGTTCTTGATAATAATTTGTAACATACTCCGAAGGGTCTATTTAATTGTGGTCTTTCAGTTCGTGAATATTCCAGGTTGGACGAGGGTTGAAATAGAACATAATGTAGCGTGCTCAGACAGTTTTTAGGATAGGAGTATTATTGAGGAATCTTGTGTGATGAGGTAAAAATAGTACGGGTGCTTTTGCTGCCGTTTATTTTAATGCTCAAGAATTTGCTTCATTCTGCTATTGGCAACACTGGATCCAGGACTCGTCCAAAGCAATTGCAGGATCAGAATCAGAGTTAACACAGCTGTGTCGCCAAGTAAGAAAGTTTGGAGAGTGGAAGGTGTAGTCGAGAAATCAGAGGTAAAGCTGAAGAAAAATTGGTCAGAGTATACTGCCCTGTGGCACTCCTGCTCCCATATGATTTCGGAGTAAACCAATCCTTGGCGAACTCGGATGAATCGTACTGTCAGGATTAAGTTAAAGTTAGTACAAGGCGAAGGTCGTGTTTTTCATTTGTAGATCTTCATACCACACGCGATCAAACGATTGTATCACGTCAAGAAAGCCCCCCCCCCATGTAGTTTTTTTTACGCTCAAGAGATGAGGATATGTAATCAACAACGAGACGCGCCTGCTGATTTGTAGAATATTGAGGAGGAAAATAAATGACCGGGCAGTTAACTGTAGGGATAAATCGTAAAAGAAGGATCTTCTCAAATATTTTTGATTGGAAACATGATGGAGAAAGCTTTATTAGATGGGTTTTCCTGGTTTTGGCAAAAGGATGGTATTGGAGTACATAGAGATATATGGATAGGATGACGGTCATTTTTGCGAATTAGCCGAGTATTCCGAACGTGATGAGGTCTAGTAACCTTATTCGGCATATGATTCACAGTAAATTTTACCTCTGAAGAAGTAACTGCTTGGGTGGAATGAACATGAGTGAGTAATGAATGTGAGGTACTCAAGGAAATACGATCATATTACACACTCAAATGAACACCTTAAAAATAGTAATCATGCGAAGAGATACGGCGGGAAAACAGAAGCAAGGAATTTAGAAATGAATATACATTAAAAAAATAAAAATAAAACCAAAGGAAAAGGAATAATACACGTAATATAGCGAGATTCCATTGACTGGACAAGCGTGTTTTTTTTTCAAATATAATTTATGACGCAAATGAAGTCTTTTTCATTTTGGTCGTTACGAGTACAGTTGAAAATACGCTAATCTTTGCTACATAATTTACATAACGACCGGCGAAGAACCCAAACCCAATTAATGCTATCTGATCCCACTGTCCTTGAGTACTGTTTTTTCGTTCTTGGTCAGTTTTCCTTAGTAGTTTTGGTTTATTAAATACATAATTTTTCTATTAAGGATGGTGGTGTTTTATAGTTTTCATTTTTCACTTTTTCTTTATTTTCTGTATTTACTGAAAAATGTCTAAGTAAACTTTAAGTATTTCTTAATGTAAAGAGTATGACATTGACGCACCATAAAAATCTAAATATCTTCTCATAATGTATGAAAAATACGCAATAAATCAAATAGAACATTTCTAAAGGAAATTATTAAAACTTGTATATACGTATATTATTGTTTATATTTGAACATGACCATTTGTGGAATATAATTTTCTCATTTGATTAACTATTTTGGTAGGTATTTTTTATTAATTGTTGTATAAATATTGTCACTTTGCATCGAACCTAATGGTTTTGTTAATCGTCGTTAAGAAAAAATTTCATAAAACAGTTTTAATTTGATGGGAAACTTTAATAAATGCAGACGAGGGCGACCAGTTTACTGTCGTCACATCCTTGAACGCGAGAAAAACCTACATCTTAAATATGTTATGAGGATGACCGTGTATGCCTTCTTTACGTTTAATACGTTTTATTTTATTTTATTATTTTTTTAATATCTGTTCAGTAAATCTCTTCTTTCGAGGAAAGTATATATGACAATTTAGATAGATAATTAAAAAGGAAGTTTAATTTCTTTAAAAGAAACTGAAACATGAGAGAGAGAAGATGGGGGAAAGAGAAGAAGTAAGAGTGCGAGGACTATAGATAGAATGAAAAATGAAAAGTGGGTTAAGGGGGAGACAAAGATGGAGCGAAAAAGAGAAAGAAGGAGAGAGAGAGAGAGAGAGAGAGAGAGAGAGAGAGAGAGAGAGAGAGAGAGAATAATAATAGGTAGATAGATGGTAACATAGTAAGATGTAATATCTAGAAAAAAAATAGTGATACTCAATACTGTACTTAGTTATTTTAGTAATTTTTTACTACAATTTTGATTAGTTTATTATTTTGAAAGTATGTGGTAGTGGCAGAATACACTATATTGCAATGTCATGGAATGCGGCTAGCTTAAATGGTTAAGTACCTTTAGTGTAGGCTTCTCCTTCGTAGCCCTGGATGATGAGGCCGATGGCCACAATCAAGAAGATACCTTTACTCCGTATCATCACAATTCTTGTCGGCAAATACCTCCGAGTATGGATATATAATACTTCTTTAAAGGATCCCCCTCCATGATTTTGGGCACCGCCTCCGGTCCGTCCGGTCCCGGCGGGTTTTCCACCGTACGAGCAGAGGGAGGGCGGAGATAAAAAAAAAAAAGAAAAAGAGAAATAGAGTAAAAACTAAAACAAATCCAGAGGTCACATATGTATTTTTTCCCTTTCCGCACGTAACAGAGCATTGTGTCAATTATTGTTTCACACTGGATGACTCCGGTGATTACCGACCCGACATTTAACAATGCCAAGCTTTTTCATTAACAGGGAGAGGACGTTCAACCGCTTCCGATGTGCCTTTTATGAGTCACTTGATCGAATTTGAAATGTCTACAGTTACACTTTATACTTTCGAGAACTTTCAAGCGGTAAAGAAACAGAACATCACTCTTGATCCTTATCGTGGTAACTTTGTTATTCCACCCCATTGACTGAATTGATTGGAACAAATAGCTAAAACATGCCCTTGCGGGAGCTACATAATCAAGATTTCAAACGTGTTGAACGTTCATTAAACGCGACACAGAACTAAATATAAGAAAATGAGAAGTTTAGGCCTAGATCATTTCGTTCGATCGTTAAGCTGAGCGGGGTTTTGACAGAAAAATAAAAAATTAATCAATACATAAAAGTATAGTCAATGTAAACAATCTCGTATATAATTTTTTTCGTACGTATTGTACGTTTTTATATGACTTTTGCAACAATCGAATGGAAAATGCTTTCATGCACAGAATTATTGAACCTGGTTTATCTCACCACAAAATGAGAGCTGGAGGTTAAAAAAAAAACAGAAAAACATTCCAGTTTGTCAAAAGGAAAGATACATCAAACGATTTTTTGGGAAAGAAGCATTAGATAGTTGGACATTAGATAAAGAATAGATATGTGTATGGGGGAATATGAACAGAGAAGAATGTAAATAGTAAATTATAACATAAATATAATATAAATAAATTTATTGAGACATTTCCTCATGGGTTCTGTAATTTTGGTCATCGCTTTGTCGGTCCTCGCCCTGTTTATATCTCTGACTCCCCCCTTGAAAATGGCGAGAAGCTGAAATGCGAGAATAGGCAAAAAATTGGAATCGACAAAACTACATGTTGATCAGCGGACCCCGTTAGGAAATTAAAATTTATTTTATGACATTTTATTTTATTAACTATTGTTTAAATCAGATCTGGGGAAATAAATAAATTTTATGTATGTAAGTATTCCATCACAATGTTACAATCTCCTTTTCCATTTCGCTCTGTCCAAGACGACTCTCTTCCAAGTAGCTCATCCACTATCCAGCAGTTCGCCATCTCTCGATCCCGTTTCATCTTGGGTCTGCTTCGCTTTGTTATTAAATCCCTTCCAAAAGCTCTTCGAATATCTCCCATCTTCTTCCTGTACAATATGTCCAGCTTACTTCCATTTTCTTCCAATCACCTACGCAGCGTCCTCCAATTTAGTATGTTCGCTTATCCACCTGCTCGTTTTACTGTCTTTTCTACTTAGTAAGCTCGTGTTCATTCTTTTCACAGTCTTACTTAATTTATCGGGGTCTTACTTTCTTAAAATCCATCTTTGATTTGAGTTTGATTTAATTAATTTCACATATTTCTTCTAAATCCCCCACTTGAAGAACACTCTTTCTAATGGTTATTTTTGTCTATAATATTTTCTTTGTCTAATATCAATCCTAAACATTCAAGTTCTTCAACTATTTGTTTATTTATTTTTAATTCTGGACGTATTACAGTTTATACTTATGATTTTGGGTTTTTTTAAATTTGTTTTTAACCAAATATCCTTTGCAAACGGAATTGTTCTTCTAACATATTTCTTATTCCTTCTTTTGTTTTCCAGTCAAAACCACATCATCACTGTTTGCGGTTTTTCTACATTTAGTATAACATCCTACATGTATTTGTAAAATTTAAACAATGTTTACAAATCCCAGGCACTGAAGATGATCTCAATAAAGATCGAAACGTAGCACGATAAAGAAAATGTTTTTCTGAAACCTAACAGACCTCATCTCACGTTCTCCGAGTAATCATTTAGTACTAACTTCTCTTTTTTTGTTAAGATTCTCTCCTTTTTTAAACAATATTCCAAAACAACTTCGGATATTTTTATATAAGGTGTACCACCACGACGTAGACCTCTTGCAATCTTGGTATTTCTCATCCCTTCATCTCCATTTATCTGTATTTCAGCCCCTTTGTAAATAAATTGTAATATTTTAATATAGACTTCTTGTATAGCTTAGTTTCTTGCTGTTGTTAAATTGGTCTCTGTAAATACGATATCAAAAGTATGTTCGATTATAATTGAAATAAGTTGATTTACCATGAGTAGGAGTTTATATTTAAAAAGTATTTTTGAAGTGAAATTTCCATGCTATTACTTTCTTATTTATCATCTCTATATATATCGATATAAATTAAAAGATATATTAAAGTGTATGTATTGATTTGAATTGAATTAGAAACGTTTCCAGAGGCCCGAGGGGTTAGTCGCATTTTCCCCCAATTTGTGTTATTGACATCATTACTAATCACCATGGTCGTCACTTATAAATCGGCTAGGATAGCCTAGGCAAGATAATTGTTTTTCAGACTACGACATGATACCTATCTTTTGTCTTCTCCTGGCCACGGCGACGGCTTCACCGACGGGTATGTCTTTCGATTGAGTATTTATGGCTGTGGGTTGTACGTGTGGTTGTGTTTGAAAAGAAAGAGAGGAATTATCATAATTCGCGTTGATTTTTTTTCTGTACGCCTCAAGGCGGGACTGATTAATGTAGATTCTTTTTATTTGACGTTTCCATTTAAGCATCTTTATTAAAAATTGAGAATTTATCGTTTTGGTTGAAGCTATTAATTTTTTGGCTTTTCAAGGTAGTACTGCTCATATTAATGACGAATTATTGACCAGTGAATCAAGTTTTTTAAAATATGCATGATTCATTAAATATATAATATCTGTGTTTCTATAATGGACTTTTTTAAATATACAAGATTAAATATTGACATTTAAACATTTATGGTTATTATTACTAGTGTAAGAGTAGTTAACAAATTAATAAGTATTCTAATGTAAAATCTTTTTTCTTTTTCAGTCGTCGGAACGGGCAAAGTGTACGTTGTTTTATTATAAACGGACGAGCCAATTGAAAAGAAATCTTTTAACTTGTTTTTGACATTTTAGCTTAGGGCTAGGCGTCAGTAGTGGAGTTAGTGTCGGAGGAGGGTTAGGCGTCGGAGGTGCTTCTGGATTGGTGTCAGGGTCCGGTGTTGGACTGGGCGGACTAAGCGGAGGAGTCGGTGGATTTGGAGTCGGTGGAGGATTCGGAGTTGGAGGAGGAGTCGGAGGTGGACTTGGAGTCGGTGGAGGATTCGGAGGTGGACTTGGAGTCGGAGGATCAACTTCATTGGCATCTACATCAACTGTCGTGGGTGGTGCTGGCGTCGGTGGATTTGGATTAGGTTAGTTGTGTCATTAAATTCAATCATAATTTACTGAATAATCATTTTAATTAATACTTAACGCTCTTATTTTATGTTAACACTTACCATCAACATCCAAAGATTATAGACAGATTTGAATCCTGAATCCCTAGCATTACGTCAAATACGATCCTGAACACACCATTCTTGAGGCATAATTTGATAATTAAAAGACATTTTTAAAAGTAAACCTCTTAATAGAAAATGATGTAAGTTATTATGTGTAAAGAATATACATCCGGAAATCTAAACAGAATATGCATTTTAAATATTTTAATAGAATTTTTTTTATAATAATGTATCTGTGTTTTTTCTTGTATAATTAAATTTATATTATTGCATGGATAAACAGTTGTTTTTAAGCATCAACTGAAAATTGATTTTTAGGCCATGGAGGTGTAACGAGCGGCCATACAGTTACAACACACGGAGTACATCAAGGAGTAGGTGTCCATGGTGGTGTAGGGGTCCATGGTGGTGTTGGTGTCCATGGCGTTGGAGTTCACGATGTGAGCCATAGTGTGACCCACGGAGTTAGCCATGGCGTCGGAGTGCATGGGGTCGGAATCCATGGCGTCGGAGTCCATGGAGTGTCTCAAGAAACTCATTCCTCCAGCTCTTCCCACGTGGTTTCAGGAGGCCTGGTGTAAATTATAATAATAATATACCACTTTTTTAATCTGCGCATTCTATTTATGTTTAAATCATACGTCGTTTGAAAATGGAGGAACGTCCAGCTTATAATTCAGAAAACAAATTTTGTACAGGTGTACAGCTTATTTAAACAAATTTTAATTTTAAATTCACGCATTTTGGGCAGCAAAGATAGTAACTAAATGATGAATAAAAAAGGGATTGCATAATGTGGATTGTTTGACCGAGCTAATTGGGCATCACTTGATAGCAGGTTACTCGCGGAATTTACGTGACCGGGAATCCAGACTGTGTTTTATTTCTTTCATGTTGATTCATCACTGGAACTCTATTATTTTTTAATGTCACGATATTTATTTATTTCAATTATATTTTTTATTTCATTTACGTGTTAAATTTTAAAAGTTATATCTGAGAAAAACTAATGTATGTATAAATTTGGACGGATGGAATTTGGATGGCAATATATTGGATCTGTATCAGTCGTGATTCTTTATTTCTAATTCCTACAATCCTAATTAAGTGGGCTTCCAATTGTTAAAGAGATCTATAAAGAATAAAACTTCAAAAAATATAATTTAAAACTTGGCTAAAACCTCCCCAACGGATAAAATTAATTTAATGGTACTTCACTGAAAGCACCACAAGGTCTGAAATCACTAGAGTTTCACAAGGAAATAATTTTATTCCTTCATTCTTGCAAAAGCGTCACGAAATTGGACAAACAATATTTATTTATGCAAGAAATTATATGATTAGTAATTTATGTTAATAATTTCGTTTCTTTATACTTAGTAAAAAAATTAACAAAAAGATGATTTTGTTAGATCGCATTTGGTAAAAGCTTTACAAGATGATTATTTGATTAGCTTATGCTTAGTAAAAGGTTGAGTATAATATATTTTTAAAGTTTAAACTAGGTAAAAAGCGTCACAAGAAAAAATAATTTTACTTACTTGTGCCAAAATTTGTATAATGAATATTTATTTTAAAAAAATTGTTGTATATACTCGGTAAAAGCTTAACAAGAAGATAATTTTTCCAGTTTATGCTTGTTAAAAGCATTATAAGAGAAGAATTTTGTTAGTTTATGCTTGGCAAAAGTTTCACGAGAAAAAAACAAACTTTACTTACTTGTGCAGAAAATTATGTAATTAATAATTTATTTGAGTAATTCCGTTGTTTTACACTTGGTAAAAACTTAACAAGAATAAAATTTTTCCAGATTATCTTTTTAAAAGCTTCTCAGGAAGAGAATCATTATAGTTTATGCTTGGTAAAAGGTTTACGATAGAATATTTTTAAAATTTATATTTGTTTAAAGCTTAAGAAGACTATAATTTTTCCAGTTTATGCTTGTTAAATAAGGGAAGAATTTTGTTAGTTTATGTTTGGCAAAAGTGTCACGAGAATAAACAAACTTTACTTATGAAAAAAATTATGCAACTAATAGTTTGCTCTAATAATTTCGTCGGCTCATACTTGTTTATTGTTTCACAAGAAGAAAATTTTGTTAGTTTATGCTTGGTAACAGTTTTACAGTAGAATATTTTTAAAATTTATACATGGTAAAAGCTGTATACTGATAAGAGAGAATTTCGCTAGTTTATGCTTGTTAAAAGCTTTACAAAGAGCAAATTTTGTTAATTTATGCTGGGAAAATGTGTAACAAGGAAAAAAACTTTATTTACGTATGCTAGGGGAGCTAAGGAGTCTTAAAAAGAAATGTTTAAAAAATCACAGAACTTCCGATGACTTCGAATCCGCTACATTTTACTCCTCAGGAAACTTTACAAGGTCTTTTCTTTTTCTTTTCAATTAAATTCGTTCCCACTTAGCTAAAAGCTATAGAAGAAAGGTATTTAATTTGTTTACATTTGGTTATAATCTCCACAAGGAATAAATGTAATTCATTTTTAATTGCCTAAAAATCCCCGAAATGGCGAATCATATTCACATTCTTGATGGTAGGGACGAAATTGCTTGACGTGGGATTCTTATAACTCTGATGACTATGCCTGGAAGGAAATTTTCCTCGGCCCGTTTAATTACGAGTTGTTATAATTCAATTTCAATTCTCTTGGTCATTTATAATTAGAAATGGTAGGATGTTTGTGAGCTGTTCCTCTTATTTGTTTTTTATAATTTGTTTTCGACCTAATGTTGATTAGACAGTTACGGTCGAATGGAAGTTTTCCAACCAAAAAGACATTAATGCGGTGCACTTCCTCTTCGGAAGATTTTGTTATATTCAATCAGAGATAAATTATTAACCAGAACCATTTACTTTCTGTTACTTTTGTAGGCAAGGATGTTTTGTATATTTTTCGTTCTCCTTCTCTCAGGTTGCAAAAATTTTTGAGAATGTGCACAATAAGCATATAGACAGCTCCATCAGGATAAAAAAAGGATATTCACTGGAGGCAAAAAGGATTATAAAAAAGGAACTTTATTTATATGAGAAGAAAAAAACAAATTTGAATAAATTAACAATTTACATTTGAGTCGACGACGAAGAGACTAGTAATCAAAGAAGTCAAACCTAAAATAAAAAATCACTTGTTAGTAACAAAAAATGATAATCTGTGGCTGTAAATAAAAACTGGTGTGATAATAACAAAGCAACAAATTTCTGAGTATAATGTGTCAAAAGTCAATAAACAAAATTGGGATCAATTCAAATTCGAGTAATATTTTCATAAAATTTAAATTTTCTCTCTTACTAGTCCGGTTGTGAAGTTACGTTCACCTTAAGTTTGGTTTATAATTAATGCAATTTTAACCACACAAAATTTAAAATTAAAAATTTGGAGCGAGGTTATTTTATAGTGTTGTAGGTCGTAGTGTGCCCTCGATGTTTTTTCTATTTAATTGATTTAATTACTACACCAAGTACAGCATTTTGTCTAAAATTATGACTTACGCTTTTTCACCGCCTCCGTGACCGCCTCCGCTTGCGGAGCTGGCGCTGAAACTGGCTGAAAAATCGCCGACTGAGAACGAAGCCGATTGAGACTCGGCTTCACCGTGTCCAGTAGCGGCTGCAGAACTTGCAGCAGCTGCAGAACCGCCACCGCCTCCGTGACCTACTTCGTGGTGTCCACCGCCGCCGTGGTGTCCGCCGCCGCCGTGGTGCCCGCCGCCTTCACCGCCTCCGAGAAAACCGCCAAACAGCCCGTGTTTCTTCCCAAGAAAATGGTCCAGAACTGAAATTCGAAAATATTGTTTAAAAAAAACACTTTTAAACTTTTTACATTATTAAACAAGAACGTGTTAAATTTGGTTGTTTTTGTTTAATTGGGAGGGGAAAACCTTCAGTTTCGTTATTGTAATTACTACTAACCAGTTTCGCCTTGTGCATCTTCCGCAAATTATAAATTTATTGTTATCTGTTTACACGTTCATTATTTGTTGA
The DNA here is from genome assembly GCA_039619505.1 of Cimex hemipterus. NCBI lineage: Eukaryota > Metazoa > Arthropoda > Insecta > Hemiptera > Cimicidae > Cimex > Cimex hemipterus. Next base: position 25,631,532 of record CM077103.1, on the reverse strand, counting down.
TTAAGCAGGAAAACGTCATTACCAAATTCATTGCTAGCAATAAAACACTGCTTTGGCAACATTTTCAACACAACAACGACCAAGTTCTTGCAAATTTTCATAAAGCATGCAAAGTTTAAAAAAAAATTATTGTTAATAAATTTAATTTTGGTAGTCATAAATTCAAAATTCCGTTTTCTACAACCCTATTTCTATTACCAAGACAACAACCCAATAAAGTTTTCACTCAAGTGGATATCGATCTTGAAAAACTATTTGTCTTCACTACAAATGATTATGACATTTTTCAATCTAACTGCTACTTATTTAATGTGTCTGTTTTAAAGAAAAATGTACAAAGTAAACCTTTTTTTATTACAAACTAGACAGTATGTAATACATTTTTTAATTAAAGTTGGATAGTATAGTAACACTATGGTCTAAAGTGTTGTTTTTGTTACTTGACAAAAGTATTACTTTTATTGTGACTGCAAGAAAAACCCAACATATATTTACGAGGTGAATCATAAGATATAAGTGTAATATAAGAGTTATATATAATCATATAAGAGTAATATATCATGAAGGTGCGACCTGTATAAAAATAAAAGTCGTTTTTACCTGGGGAAGGCCCAGCGGCAGCCATTGCCACAAAGAGAAGAGCGAAAATTGCCAACTTGGACATTTTGGGATATGGTACAGTTGGGCCGTTGGGCCTGATATATGAAGAAAAACCCCTCTCCCATGTAGGAAGCGGGCATCCAAGGTTTTCTTCATTTTAAAAACTTCTCATTACCACATCCGCCGGTTATCCACCTTGGTAGGCCACTAGACGAAAGGTCATGCGAGATCGATGTAGTGCGATCGGAAGGGCGAGAAGGTTTCGCACAAATCCGCCTCAAATTAGATACAATTACGAGAAACAAATCAAGGATAAAGGAATGAAAATGGGTTTTGTACGTTGGCCCTGTCAGTCTTTGCAACCGGCACCTTGGTTAAGCATGTTACGAGGAGAAACATTTGAATCCTCTTTCCTCTCGGGACAATTCCGTTTCAGTACGTACAACTGTCATTGAATTTGTGTCACTAAATTTCATTTTCAAAAACTTTTGCTTTCTTGTCTTCAATCGTAGGAGCTTTTACTTCCAACTAAGCTCAATAGTAATTAATCGTCCTGATTCTAAATAATCTCACCTTATGAGAGTTTAGTCGCCTGATTATTAACTTAAATTTTTAACAGCTTACATTGATTCTGGCACATTCTTGTCTCGTGTCCCATGAACTGTCTTTAAGTGAGAGTGAACTATCTGCTACTCACAATTGGCTGATTCATTGATTTAAATGAGGTGTTCGAACCAATTTCCTTATACGCTAACACAATAACCCAGCCTAACATAAAATGGTCCTGGGACTTACGAAATTTGAATGGGAGATATTGATTCACTTTATTTCTATAACAACTTGGTATTGGTACACATTTTTGAAACCTTCAGGATTACTATAGATGGAACTGGTTAAGACCGAAAGAAAGAGAGAGAGAGAGAGAGAGAGAGAGAGAGAGAGAG
>CM077103.1:25601144-25619988 GCA_039619505.1 Cimex hemipterus | reverse complement strand
TCTCTCTCTCTTTGTCACGAAATCAATCTTTGAATAGATAGTAAGTGAGCACAACTATTTTACTGCAAACTGGAACTAATGAAAATCATTGAAAATTATTTAAGTCAAGGATTTTGACAAGGTTAATCATAGAATTCTGTTGAATAAACTGGAAGCATTGTTGGTGCAATACGTTCCGCTAAGGGTTTTTGGTTTAGTTGGATCAATGCGTAAAATCCGATGGTGTGATCTCATCGATGAAGATTGTTAAACATGGGGTACCACAGGGCTCTCTCCTTGGTCCTGTATTATATTCATTTGAAAGATTTGATTTTCTACATTCAGGCTGATGTCATACTTTATATAGAGCTATTCCAATTTACAAAGGACTTGCCTATTGTATGCCATGCAAAAAAAGAACCTTCACACACTCTGTCAAGGGGTTCCAAATCCATCATAGAGTGGTTTAGGAAAAATTCTATGCTCGTGGATCTGGCGAAGGGATAAGGAAATACTGGCCATACTAAAAAAACAGAGTTTCTGATACAATCCAGCCCCTGCAAGTCTTGGGTTGGAGGACAATTATTGTCTCACATGACCTGGACGGCTGGGAGACTGTCATCGCTGTGCTTCCTCGGTCCTCATGTAAAATATAGAAAAATATTCGTCTGTAAAAGCGGGGTAAAAATTTACTATTCTCTGTTTCAAGGAATAATGACCTATGTTCTCATCATTTGGGGAAATTGTGTAATAAAAAATTAACACCCTGTAATACAAAAACGGTTTTTAGGAATTATGATGGTACTGTTGCTTCTCTTTACAATATCTAAGAAACAAGCCAAGAGCTGTATTCTATAAAAGATACACAGATGAAGAAAATGTTTTGCAACCTTAATAACTATAAAATAAAAAGTGTATAAGGGATTTGAGGTTATGATATAAGATTCTATAAGAAACTACCCCACCATGTAAATTAACTACCTGATAGTTTTTTAAAAGTTGTATAAATATCTTGATAGAAATCCTTTTTATTCCGAAAAATAATTATTTGAAAGCGAAATTGTACTGTGTTTATGCATGAATTTATTATAATTTTTGTAACACAGGGGTTTTCTACGAATTAATTATTGTGTATATATATCATGTTATATAAAAAATTATATTTTTTGGAAAATAAAAAAACTAAAAATTGATCCACCTATTTATCTACTCACATATACATACCTATCTCTCAATCTAACTTTTTTACAAGTAATTTCAGGAATTAAATCGCCCTAGCCTAGACGTTCATTATATACGATGATGTCATATCATGAAAAATACATCGCAAAAAATAAGTAAATAAATAAATCAGGAAACTTCCTGCTTGCATCAAACGCACGCGATTCAAGGTTTCTTTTAAATTACCACGACCTATCGAATCAATTTCGCAAATACGTTTGTCGTGATGGACTTGTCTGATCGACTCATAATTGAACCGACGCTTATGCGTACATTAGAAAGTTTTGTTATTCGTTTAAATTTTGCGATCAGTTTTATTAGAAAAAAAAACTTTCTAAAGCTTTCCGTATCAATTTGGCGTCAAGTCACTTGGCTAGACCAGTTAACCTTGCCGTACTTTTTAATTTACTTGAAATTATTCTATTTTAATTAAATAATTTCAAACAATACATCTAAATCCTCATAGTTATCCTAACATTTTGATTAAAAATCGAACGAGGAATACATATTGAAATTTATATAGTATCAATTATCTTATATATTTTATCATATTTTATAATTTGACCTCCAACTTGAATTTATCCAATTTAACAAGACAAAAATAATTGACATTGGTATTCATGAAAGGCATGGAGGAGAAGAACGCTATTGGCACAGAAAGTATGATCTAAGACGCGGCACTTACAGTTTTATTCATGTCTTTCTTATTCCTGTAGAACATGGCGGAATGCGAGAAAGAGAGAGGAGAAGAAAAAAGTAGGTGGGATAATAGACGGTGTTAAAATCTAACACTTTTTTGGCGGCATTTCAACAAAGTCTGACGTCTTTAATAAGGCGAGGGAATAATTTAAAAAAAATTATTCATGAGCTTTTGAAGCAATAAAACCGTATTAACATTCAGGATCAACTGGAAAAACCTGTCTAGAGACATTTAAAATTAATATGCATTTCACAAAATTAAGTTTATCAGAACAAAATACACCAATGCGAATGGAAATATTGACAATTTATATGAAAAATGTACGAATTTACTATACTAATATATTACGGAAATCAATTATTTTATATCTATTATTCTATCAATTAAATAATCAATGGACTATTATGTATTGTTCATTTATTTTTACACGTTTATATTACATGAATTGGAAACTTGTACAAACAAACTCTGCCCATTAAAGAGCCTAAATATAAAGTCACATAATGAGAGCTAGAGAGAAAGAAAAAGGGGCAGAGCGAACGAGAATGAGAGAGAGGGGGGAAGAAAGAGCGTGAAAAAACGTATGAAATAGTACGTACACAAAACGACGAAATTTGACATTTCCTATTAGCTTGATATATAGATGCGGAGTGAAATGTGTATGTGTGTATGGAAGAGCAAGACAAGATTAAGAGAGAATTAAAGTTTAAAAAAATAAAATAAAGGGATATAGGAAAGCCAAACCAGAGAGAAGGGAGTATTCGTGTGTTACACAGAGGTGGAAAGAATGGTGAAGTGAGACTCAGACTCTCAGAAGTGAGAGACTGAAAGAGGGAGAGAGAGAGAGAGAGAGAGAGAGAAATGAAGGTAGGAGAACTGAGAGATACATTCAAAGAAGAAAAACATAGTGATCAAGAAGGAGAGAAAGGACGAGAGGGTGTTTGTATTATGTGAGGGGATAGCATAAGTAAGTGAATGAAAGAGGAAGAGTAGACTGAGGGGGTAGAGAGGGATAAAGAGATTGTAAAATACATTTCGCGTGAAAGTATGAATGGAAGAGAGAAGGAGAGAGAGAGAGAGAGAGAGAGAGAGAGAGAGAGAGAGAGAGAGAGAGAGAACGAATCAGAGAAGATGCTGGAGAGAACTAAAGAATGATATAGATAGATAGATAGGAAGGAAGGGAACAACAGAGAGAGGACAGAGACTGAGAGCGGAATAAAATATAAGACTGGCCTGGTATGTAGCAATACTTTTATTACATTGTTTAACGGCCGTCTTGTATAATTAAATGCGTCAAATACCCATAAATACCAGTAGCCGTGTGGATTTGTATTCACCGGCGTGCTACATTAAGGGCTACATGTTCATACGTTACGTGATTTCCTTCCACAATCGGGATTTGGCACTGGGACAACAGCAGGTGCGCGATTCCAAGAGATCCGCGTCTTTTCTATTTAATATTGAATATATATTCACACCGTTCGCAATTTTCTAACGGGATGTTTTTAAACAATTTGCAGGATGGTTGTATGCAAATGTGTGAAACAGCATAGAATGTAATTAGCCTGGAGGAAATTCCCCATGCCCAGGTGTATTAAAGATCTTGTTTAATTTGGAATAAAAAATGTATGTTTTTTTTAGTTGCATATACACTTCATTAACTGAAATGTTTAAAAAAATTTGCTTTATGGTAATAAATTTTATGTTTCCTCTGAATTTTCACACCTGCACATGAACACTGCGTGTAGATAGGTATATAGATATTATGTTACAGAATAAATTTTACAAGTTGTCAGAACAATAAGGTAAACTTTAAAGAAACACTATTTTTAAATGGACTTACTAGTTTGATAGTTGATGCGGTGGCTGTGGGTTTCAAACTGGTCTAACCTTTGGGTGTGCTAAGGTGAAAGTAAACGAGATCAACCGCAAAAGACCTGCTCGCGGACGACGTCAGATCCCCCATACTTGATTTAAATAATATGACTCATTTGCTCCAAAGGTCCGTAAGGATGCTTCGCCAAGGACATGAAGACTGGTCAAACAAGCATCGTCACGACCGATCTCAACGAGACGTCAGGCAATTTCTATAAAAAAAATCCCGGACATTTTTTTCATCGTTGAACGATTAAAGAATAGATTATGTCCTAAGATAAAATAGTTATTGTTTTAAGGGGAGCTCACTAGCACCGACCTTCAGCTACATAACACGAGTCTTGTTTAATTCATTTCATTTACAGCTACCTTATGCGATCATTAACTGCATTCATAAGTGGATTGATTTTTCTTCAAGAACCAATCCGTTTAAAAACGGTTAGAAAGTAGGATAACAAAAAAAATACCCCGAGCTGTTTGGATTTCAAATAGACGAGGCTATTAATTAATTACTTTGGCGACGGATCAAAGCTGATCGTGAATGAAAGCGCGAGTGACACGTCGGAGGGGGAATGGATTAGGCTCAATTGGACAAAAGTTTTGGACGTCTGTCAAGAATGCGGACCTTTCGCATTGGACAAAGGCGATCTTTCAGGAACTACGCGACCTCCAAGTTGCTAATGTAAGCTTCTAGGAAGCGAATTGACGTGCTTCTTTAACGATTTAATATATCAAAATCTATATATGTTTCTAGTAAAATATAAATTATTTGATTTGGGGTCAAAGGCCAAGGATAGTCGGGAAAACCCTTCGAATGTACATCCTGTTTAGTAAACACCTGAAACTAAAAATTCCCCAATGCAGATTTCAGATCAAACTTCCTAGTTAAACAATTTCATTATTCAAAAATAGCATTAGACATGAACAATTAGGAAAATTAAAACTGAGATGGGCTGCGGGCTGGACGAACCGTATACAACAAAAGAAAACCAGCGTAAACATACTCCTCCATCATTGAATCAATAGTATTTTTTATTTATATCTGCACATAGAGAGTTCATCGTTTACAGATAGTGTGAGTAAACTCACATTCAATACGCATTCACGCATATAAATACGCCTATATACATTGCATTCATTCTTTTTGGTGGATGGATTGGTCAGTATTCCTCCATCAACTTGTATACAATAACAAACTAATGTAATTAGGGTCGATGGGGTACTTTTATAAATATTCCGTCATCGGCCCAAGTCACTACGTAGCTCGAGGGGCGATGGGGATGCTATGCTAAAATCAGCCCCTCCCCATTCACTCTAATAAATACGCTCACTTATATAAAACACATATCTTGATAACTATGCCTACTCGCTTTCTATGTAGAGACCAGGTATGACACGCCTCCATTATGTGGGAAACATCGAGCAACCTTTCTCTGCTCAAGGAATATTTACATGGTTCTATTATTACAACGATATATATATCTCATATCGAAGTAATATAAAAAGAATAAGCAAAAGTTGTTAAGAAAAATTAATCATCATAAAAGTAATACATATCAATAAGAATATTAATAAAATTTAATCATATGCTTAAACCCTACCTGGCCGACAGGTACTTTAGAATATAAGTGGAAAACACACTCTCCTTTTTACAAAGTGCGCGCAGGAGTCTCTCAGGGTACCGTACTCGGCCCAGTATTCTACTCATATAAACTGCTGATATTCTTTCCCATCTCGACATCACTATCCTATCATACACACATTTTTAATCCAACCTGGCCGGCTGGTGTTTTAGAATATGGGTCTGATCCTCACATTCACTTTTGCACAAGAGGCGCACAGGAGTCTCTAAGGGTACCGTACTCGGTCCACTGTTGTACTCATATAAACTGCTGATATTCTTTCCCGTCTCGACATCACTATCCTATCATACGTATATTCTATCCTATCATCACTATCCTATATTCGTTCCTACCTGGACCTAATCCTGCCTGGCCGACTGATGCTTTACAATATGAGTCGGATCCTCACACTCTCTTTTGTACAGAGTAAACGCGGGAGACTTTCAGGGTAGGGACCTCGGCATGCTACTGCACTTATTATACATTGCTAATATCCCTTCCTATCCCGATACAACTATTATAACCACTTTATCCTCTAACTTCGGCCTCGTCATAGCTCACCGAACCCTCCAGACACGCCTTTATTCTATTGAATAGATCCAAAAATGAAGAATCAAACTGAACCCGAAAAGTACCAAAATATAACCATCACCCTTCGTCCTGTCATTCTACCTCAAGTCATAACCTCATCCCCATTCCCAGCATATGTAGTCAAACGACTTACTACCGCCAAATGACCTGACGATACCGATTACATAAAATTCTTCTGGACTAGAGGTCTTAACTCTTCCTTGACAACAAAATTATTCATATAAATCTTAATGTTGAAACCAACATGGACATAACGGCATAGTACTGTAGGGTTCAATCAAACCTTCCAATCTCCGCAGATTCCAGACCTTACAATCATAGATCCTTGTTCCATTTGTAACACCCTATGCTATAACCACATCATAACAGCCAAGCTTTTAATCATTCTTGTAAATAAACAATGAATATATGAACAATTAATTACTGACAATCATCTGTAAGAACTAGACAAACCATACGAACCATTTCTTTGTTTGATGGTTGTCTAGTTTCTGAAAAGAAACGCCATTTTATGATCTAATTAACATATTGTGCGTTATAATACGTAGTAATTTGGGGTTTTATAGGTTCAACGGCACCGACCTCTCGGCGAAAAAGCTTCGGAAGCAATCTCGTGAATACATATATCCTTCAAGCTCACACCGGCATACGAATCATTTGCCAAGTCGAGTCTCGATTAAGAGGCCGTTATTCCCCTCCTCACGAACACTGGTCTGTACATATGTTGTGCCATTAAAACGAGCCGGCGAGGGAATACCAAATCGTCTATTATCCCCGGGTTGGCCATCTTCACTTTTGCCCTCCGCATCTTTCTGTTCTGAATCACCATATCTTCTTGGACGGTTCCCACAAGTTCGATTTACATTCAATGGAAAACCGGGATGTTAAACTTTTATGTGAGACGATTACGTTTGCGAAAGCTGACGCTAGATTATTTATCGACGGCCGTCGTCGAAGAATTAAGCAGCAAGACTGGACTAGAATAGTTCAAACTATTGACAAATTTAAAAGCAAAACCAAATCAAAACAGATCAAATACTTTCTGTAGCAGTCGAAAACAATCCTTTCTTGTAGATGCATGTTTAAAAGTTATTAATATGCTTCTAACTTATAACAGTACAAAGTGATTATGATGTAACGCCAGGAAAACCTGCATTAGTTGTGGTGTCCGGCCATCCATTACGACATTGACAGCCTTCAAATGAACGGGGACGGTCCGTTATGGAGGCTAGTAGCACTTCCTTAAGAGTCGGCAGTGCATGCAATTTTTCCTTGTTCGATAGTTCCTCAATTGAATCAGTATCCGGTTTCATCTCCCCTCTCATGAATGACTTCTTCGATGACTGTACACTAATTTTGTGTTTCGTGTTTGCAGATTTTGGTAGAAAACAAAACAGAGCCAAAACGAACACAATCATGATCAATTATCACTTTTCAAGAACCTAACCGAATAATGATTACTAAGTCTACAGAACGACCATAACTTCAGTTGTCTGTGGGCTCTATTTCTGTGTACAATGCTTCCAGATTTTGGTGGAAAACAGAATAGAGTCAAAACGAAGCCAATCATCATCAATTACCACTTTTATGCAACAGTTGCGTCCTTGGACTTAGGCGAATAGTGATTATTAAGTCTATAGAACGACCATAACTTCAGTTGTCTGTAAGGTCTCATTTCTGTGTACAGTGCTTGGAGATTTTGGTAGAAAATAAAATAGAGCCAAAACAAACTCAATCATGGCCACTTTTCATGAATCTGGGCGAATAATGATTACTTGGTCTACACAACCATAAATTCAATGAGAGCTCATTTCTGTGTAAAGTTCTTGAGAATTTTGTTAATAAACAAAATAAAGCCCAGACAAACTAAATCATGATAAACTATTGAAGAAACGATTGTAATTTTCAAAATAATAGATTCGGAAAACGCCCTTAAAATTAATAATAATAATAATAATAGATTCGTGTTATTCATCTTTCAATTTTAATTTACTATGGCGAATAGTAATAATAATTTATTAAAACAAACTTAAGGCTTTCCGTTGTATTAAAGAACAAAAGCATTATGGACATGGATCGTCCGATCCGTCTGCCAGAGGTCATTGGTTTACAAACATAGATGAATAGAAAAAAACGTGAGATAAGAAAAATAAAAAAATATAAAATATAAAATACAAAAATACGAAGTATACCTAAAAAGTACAAAAACAATAAATAAACAAGGGAACTAGTATTAAAAATAAAGTATATATATCCAAAATTTTGATAGCTTAATAACAATGAAAGAAAACTTAAAAATTAAATTCTTCAATTTTCAATTCGTATCTGTAGCTCCAACTATGTTTAGCGTAAGCGAATCAAGCACCGAAAATTTGAGCTATTCAAGAACCGCAACAGCTCACTTCTTGGGGGAGCAAAACAACCCCTAATGCTTCTGTTCTTTAATAGAACGAAAAGTTTTGAGTTTGTTTTAATAAAGCAATTATTACTATTCGCCATAGTAAATTAAAATTGAAAGATGAATAACACGAATCTATTATTATTATGATAAATTATGATGATTATGATAAATATTATGATAGTAGATTATTATGATAAATAGATAGATAGTAAAAAAAACTAAATTATAAAAACTAGCTGCTTTTAGATACAAGATAAACAATTATGACTCGGTATTATAATGGTACCTATATTGCCAGGCATGACGTGCATAGTGTGCTAGATCTTTCGACCTCTCCATATCCACGATATTTAACAGTTCCAGCAGCTGAGACCTGGAAAGCGGTTTATAGCCTAGTTACAGGATAGATACAGGAGTTCAGACAGTATGGGACACTGGGCAACAAAATGAAAGATATCTTCCCTAACTCTTAGGTTATAGAGCGTGCACAAGAACTTTCCGTCGTCTTCCTTCCACGGCACAGAATTGAGGAACACTTGCTCGCATCTGAGTTTAAGAAGCCATCGAGGAGTCGGAGGTTTTATAGACCTGAAGTGAATATACCTGTCGGAGACCTGAGCTCGATGCTCAAAACTCACACGATGTTGATCACGTAGTCTGCACAAAGGTTTCATCGTAAAGTTGGGCCAACTCGAGAGGTTTTCTAAACAAAAAGAAAAATCGCATCCGTATTGAGAAGCTAAAGTAGTTCATTGCCGAAACCAAGATTAGATTACTTACCATTAGATTTAATAACCTCGAGAGCAGTAATTTTGGAGATTCGGGAAACGGAGCCGTTAAGTACCCTCAAAACAAATGAAAAAGCGTAGAAGTAGGGAAAGCGTAGAAAAGAAAATTTTATCCACTGCCGTCTCCATACAAAGCATATAGTTTGGAGTAGAACTAGGCAGTGAAAAGATCTTCCTAATAAAAAAACGTTGCACTCTTTCTAACACTTCATAATTTTGGAAACCCCCCCCCACACCTGGCCAGCATAACACAAGATAGAACGATATGGCGAATTATGTACAATGATATTAAAACTATAATACTATATAATAATTTTTTAAACCCTTATCATTAAGAATTGACAATAAGTGCAGATTGAGAAAAGGCTCTCTCTTGGAAAAAGCACGATACCGGGCGGACCAGAGTAGAAGTACTTTTGAAACATGGTGAAAAATAATTTGCAATATTTGATATCATTTTTCGTTTCATTAATAAAATATTAAAATTAAGTGGCAGCGTCGGTGGGTCGGATCGGAACTTAATTAAGTTTAATTGAATTGGCTCCATATAGAGAGCGAGTAGGAATATTCCCTCCGATAAGAGAATTCTGCTTGAGCACGACAGTGAGTATTTGGGTTCCCCAGATCGATTCTTGAAGGACAGAAAATTGCTTTAGTGTATATGTACTGGTAGTTATGTATCTCTTAGTGAGTGTATTTATTAGCCTGAATGTGCTGTGTGACAGGTCTATGATTAAATAATTGAATCAAAGACTTTCAATTACATTAGTTTTATAATACGTATAGAGGAGGATGGAAGAATATCAAGTACACCAACACCCGGAACGAGGGAATGACTTGTAAAATAAAATGCATTTGATAGAGTGAAAGTGTGAATGAGCTTGGTTTTGAGAACTGCGTTGGGGAGAGAATTTCATCTTAAAAATAAAACAACTATTAAATCCTAAGATAACTTTATTATATTAATTTGAAAAGATTAAAGCATGAAAGTCTGCTGAAACAAACGCATGAGACACTTAACTCTAAATTTTTCATAAATGTGTAGAGATTAGTGACCGTTAATCGATAATTTTTGATATATCGTGAGATGCAGGCTGGTGTGATGTAGGTTTCAGAAAAACATTTTCTTTATCGTGCCAACGTTTCGATCTATATTGAGATCATCTTCAGCGCTCGAAGTGTTTGTCTTCTGTGTACTTGTGTCATTCTTGTGTATCGTGCAGGCACTCTCAACACGACACGCAGACAAATAATTGGAGCCCAGAAGATGATCTCAATAAAGATCGAAACGTTGACACGATAAAGAAAATGTTCTTCTGAAACCTACATCACACCTGACCGCATCTCTCGATATCTCAATAATTATTTTTCATAAAGTGTATCACCGAAAATAAATCCGTATCGTCTATCACCGAATTGGTAGTTAGACTAGCGGATTCCGAACTCAGGCAAGTTATTAATAAAATATATTAATAAACAAACAAAAAACAAGGGGCTAAAGACACAGCCCTGTCTAACTCCAGATCCAACTGGGAAATATTAGAGACCTTAATCATTTTTAACAACGGAATATGAATGAATGAACCTAGCACATTCACGATTCCATTTATATTTATTTATTACCTTTGTGGTTAATAGTTTATTATACCATGTTTACATTGTTTGATTTAGATTTTAGTGAGCTGAATCTGGCAAGACAATATTAAACGAAAATATTACACATTAATCACTTTATAAATCCGATTGTATTTGGTTCATCTTGTGAAATAATATAAAAAAATAATTGTGTTTAAATTTCCTATCATCATTAATTATAATTATGATAATAGAATCATGATTATTATTATCATAGACGACCTTATTTTGTCTTCTTGGTTAGTTTATAACTTAGCATAACATGAGGACGTATTTTATAAAACGGCTTTTATCCATTTTCCAAAATTATTCTATGAATGTAGTCCTTATGACTATTAGAAATTTTATTTTCAAAAAAATAATCCAAGATTCAGCAAAACTTTTCCGAGCAGTTTTAGAAAAAGGTCATATACTATTTCGATCTAGAACCCTCATCAATGCTAATATTTCCATGACTACCAGCCACCGAGCGAAGTATTGATCTGCGTAAAAGTAACTTTGATAATCCCATATAACAGAAGCTGTTAAAAAGTATAAAATAAGTAATTGGCCTTGATAAATTTTCATCTGATCATACAATTCGGCAGTCTCGAAATGAGTCCCTTCCCGACCTGGTGACAGCCTACCCTGCCGTGGATATGATCCCGAACCTCGAGTAACGTCCATCCAGCCGATGTGAGTACGTGATCAGGATGCTTGCCAAACAGTCCCCGAATGAATCCCTAAACAGAAATGGTAGGAGTGAATAGGTATAAGTAGGGTGGTCCGTCACATAAAATGTCACATCTTTGAGTTTGGTTCAACAGCACTGTCAAAATGATCCTTTCTGCTTGCCTTTTGAACGCGATCCTCGCCCTGGCTCATGCCACGCCTTTCGGTAAGTCCTCGTCGCCTTTTTGAATCGGAAAAATCTTAAATTTGATTTTGATTTTCAAATTTTTAATTGGCAAAGATTGTTTACTAGTGTAATTATTTAAATAGGATTATTACTTCCATTAGCTTTCCGTCGTACGATGACCTATTAGTGACTCTCTGCTTTTATTTGATAACTAAGTCGATATTCTACACTGCTAGCCTCTCATTTGTGCCTCAGGTTATCAACTACACAATAGACACAAAACATACAATACATAAATATACATCACCCCGAATATGGAAGTCAACATTCACTCCCACGGAGTATTCGATATTCCTCTGGGTGGCTTAAGCAACCCCTTATTTTCACGCTAATAAATTACATTCATTGTTATAAATTAACATAGACGCAACATCCGATACAAACATTCACTCCCACCGGGGTACCCGATTATTCCTCGTGGCTTCCTTTAATCTTAAAATTACATTTAATTTTACCCCTACCGGGTAATGCGGAATTTCTTTATTTATAAAATACATTTGTACCCGCTTATATAGGGAGTATCATCTAGCTTGCATCCGTCGTAGCTCGGAAATGGTCGGTCCTATTAAAATTTTCCTTTCGGTAAAAGTGGCTTAAAATAAGATCTAGAATCGAAATGTACAATAAAAATATGGGATTCTTATTTAAAATAACATCCTATTCCAGCTAGATGAGAAAGTTATGTCAAATCTGTTACCTCCATACGATTCCTAGCCAAAATTAACTTGGGGTTTATCTAAGACAATTTTTTGCTAAAGTTAATCACTTCCAAATTAGATGGGTGGACCATAGAAGCTGATACACCCTGTATAATAAATTATAGTAAACACTAATGAAATATGAATTTCTTCTTCTTTACATTAGAACAGTATAGACTCAGGGCGTCTTCTGCAAGTGATTTCAACGAAACAGTACAACATTTACTTAATACAGTAGTTGTAAAGAAGAAATAAAATAAAACAGTCGAATTTTATTTACACGAAATATTTATTTACCAACTACCTGAATTACTATGTTAAATTTTTAAAATTTATAAATAATAGTTAAAGTTTCGAGCAAATAAAGCAACCCACAAGTCACATAAAAACATACACTCACAAACATACAAATTAGAACTTATAGAAGCGTTCTGTATGAGCCAGCGTCAAATAAAAATTTTTTGAAAAAACAAGCATTTGATCTTATTTGAAACTAACTTCGTGTACGTATTGCGTAGAGATTATTGTTTTGTTTACACATTTAAAACAGTTTAATTATATCTTCGTAGTTATGAAATTATAATTAGATCGTCCCCGACAATCTGGGTCCGCCTAGACTCGCTCATAAGCTTATGTTAATAAAAATGATCTTTTAAAACAGTATGAATTAAGATAATTAAGGCTATTTTTTATGAAGCCGCTCTCGATCTCGAACAGATATCAAGTTGTTTTATTTTAAATATGCTGCTTTGACGAGTAATTCAATGTTTCCACTAGTGTTCAAAAATAGTTTAAAGTTAAGGTGTTTAAGTTTAAAAAATTGTTTCAGATCGGGAAAGGAGGGATCCTGGGAGAGCAATGACCTGGAGCGGCTGGATGCCGGGAAGCGGTATGAGCGTCTTCGCTAGCTCCGAAGACCCCTGGGGCCAACCGTCCGAAGGCTTCCGACCGCAAGCCTCGATGGGCAACGGTTGGTCCTTCGAAGGGCCCGGCACCTTCGGAGATCCGACTGTCAAGCAGTTCGACGAAGACCAGGTGAAGCCGAAGCCCGTCGAAGACGAGAAAGAGCATAAACCGATCAAACCGTTCCACAGCAAACCGAGGAAAAACTATGACGATGAATACGATGACAGGAGGCACTCTGGTGAGCACTTCCTGGTTCTACCCTTTCTTCCTTTTTCCTATGGAAAACACCAACAAAACAGCTTCTCTTGAGATCGCTTGTGATTTATAATAACATTGAATTTTGTTCTTTTATTTTTTCAGGTTCCAACGCCAATGCTTCGTTCAACGCCTGGTTCCCCATTATGCTCGGCATGTACCCAGGGAGTGACGCGAGGACCAAAGGATCGGATCAACACCCCGACGACAGAGGAAGCGTTGCCGCGATAGCCAACAGCGTCAACCACGGAAGAAGTGGAGTCGCTTCAAGCCACGCCATAGTCTACAGCGGTCAGCAACCGAACAATCGTAACTCGAACAAATTCTGATGTATCGACGACCTAGCTAAAAAAATTTTTTTGTAAATAAGTTTCGATCATAAATTTAATCAAAACAAAACTTGATTGTATACGACTGAAAATAAAGAGGCTTCTTGTAAAAAAAAATGTTTTTCTCAATCATGAAGCATTGACATTCTTAACAACTTGGCATTTCAAGTTCTAACGTATAATTACTTCGGCTATACAACTCCTGCACATATTACTGAATGGAACTTCTTTGGGCGGACGTTCCCATGGAGAAAAAATAACGATATCAAACCGGTTTTTCCCATTACGATGTGCCTGTAATTTTGTTCGGAAGAGTCATCGCAAACATCGAGAAGAAATAAAAATTAAAACAAAAAAACAAGACAAACTTGATTTGTAAAAGAGTAGGGCTTGCGTATAAAATGCGTTGTTGAACCGCCGACGATTCAGTCATGGTCAAACTTGTTATACTCATCGCTCTTCTCTCAATCTCACTCTCTTATTCAGCGCCCACTCAAGGTAATCATCTTAATTCCAGATAATTAAAAAACAAACAAAACAAAACTAATCCTCGAGCCACGAGACGAAGACAATTTATTATCAAAAAAAAAAAAAAAAAGAAAAAAAAAAGAATGCAGATGAAAAAATGTATTCTAATTATAAGAATTTTTTTTATCAACTCAATAATAATGAAAAATCAAATTATATTATTATTATCATACATTACGACCAGAGCATCACAATTTTAAAAAAATTATTGTTTTTATCCCATTCTTAAACAAAATTATCAAAAGTAAGGAGAAAAATGATATATACAATGCAATGCTTTTAACTAACTCAACATTAATTAACAATAAAACACTGTAATATACATCCATAAAAAATACAATAAAATCCTTATACATAAACAATGTAAAGATTTAATTAAACACACTGTCTTTATAATTATAACGACAAGAAATTTAAAAAAAAAATTTATACAAATATAATGTAATAAAGCATTATAATATATACATACTACACTTTTAGCTGTTTTTAATTAAAAATGTATAATCGAATTTATTCTAATTATAAGCAATTTTATCAACTATAGTTTTGGATAAATTTGTATAAATTTGTACAAAACAATCTTCAGCAATAGATAAAAAATTATGTTATTGACAAGCTTTGGTAGACTCATCCAATATGAGCATCACAAATTTTTTTGATATATTTTTGTCATTTGTTTTGGAATGGGTAAAAAAAACATGTAAATATAAGAAGAGAAAAAATACAATACAGCACATACAACGAGCCCATGTTAATAAAGAATAAAACACCATACTATACATCCATGAAAAAGACAATAAAATCCTTATAAATAAACAATGTAAATATTTAATTCACACTGTCTATACAATTATAATGACTAGGAATTATTTAAAAAAATGACAATAATAAAATAAAGTATAATAATGCATACATAGTAATTAAAAAATATATAAACAAATTTATTCTATTAATAAGAAATAGCAATTTTATCCTTATAGTTTTGAATAAATTTGTATAAAACATTTTTCAACAATAGGAAAAAAAAATTACTTTATTGACATGCTTTGGTTGACTTATCATCCATTACGAACAAAGCATCACGAATTTTTATTTGGTTTTATTTTTTCATTTGTTTTTGAATGGGTAAAAAAAAATATGTAAATGAAAGAAAAGAAAAAAATACAATACAGCACTTATAACTAGCCCATATTAATAAAAATAAAACAGTGTACTGTACATCAATGAAAAGATAATAAAATTCTTATAAAAAATAACAAAAATTTAATTAAATACATTGTCTATATAATTATAATGACTAGAAATTATAATTTGATTTTTAAATCTTTTTAATTTTTTAATTCATACAAACATAGTTATACAAACTGATTAAAATGAAAATAAATTATCACCTATACGTATTTTATATATACAGTATGTAATTTAAAAAATCACCATTTAATTCAATTAAACAATAAAATTAATAAGCTCAGAATAGAAAATGGACAAAGATGTCAAATAAAAAAGAAAGAAGCAGAATAGGGATATATTCAATTGGCCCTCTCACATTATACGTTCATGTCAATAAATACATTCACTCTTAGCACAACAACAAAACAACCCAGTTTCCTTCAACAATCGGAACTGATGATTAAAATACTTGCTGCTCCGCTAAAGCACAATTCTCAAATCAGGTGGTATTCCAACGTGGTCTCTTCTATTAAACAGGACACATCAAGCAGCCTTCTCTACATGCTAGGCACATTCGCGGACTTTGACCCAAAAGTAATGTCCATGTGTCAACCCCATATGGCCTATTCTTAATCAGGCGAGGATGACCCCTCACCTACGAGTCCTCCAACGGCCCCATATAAATGATCTTTGTATTTTTCGAACGAGATTGATTCTTGGTCCATCTGAGGACTGAACCATGGTAGTCAAGTTTGGATGTTGGGGCATCCCAGCCGAATCAAATTTAAGAAGGTATAGAGTTTTAAATCAAGACATTTCAACAAATTTTTCCTTACATGAAATATTTATTTACTGCGATATTTATTACTATGTTTGTTATATTTGAATTTGTCGATCTTTAATTTAAAAAAAATTAAAATCATATAGAGATTGACCATGACTAAAAAAAAGAAGATTATTGTATTAAAAGCATGTACAAAAAAAGATTTATTATTTATTATTATATTTATGTAATATATATTGCATTATATATAATATACATTGTATTATATTTATGTAATATATATGTGAATAAAAAAACACGCACATTAAAAATTTTGTTCCATTTATGCAGAGAGTGGAGTCGTTGAGAAAAGGGAAGCGAATCCACACCATGGTAAGAAACTAGCAGTCATCAAGCTGTACGGTGGTGGGCATGGAGGGCATGGACACAAGCGCAAGTATGTTATAAGAGAAGGTGGATATGGAGGCGGCGGATTTGGCGGTGGATCATTTAGCCAGGCGCAAAGCTCTAGCTTCAGCCACTCCTTCAGCTCTCCCGTTGGTTCGTTTGCTGCCAGTGGATCGCAGAGTTCGTCTGGAGCATTTGGGAAAAAATGAAACCTTCAATATTCACTATAAAAAGAAAAGTGATATTTTTAATTACCTCGTGCAGAATGTAGGTTAAAGTGAAATACGGGATATGATGTCTAAGTTGGATAAATAAAGTACCTTATTATTTATAATTTTAAATTTAATTTTTCACTTGCATCATAAACATTCTTCATGAACTATGGGTTTTATATTATACAACACCAAAAATATTTATTTAAAACATTCTTTATTAAATATTAATAAAAAATGAAATATTACAATAATGGCATTGTTCATTATTTGGAAGACTGTGTTGAATTTAAAGTTTAACAAAAAAAAAATGTCATTCATAAGATTTGTTTACAATTAGATCTCTTTTTAACAAGAGTTATAAAACTGCCATATTCTAAATTTCAATCAGTACTTATTAAATAAATAATGATTTAATATGTGTAAAAAGTAAAGATGTTTTGTATACAATAAATTCTGAGCAACTTATGTGTTTTGTGTTTGAACTGTTACCAACAAACCTTATATTTTATTTTATTTTTTAAACATCACGAATATACATGAACTTTTTAAAAAAAATTATTAAATGTTTTCTGGCAAGTTCTTCAGGTCCATAACTTACAATATAAACATTCTGTATTTGTATTTGTAAGATTTCTGTTTTTAAAGCAATTTATTTTCAAATGTTAAAAGGAAATATTTCACTTTTATTACAGATCGTTTATACATCAAAAATAATTTGGGACACAAAAAATGTTGTTAAATATATTACAATATGATTGAAAACATTTAAGCATAACTTATTTACATTCAACATACAAGACGGGGCATGTCCCATTTACGGTAGTCTTAGTAAATGGCCTATTGGCCCGTACAATAAACCTACTGAACTCATTTAATTTCACTTCTGAAAAAACATCTTGAACAATCATAATGTTATCTTTTAAAATTACGTTATGACGGATTGCATTATTAAAACCATTTTTTTTACAAAGACCGTCGACAAATGTTCTTGTTGGCCTGTTTTTCATACAGACAGGTACCACTTCACCGAGTATATTTTGTGAAAATAATCCAATATTTCTATTTTAAAAAATATAAAAAATTAAAATACATGTTTAAAGTAATCTAATTGGAATTTATAAATTGTAACACTTACTTAGAAAATGGAGGATTGGGAATTTCTAAACCATAACAGTTTTCTTCGTCTTCTCCTAAATTGCAATCAATCTTGTTATCACAGACTAAATTATTGGGAATACAAGCGTTCGACCTAAAATATTTCCATTTAGCCAATAGAAAACAATTTACTTTAGGCTCAAAACTTACCTCGAACAATTGAAAAATGCGTTTGATGAGCAATCGTATTTATGCTGGCAGAGAGGCCATGATTCGTCGCTTCTATCTTGGCAATTCAAATTACCATCACATATCACTTCGGGCGATATTTTAGAAAGGTATTTAACGCACAGATTACAATCATCACCCTCAT
Organism: Cimex hemipterus; assembly: GCA_039619505.1. NCBI lineage: Eukaryota > Metazoa > Arthropoda > Insecta > Hemiptera > Cimicidae > Cimex > Cimex hemipterus. The sequence goes on along the minus strand of CM077103.1, from coordinate 25,601,538 downwards.
CACTACCATCCACACAGTCAACCTTTCCATCGCATATTTTTCTCACCGGAAGACATTCGGAATCGTTTGAGCATGAAAATGTTCCCACTGGACAGTCTGAAATTATTAAGGAAATTATTATTATTATGAAATTATTAAATATAAAAACAGTTTAGTTAAAAAAGACTAATAGATAGTAGGAAGAGGCTCAAAAACTCTCTCTCTCTCTCTCTCTCTCTCTCTCCTGTTTGAATTACCATCTTTATGTAAATAATTTTCAGTTTTACACGCAGTATAAACTAGCTGTCACTGTACATAATATTTTATAGATAACTTGATTTGTGTTTACACACGCACGCACGCGCGCGCACACACACACACACACACACACACACACACACACACACACACACAC
>CM077103.1:25562747-25597277 GCA_039619505.1 Cimex hemipterus | reverse complement strand
TTCTGTGGTATTTGGCAATTCATCGGTGAGCGTATGGCTGCCACTAGATAACCGTTGATCAAAGGATGAACTTTTACCAGTTGAAACTTCAGCTGAACTAATTTTTTCTTCTTTTGTTTTGTTGTCGTCTGTAACAGTCGGTTCTTCTTTAAATCTGTGGTCCATTTTGTTTGATGGTTTGTCTTCATTTAAATTTGTAATGATGGTATTTTCTTTTTCTGTGGTATTTAGCAATTCATCGGTGAGCGTATGGCTGCCATTAGGTAACCGTTGATCAAAGGATGAACTTTTAGTAGTTGAAACTTCAGCTGAATTAATTTTTTCTTCTTTTGTTTTGTTGTCGTCTGTAACAGTCGGTTCTTCTTTAAATCTGTGATCCATTTTGTTTGATGGTTTGTCTTCATTTAAATTTGTAATTATGGTATTTTCTTTTTCTCTAGTATTTGGCAATTCATTGGTGAGAGTATGGCTGCCACTCGATAATCGTTGATCATAGGATGGACTTTTGACATTTGAAACACGAGCTGAATTAAAATTTTGTGCTTTTTCGTCTTTTGTTTCGTTGAAGTTAGTAGCAGTCTGTCTTTCTGTAAATGTTTTGTCCATTTTGTTGGATGATTTGTATACATTTAAATTCGTGATGGAGGTTTCATCTAAATTATCTTCTGCACTCACATCAACAATATGAAGCACTTTTTCGTTATTTACAATATATTTCTTAGGGTAGATGTGCGGGCAATTTTCTTCATCATCTCCGTTTAAACACTGTATTAACCCATTGCACCATTCTGAATTGGGAAGGCATTTATCATTTTTACATTGATACCCTGGGCATTTGTTTCGTGGTTTTATTTCCATGGATTTTATCTTTTCTGAAATGACAAAAAAATAGTTTTGATGGATATGATCATTAAAGAATAAGTTTCAAAATTTATAAAAATAACCAATAGTATTTTGTATCCATGTAATGTATTTAGAAACTCTTGTGTATGTCCCCTGTTCTCCAGACCTAGCACATCCTTTCCCATGACTTACAATTCCTGCGATATACCATCGGTCAGAATTACGTATCCTGCAATGTTAATTGATACAATAATTTATAGATAAGTTTTCTATGTTTCTGGTATTGTTACCGGCACAATAAAGGACTGCCGCTATCCCCTTGACAACTGTCTTTGCCACCTTCTTTGATACCGGCACATATGTCATTACTTTTTCTGTCGCTACTGTGCTTACAATCAGGGAATATATTCAACTCCACTTGTAGCATGTGATCAGCTGAAAATTAATTAAAATTATCGAACAATTTAAATTTAATATTTATAATGTAAATATTTTTTTGTTCGTACATTCTATTCCATTTTCTTTTGTTGCTCCCCACCCGACAGCTGTACATTTAGAGTTGGGCTTGGGAAAATTGAACGAATTCTGCTTTGGTAAACAGCATTGGAGGACCCATCGATTGAATAAAAACGGCCTGTCCACACTCAAAATTGCTATATCATTTGCAAAGTTGGTGCTGAAATAAAATATTGTTTTTTGTTTTATAAAATGTTGTTTTTAAGAAAGATCTTCTTTGGTCTATAGGAGTTCAATTTTTTTTTTTTTTTTTTTTTTTTTTTTAAGATTTGAATAAATCTGATTATCCAGATTTCTCAGGACACACATATTTTGTTGCATAATTCACTGTAAAATCATAAAGAGAAAATTAATTGGCAATTATGATCAGAGGTGATCAAATTGTAATAGTTCATAAATTTCAATAAATAATTAAGCGTTTTTTGATTGGAATAATTAAATCTTTTGTTAATATAAGAAATTCTGGTAAAACATTCTTGACTAATGTTTGTAAATTGATTATTTTGAACATAAAATTACCCATTAAACTGTTCGTGGATGACAATGTCTGTAACGACCCTTAATTGTTCTTGAGGCGAATAAGATAATCTTCTATGAATTCCAGCACGCACTTCAAAGTAGGCATTTTCATATCTAAAATATATTTTTTAACAATATAATTATATAATATTTCCATTACTGGTTATGACGTCTCACTCTTCTACACAATGAGCAGCTGTTAAGATGACGGAGTCCGTTACAACTACACCACCACAGTGAAAAATTCCATTTTTATGAATTGCAACCACCCAAGGCCAAGAACCAGGAACACTCTTAGCTCCACCAACTATTCTCGGCTCTTTCCTTTTACCACGGTCCAATTCTGACAATGCATCAATTTTCCTAAAATCGAAGAAAAAGAAAAAAAAATGACATTACTGTGTAAATGTATTTCATAAATTAATACCCCAAGTGCGGCAAGTTATTTGATGCTTGATAATTGTGTCGATCATTCATTTGATTTTCAGTTGTATTCCTTCTAAATCTGTAAATAATATTTCAAAATAAGTCTTGCATTATGACAAGCGATAATTAAATGGATTGACCTAAGAAAGCCGTCCTCGTTGGAGAATTTCCGCAAAGATCTCATACCACAACTGACAGGGCACTCAACCCAAGAAGCCACATTCCCCTGGCCGCATTTATTAACAAGCTGAGGACCAATCGCGTTTTCGATAACGAACCCACCATTGTACTGGTCTTCAAATACTCTCAATTCATTGGTCAATTGTCTGAATTAAATTTTACACATTAATCAAGCATTAAGAAGTAATAATAAATAATAATCACCTATTTAGTGTTCCAAATTCAGATACACATGCCATGTGCGCCAAATTGGAGAAATTATCATTTGAACATACCGGGTACCATTTTCCATGCAAGTTTCTGTGAAGAAATCCTTTTCCGTATGAAACAGGCTCAACCTAAATAATAACACATACTATGACATCTTATACCATAATAAAATAATTCTGTTGTTTGAATCATCCTGGCTTTTATGGTATTCTTGCTAAATTTTTGTCGTTCTATTAGGTTTTGGTATTTTATCACTTTTTAAGTTTATACAATGCAAAGAAGTGACAAGCATGTAAAAAATAGTCCTCAAAGGCAAAACCAACAAGAATATGAAGAACCAAGATGATCAAGCAACATTTTTGTCACCTCATAAAGATAGCAATGGCACCACATGAAAAGATTTATTATGACAATAATTATACAATTTAAGCTAATTCATTCAAGTTCAAGCTAATTTGTAGTGTATATAGCAATATGTAAATAAAAGTATAATAATTAAAAAATATTTATTTCAAGTAATAATTGATAGTAATAATAATAATTCTAATAAAAATGTGATGACCATTTTGTAATTAGTATTAGCAATATGTATAAATAGTACTGCTTATTGATGACTTATTTAATAAGCTCAGCCACCCTCATGCAGGTGCATCCACACACAATGTGACATGTAATTTCAAGTTCAAGATCAGACCTCAGTTTTAGTCCCATTTGGCCACCTAAGTTGGGCACCAGGGGCTGTCAACAGCTAGGTCATTTCAGATCAGTTTTACTCATTTACTCTCCCACTCGCTCTTAAATACATTCTTCTCTATTATAGGGTGACTGAGAACTTGATTTTCCTCCATCACTTTCTACACATATTACATAACGAATTTAATTTGTCTCAACGTACATAAAGAAACACAAGGCAAGTTATTTATAAAATATTATCTACAGTGACAGCTAGTTTATACTGCGTGTAAAACTGAAAATTATTTACGTAAAGATGGTAATTGGAACAGGAGAGAGAGAGAGAGAGAGAGAGAGAGAGAGGGAGAGGATATGTAATTTATTTAAAGGGTTTAAAGGGAAAGTAACAATAGACCAATGATTGATCCTTGAGGAACACCATTGAGCAAAGATCTAGAGGAAGAATTACCAGTAATGCTATATCACATTGGAATCTATTATAAAGGACTTCACATCTACAGAGTTGGGCCCATCACTTCTTGCAGCCCACTGGCAATTCTACCATTTGTAATTTACAATAAATTACTGGCAGGCTTTGAGAATACTACTCCAAGGTCAGGGTCCATTTAGCCACTGATGTTGGACTCCAGGGGCTATCAACAGCTAGGCCATATAATCAGACTCCCATTTACTCTCCACTCATTTTTAAATAAATTCTTCCCTATTTATTTACCATACACTAAATTAGGGTAGTGGAGAGTTTGGTATTATTCCATCACCCTCTACACATATATAACTAATCTATTTAGGCTTAATAACTTAATGCTATGCCACTGGCACTGTTACACTACACATTTACACTAATAAATACATTCACTTTCATATGACCATCTGTAGTACGTACAATAAAACAACCCTGTTTCCTTCAGGAATTGGAACAGGAGACCCAAAGAGACCCAAACATCCGCTGCCCTTTCAAACACAATTCTCATATTAGGTGGAATTCCTACACGCTCTCTATATGGAGCCAAGGAATTAAGTAGAATACATCAAGCAACCTTTCTCTATATGCTGAATTGGAATTGGGTTATTTATAGCATCCGTCTTCACTCTCGTATTTATCGAACTGCACAAACATTTCAGCATTGCACCATCTTCAGTTCTTCACTGGTGTAATGATCTGTTTGAGTAGTTCACAAGTGAAGATGGACCCAATGCCAGTTCATTGATTCACAGTTGATTTCACTGACTTCCAGACCAACATCCAGTATCAACTGTTTCTATGCGCACTGGACACATGTGCACATTTTGCCTCAAATATAAGTGTTCATCTATCAATAGCTATATGATAGACGTAATAAAAAAACAATAATTTAATTAAACATTTTCTCTGGCAAATGTTTTATTCTTATAGAAAAGTTGTATCTTCCAACTATAATTTTTTTTCTTATTGAATGAATATTTGCTGTATTCTTTCATATTGATCTACCAATTAAATTAATGTTCTTAAAGGTAAATTACTGTTGCCAAGAACTTTTCTCAACAATTGTTATAAACTGTTTGAATTGTTAAACAATATAATTTATAGCAGTTAAAACTGAGAAAGCTAATAAAAAAATATATGGCTTGGATAATATATTGAACTTACATCCCCATGGCCAATTTCAATTTTTATCTTGTTGCAGTCGAATTCATCTTTTCCATTTTGACAGTCTGCTGTACCATCGCATCTTTTCGCCATTGGCAAACATGTAGATTGTGAACTTTCGTTTTCACCGCAGCTAAACTGTGCATTTAAGCACCCTTTAAGAGAATAAAAATGATTTTTAAAAAGCTGCAAAGCATTAAAATTAAAATTAAATTAAATACCGAAGCATCCTTGTTCATCTTCACCACCAGGACAATCAAAGAATCCATCGCACAGCTTAGCTTCACTGAGCCGATCTTTACAAGAACAACCTTTACAGCCATCTACATTATTACACTTCAACTTATCATTGTTATTTATTCCATTACCACAGTATTTAAACGTTTTATATCCTGAAAATTAAGATTTCCACATAAATCGAAATAGTGTGAAAAAGCTAGTGAGCCTATTGATTTAAAGAAATTATTGCGTAGTTAATAATTCAATTAATTGTTTAATTGTACCATTTTCATTAATTCTGGAATAAATACAAAAATTATTGTTCCAAAGATTATACACTTACCATCTTTAGGTTTTTCAATTTTGTTGGTAATTTTTTTTGTCCGATTTTCATCTAATTGTCTTCCATTGCTCGATCTTGGTTCAAATTGAGCTACATTTGAGTTCTCGGAAACTCCTGGGACTGAAGGAAACTGGTATGTTATAGGCCTATCTAAATATTTATCATAAAACGGAGAATTGATTTGAGGCATAGGATTGTAAGCATTAACCGGTGGAAATTTGTAGTATACGATTGGAGAGCCTTCATAAGTCGGTAAGTAGTAAGGGTTACGTGATGCAATCGCTGTCGGTATATGCATTGATTTGTGTTGCTGACTGCTCTGAAAATTATTCCAGTCTTGTTCCAGAAAGCAAACCCCTCCAACACAGACTTTGTGCGGCACGTTGAGTGTCAATTGTTGACCAGTTGATACCTCTTCACCTGGGCCAGATGCGGGTATATTGTACAAAGGCGAATAAACAAGATCATTTTGTGAAGGCGCAGAATCATATTCATCATTGTCGTCGGTATAACGTATGGAATTATTTCTTTTCGCTTCCATGCAATTGTTCAACATATAACTTATCTGTTTGTTCAATTTCTTTAACTCATTTAGCATCTGAGTGAGAACCTTACTTTCACTGGCATGTGTGTTATTTGAATTTAACTTTTCCATAAAATCTTTGCACTCTTTTCCACAGCATGCGTGGAATTTTGCTTTTTTCAAACTGTTCATTGCCTCACGTCTCAGTCTTGTAAGTGGTACCGCACCGTAGTGGAATGAATCCAATTTTTGCCATTTCTGTACTGTATTTGTTGAACTAACATTGTCTAAAACAAAAAATTGCAGGTTGTTAGGTGTTTTTAAAAAACAAAGCGATGAAATGGTACAAAGATCAAGAAATTGATGAACATTGTAATATGGTAATTATATTAATAATTTTTTATGGTACAATGGTAACATGAGGTATTATAATAAATCCTCGATCATCCTGATCTGCCTATTCTCCCTGGTTTTGTCTATGAGGTGTATTTTGCCATCATCAGCGACTCGAGATTGAATAGGCAGACTATTGAAGATGATCAAGCTAAAAGAATAATCTCAATTGTTTTTGACCTACTGGACACGCTTAAAAATATCAGTATTTATCTATACCTACACTGGAAGTTTGTAATCTGAGAAATTCTATTGTTATAAAAACTTTTACTTTACAGAGAGGGTATTCCATCAAAAGAATACTGCAAGGTTTCTTGCCCTGTACAAACTTACAAAAAGACACAATTGACATAATAGGACAGAAGAAACAAGGCAAACCAAATCAGCAAGGATAAGAAGACTAGCAAAGAAGCAAATAAACTCAGACGAATAAAAAACCCACATCTATCTAAGAAAATTGCTTAACACTTGCTAGATTATAATCAATGATACATTATTTTTTTATCACACTTTACACAATTAAAACTTTTTAAATCAACTTTTATCTTTTCGAATAAGCATTCACATCATGAAATTATATGGAATGGATTATGTTTATGTTAATTTTTTTTTTTTTTTTTTTTTAAGTTTTAGGGCTGGCAATACCTATAGAGTTTGCCAGCCCTCCCTTCATTAACTTTGCTTTTCTTTTCTTACCTTTCTCACTCTTTAATACTATTTCTTTTTCTGTTCCTCCAGGTGGGTTACAATTTTTTATGGTACAATGGTAACCAATTCCCTCTTTTCTTTGTCATTATTGCTAGCCTCTGTGTAATTCAGGGTGTCGACAATTGTGGATAAAATAGGACAAATAACAAACACATTTACACAGAAACGAGATAAAAACTGGCTAGTCAGGTTAGCACTCACTCTACCCAAGAGTACTTGATTCTCCTCGGAGTAATGGAGGATAGAAAAAATTGTTTGCTGCTTGGTACGGACACGTAAGAAGTTGCACCGTTCAATTATTGGCAAAATGTGATTAATATTTTAGAAAGGTTTTTTTTTTCTTTTTTTCTTAAGGAAAGCTGAGATTGCATTTTATTCTAAATTGGATTGTGTCGAATTTACAATTTTCACAATAGATACAAACATTTTATGCATCTATGTTGTAAAATTTAATTAAATTAGATCCATTCAATTTTTTTAAATATAATTCATCAAGCATTCTATAAAAAAAACCTTAATAAAAAAGGCTTAATTTTATTAAAATATTTATTATTCATTCAAAAGATTTATTATGTTTTAATAAATTTATGTAGTTTTAAGATGTACGCTTACCTTTGTATAGCATGTACATGAGAATAAAGACAATCAAAACCACTGACACTGACACAATTACTTTTTTGCTACCTAGAATAAAGTAAAAATTAAACAGAAAATTAAGAAATAAGGAGGTATTATTGTAAATTTAAACAATAAGACTTTTTATAATATAGTTTAGTTACTAAATATGCTGATAGACGATAACAAATGAAAAACTTACCATCTATATTTATTTTCCTGAAAATTTGTAGGTGTCGATTCCTCATGATTCTGCCAACTGAGTTGTAATTATGTCAAATTCAGATCAGTCGGTCAAGCTTAAAAGAGCACATTGCTGACTAATCTCAAAAGAGTAATAGAATTTCATTTTAAAATTATACTCTACCTCTCGAGTCTTTCTTCATGAAAATAGTTTGAAATTTGTTTCGGTTTTGCTAGTTTTGGAGAGATATTCCTTGTCACAAACCTGAGTGAAAAATGAACATGGAGTCGTTCTGTTTTTTTCTTCAATTTGCCTTATTTTGCACTATAGGAGTTATTTACTCCCATGTGAATTTGTTTTAATAGTTGTTAATCAGCTCATTTTTAAAACGTAAAGAGTAAGCAGTTTTGAGGTAGTTCGAAGACCTTTCAAAAATCACTTAGTTAATTTATTTAAAACTTTTTAACTAATTTATTTTTTGGTTAATGCTCTTAAATAATAAATATATAATATATATTGCCCAACACATTATTAATATTTGTATAAATGAAAATATTTGACCAAAAAATATTCTTGTCAGAAAAACAACCTTTCAGGCTTTACAATTATTAATTATTAAATGAAAATAAAATTTGGTTGATTCAGTTAGTTTCAGAATAGCTTATTCATATCTATTGCGTTTTAAGAATCAATCCTGGAGTACAAGATTTTTTTTTTTTTTCAAATAATTGCCTAAACAATTAAAAAGATTAAATTTGTTAAAACTTTTACTATCGTAGAAGGGAGATCATCCTCACACAATTAAGGATCAAGGGCTTTATGAGAGAGCATTTAGGAATCCCACCCGATATGAGAATTGTGCGAGAGGTGTGGCCCGGACTGCCAAAACCCGAGGTAGGCAATTTTCATGGTTTGGCAAAAAAAAAAAAAAATAATAATAATAATAATAATAATAATCGATGTTCTATCTATATAGTTTTAAAGATATGAAGTCAAATAATTAAATATACAATTTAATAAATGAGTCTTAAGCAGTACACTTAACTAAAATTCTGAAACATTTATTTAACCTTTTTTTTTGGTAGATGTGGCTTTACAAAACTTCTTCAAATGCTCATTGTCACCACTGTCCTGATGGATAAGAAAAAAAGATGAGTTAAGTTCTCATTTTAGCATGTTAGGTAAGTATTTATTATTTACAAACTCCTGCTGATTAATCTTCTTAACTTAAATTTATTAGCAAAACTTTTTTATTTTATTTTTCCAGTTTCCGGTCACAATCACAATTTAAATCTTTGCAAGGAAAGTATGTTGAAGTAAGGATGAATTTGAATGTTGAACTTAATGACAATTGATTACCTGGTCTGTTTTTGCATTTTACTGTTTATCCTATCTTCAGTAATTAATGAGCACTTGAGTGATGTTAGAGATAATTTCACCATATCCATCGAACCTAAGTTGTCCAAATGTGAATAAATTAATTTCAAACTGTGCAATATGTAAAAGTTCAATTACTAATGCAATTGTTTCAAAAATAATGAAGACAAAGGCCAATTTGAATTTTGTAAATTTTGTCCTTAGAACCTCTTAGAATTTTTATTGAAAGATTATTGAACCCAGTTTTCCATATACATGAGTTAAACTTTGTAAATAAATGTAAATAAATCAATTTGAAATTAAGTCAAAATTGTTGTAACACTTTACTTAAGATTTTTTGTGTCAAGAAGAAAACAGGGACTCAATTCTGATAGGGTTGTTTAAATAAAATTTTGCCAAAAGTTAACGCCCATGGTTAAAGTTTTTTTAAATTAATTTTTTATTACTTATAAATCTGAATAAATTTTATTTGAAATCGTGTCAAACTGTGATCTTTTCATAGTTCTACTGTTATAATGTAATAAAGTAATAACTGTCCCAAAGAAGGAAACTGAAATTTAAAAGGTCATTTGATTTATATTTGGATTAGTTCAATATTTGGCATGAAAGATCATTTGTCACTTTGTCAATACACACATCATAATAATGACTTAACTTTTTTTAGTTATTATTATTATTATTATTAATTTTTAATTATTTTTTATTTATTTTTATTTTATTTTTATAGTTATAATGAAATAAATAATAACTATCCCAAAGAAGGAAACTGAAATTTCAAAGGTCATTTGATTTAAATTTGATATTTGAATTAGTTCAATATTTGGCATGAGCGATCATTTGTTATTTTGTTAACATACTCATCATAGTAATGACCTAACATTGTTTTTTTATGTTATTTATGAAATTGAACAAATTTTATTGTGAATCATGTAAAACTGTGATCCCTCTGATTCTACACAATTGGTAATAAACTATTACTAGTGTTTTGGTAGTCAGATTCGGATTAGTTTATTACTTGGCATGAACAATCATTTATCCCTTTACCCCCCCCCAAAAAAAAAGGCTCAGAAGGTCATTTGGTACATGTTTGGTTTAGTGTTCAGATTTGTTCAATACTTGGCATGAACAATCGTTTATCACTTTGTCAACATATTCATCATAATAATGACCTAACATTGTTTTCTTTTTTTTTTTAGTTTTACAAAACTGAATGAATTTTGTTGTGTCATGTCAAATTGTGACCTCTTCATGATTCTATTGTTGTTAATAAACTACAAATTGCCCAAAGAAGTAAACAGAACTCAGGTCATTTGGTACATGCTTGTTTTACGGATATGTTCAATACTTGGCGGGAACAATCATTTGTCACTTTGCCAACATACTCATCATAACAAAGATGTAGTATTCTTTATTTTCTCTGTAATATTTGCATAATAAAAGTTTTACTATATTTAAATATTGTTGGCAGCTTTTTGGATGGCGGTAAATTGGAGTTTTATTTTTTAAAGACAAGATTGTAGAATGCCATATTTTTGTCCTTAAATTGTTGGTAAAATTTTGGAATTGAATAGTGTTGCAACGAGTGGGAAATCTGTTTTGAAATTGGAAATTTGAGTTGTTCACAGGTGAAGCGACACATTTCGAATTTACTTTGTGAGAGGGAAATCGTTAAAAAAAATCAGATCGATAAATCGTCCGGCGCGAAACCCTAAATTGTCATCCAGAGAAAATCCGAAATTCAAAAAATAAATCCCTAGGCTTGGCGAGCCGTTTCTGGACTTTGGGATAGGGCGATCTCCTTTGTCTGGAATTGACCTTTTGAATGTCACCCAGGGCAGATAAGCGCTCAAGTCGGCAGAGGGGATCTTGTGATTGCGAATACCGAGAATACGGCTGGAAAAGTGATGTAGGGAAAATTGAACCCGTCTCCGGAAAATAACCAGTTTTCTTGTAAATAGTAATTTTGGGAAATCCGTCTCGATCCGAGTGCAAGTGTCTTCGGCCCTGGGCTGTCTCAGGTCCCCACGTCCTCAAACCGATCGTCGGACCCATTTGGGAAAAATCCATTTCTCAAAAAAATGGATGATCTGGAATTGACTCCAGAACAGACGGAGAAAGTCGTTCAGTTTCAGGTTTGACTTTTACATCTTTTTTTAATTCTGGTTATATTTCACATTTTGACTGTTAGGTTTGTGGGAAATTTCCATTTTCGAGGGCTTTCAAGGCTATGTTCTTTGCCCAATGCATAAAATACAACCAAATCCCATCATAAATAAATATTTTTTTAGTTATTCAAACGCTTGTCGGCGTTGCGTCGTCTTCTCTGAGGAACTGGAGGGTCCCAAATACTGACATTTAAATCACAGCTCTTATTCAAGTGGAATTCCTACACGCTCTATATATGGAGCCAATGAATTGCACCCTTCATTAGGTGGAACACATCAGCAACCTTTCTTTTCATGCTGAACCGGAATTGCGTTTCTTAGTGCATCCTCTTCACTCAGATTTGTTGAACTACTCAAATATTTCAACATAGCACCATCTTCATTGTGGAACTGGGTGGACCCAAACACTCATTGACCTTTCTACCAAAACGTTTACATCGGGTGGAATTCCTGCACGCTCTCTATAAGGAGTCAAGGAATTGCACCCTTCATTATATGGGGCACACTGAACCAAAATTTTGTTTATGTACTGCATCCATCTTCACTCTCGTATTTGTCGAACTACACAAACATTTCAACATTGCACCATCTTCAGTTCCTCACTGGCGCGTGTTTGAGTTTTTCTACAACCCTTGAGTGAAGACCTATACCAGCTCAGCATGAGTTCACTAACTCGCAGACCAACAACTCTTTCTCGTCATGCTGGACATATGCGCACACTTTTGCCCAAAAGTATCCGTTGGTCAATAGAAGGAAGTAATTTTGCATAATTGAAATGCAATTCCATAAATAAATATTGGATTTAATTCAATTTAGAAACATGAATCACGGTTTCATATCACAGAATTTAAACAAAATATATATACTAGTAATAGGCATATATACATTTTTTTAAAATAAACAATAATTTAATGAAAAATTTTCAATGGCAAGTGTTTTACTGTTGCGGAGAATCTTATCCTGATTGCACGACATGATTTGAAAAATGGCAAAAAGAGGGAAAATTCTAACATTTGTAGGTTGAGATAGAGAGTTGGGGTCCGAGTGGATTGAAGTCACGATAGCTCAAATGGTAGAGAGCGGCGTATTAAGCCGGAGATCGTGGGTTCGAATCCTGCTCGAGACACTGACTTTTTTGTCTCCATCAAGACTTTACATTGAAAGAAATAATTTTGTCAATTGACCACTAAAACATAAATAAGTATTGCATAAGTTGTTACATTCTATCATCACATTATGCATCGATGAGCGCAGAGAAAAATTTATGTCTTTATATTCAATAAAAAATATTTTCTGATTTTTTAAGTGGCATGGGGGTACATAAAATTGGACTTTATCAAAGATTTCCAGGGAATCTATAGAATTATTAATTAATATGAAAATAAAAATATTTTCTTCTGCAGTTAAGATCAGATATATTGAAAAAAGATTCGATGGGAGCATGAGAGGATTTAACATTTATATCAGTGTAATAGCATGGATTCAAGATGATTAGGACATATTTAAGAATAGGTCGAACAAGTAAATCATGTAGATGGACAAAGCAAGAAAGAATTTTGAACCGATAGATCTCTAATTACCATTATTTTACTAGGTTGACACATGGACACTTATTTTTGGGTCAAAGTCCGTGTCTGTATGCAGAGAAAGGTTGCTGCTCAATATGCCCAACCTAATTAAAGGGTGCAATTCCTTGGTTCCATCAGAGGAATGCAATCACAGGAATGCCGCCTGATTTGAAAACTGCACCTGTGCATGGCAGCAAATATTTGGGTCCCCTGTTCCCGGTTCTTGGAGGAAACAGGGTTATTCTTTTGTATGTAGTAATAATAGTTGTGTACACCTAATTTGTGTTGAGATTGAATGTATTTATTAGAGTGAAAGTGTGATGTTAGAGGGTCTATGGTGCAGTGTCAAGTACCCCTTCGACCTTAATTAGGTAAAAAATCCATTATTTTAATTAAAAGTTCATTTGATATCAACTGAAAACATAATGTAATTCCATGTTGAGCTTTTTGTTTATTCTATTAGCTTTTATTCCTCTTGTTAAGTACACATTCGAGGTAGCTAAATGATATGTCTAATAGCAAAACGATTACTCATTTACAATTACATTAAAATCTTGACTTTAAAAATAGTTTCCTAAGTGTAACATTCTATATGTTTTTGCCTCCAGCTGGGATTGATTCCAAAATTCAAAAATCTTCCGATTCTAGATTTGGCTCTTATTTATATCTTATTTTCTAAGCAAGTTGCTCATTGGATAACTGTATCCTCCTTTAAAATTCAAAATTTGAAATGGGCTGTCAAGTTCAAATGTAGAGGACCCAAGTCCTTTCATTCAACTTTCTAATCCTACAAATAAATAAGGACATTGATGAAAACCATGTAGCCCAGCTTTGTACTTACAAAATAACGCTTGAGAATCATCTCTTCTGAGTTAATTGACAATTCAGCAATACTAACAAATGAATTTGATCCTTACTTTTAATTTAGCATGAACTGAAAACGGTAACAAGATGCAAAAGAAAAAAAATGACCTTAAGTATAGATTTTTCCCTAGTACTGTTGGTTTAAATAATAACTGATGATTTGAGGCAGAATAAAACATAGAATTTCAAATTTGGTTCTTATGCTTTTCATCTTGTTTTATTTCTTTTGCTAGATATTGGTAAAAGTAGCCTAAGTCCTTTCACTTATTGAGCATGTTTTGACCTCCAGTTCAATCGCTGGGATTGCCTCCAAAACTGAGGTCATCCATCTAAATTTGGCTCTTACATTTATTTTTGATGGTTTTGTGTACTTTCTATTGATGTTTGTCCCGTATAAAGCCAAATCATCCTTTAAAATTCTAAGCATCTGGTATGTTGACTTTAAAAAGAAAGACTTCTCTTCTTTTGTTTAGCACACAATTGTGACCCCTTCAAATTTTGAAATTAGTACCGAAAACATTTATGAAAATCCATATTTGTTTTGTGGTCATAGTTGACCATATTACTTATGCCAATTATTCTTTTTTACCTAAGGTCTTTGGTTGAGATGAAGAGAAGAAGTTGGTGCAAAGGGGATCGAAATAGAGTGATTAGCGCAGAGACGTATGTTGAGCTGAAGGTTGTGGGTTCGAATCCACTTGTGGCACTATTTTTTCATCTCAACCAAAAATCTTCGATTTATGAAAATGGTTCACCTATCTTAGTAATGGTAAAGAAATGTTTGGAACTAATATCTAGTGAGCTTTTGGTTATTAAACAACATTAACAATATGAAATTGTAAATGACTATTATGAAATTCATAGTGCTCGAAATTATTCATTTTCCTGATTTGCAGTGGCAAAATACAAAATATTGTGCCGGTAAATCAATTAGAAAATTCAATTTTTATTATTGGGATCAGCAATTTTGGATTTATACTGATCCATTTGAATAAAAACACTTTTTTTTTTTTGTCTGAGCTTTTGAACATTTTTAGACTATAGTGTGTTAATCGTGATTGTTCAAAAGAAAAATAAGCGCAGTAAAGTGTAAGACAATAGAATATTTATAATTATATTTTTTATAGAAAAATCCATTAGTCCAACAACAAAAAATGTTGTCTATGGTTCATTTCACTTGCTGTTTCATAAAGTTTTCCGTTATAATTTTTTAATTAAGCTTATTTTATTTATCTATAAATACTAAAGGGTTTTTAAATAAAGATAAAAACATGGATAATGTGTAATCCATATTTATTTATTGACATATTAAATCTCAAGGTAGATTCCCCTTTGATTTCTTTTTAACCTTACCAAAATTAAAAACAATTTTACATTACTTGTTTATAAATTTGCTAGTTTTGACGACTATAAAAATTGACCAACAGTAAAAATTGGGTAATACCGTTTTGATGGATAAATTTTTTAAATATCCATACTGAGGATAGAAGATAGATTTCATTTCACTAATCACAATCTGCTCTTATCGAAAACCCATAAAGTATGATGGATGGTTATTAAAATTTTATAATCATGATTTTTATGATTTATGATATAGCTATTATAAAAATTTTCATTGCATATATATGATTAATTTTTGATTTTTGTAAATTATAGCTTCATTTAATTGATGCCACTCTCCTGTTTTTTTTATTATTAATTAATTTTAGTAGATAATAAATTTATTAATTAACTAATATATGGATAGGACATATTTTAGATTTGAATGCTGTAATAGGTGAGCTATGAAAATAGTATTATTAATTTTTGATTTATTGAATGGTAAATTTATATTTTCTTAAATGCAATTAATGAAATCCTTTGAAATGAAAAAAAAAAAAATTTAATTGAGAATATAAAAAAAAAAAACTATTGTAGTGTAGTTCCAACACACCTGTTAGTTGGATGTTAAGTACTCTTATCGGACAAGGATTAATTTGTTTTTACTAAGTTCAAGTTTCTGTTATGGACATGTAGAACGTTTTATTCTAATTTAGGAGCTGACTGGTCTTGATAACCTGTCGGTATGTCGTGATGCATTGCATAGACATGGATGGGATTTAGAAGTGGCTGTGCAAGACCAGCTCAACATAAGCGAAGGGAGGCCATCCGTTTTTGCAACGGAGAATGCAGCCCCGCCATCAGTAGTCAATGATGGAGTCGTCCAGCACGTCTTCTATTCTCCACCTTCTGATAGCTATAGGTATTCATTTCATAAAAACTCGACTTTCATAAATTCATTTATATAACGGTACATTCTAAATTTCAGATGGGGAGGCCCCTTTGGATACATTTTCTCCTTCGTTTTTCAGTTTTGCTATGATACGATAACCTCTATTCTCAAATTTGCATTTAGCATTTTCTGGAAGGAGCCGCGAAGACGTAAGTGATTCGTTAATAGTCGTTGTTTGTAAAAGTTTCTTATATCAAAATGTGGTTTCAGAAGTGACAGACCCAGTCGGAGATGTTTTGAAATTCATTGATCATTTTAATGACACATTCTCAAGGACTCATCCAGTTTTTTACCAAGGCTCCTACAGCCAAGCACTAAACGATGCCAAACAGGAGCTGAAATTTTTAGTCGTTTATCTACATCAAGACACAAATCAAGATTGCATTAATTTTTGCCGGTAAGGATTTCCATTTTCATTTCACCTATTTATAAAATGTAAAATTGTATCACTAGTTTGATTTGAGATGAAAAAGTCAATAGTGTCTCAGTGAATTTCCCCCAGATAAAAGGGATTTTTTCTCAAGTGTTTCAGCCTTAACTGGCCATTTTCATGTGTAATATTATAAGGAGTTTTATATCCTATTAAAAATTTTATTAGCCAATTATCGGTTATGTTTAGAAACCTTGTGCTTCGAGCAAAATTTGTGAAAAAAAAGCCTTTGTTTGAGGGGAAAATTTTGTACATTCAGTTATTTAAAATTAGTTATTTTTAATAGATTCAATTTAAATTCATTTTTATGATATATTTCATTATACAGATAATTTTGACGCCTTTCATTTTTAATGTTTCTGCATCCACATTTATATTTTGTTATTATTATTTCCAAAGGTATTGGAGGTGTGTTAAATACTTAGCCTCAAAGATATACCTTAATATAATAAATATCAGAAAGATCCCAAATCAGAAGATGCTGAGGGGTGTTTCTACAAGATCAAATAAATTGTAAATTGTTGTCATGTACAATTAAAAGTAGAAAGGGTAATTTAACGTCAATAATAGCAGTAAATTTAACTTTCACCTTGATAGACTTTAAACTTTAAAACGAAAGCTAGTTATATCTTAATTAGTTTTGCTTATTTTGAGAAGAATTCTTTTTCAAGTCAAATCAAACAAAACAATTCGGAAAGTTGTTTTAAATAAATCTTATCTTAAGTAGATCATTGTGATAGATTATCGTATATACAGGCTCAGAGTTCTTCCTCAACTTCCCATACATAGCTCTGAAGTTAATGGAAAAATGGGTTGTTTTGTCTCAGAATCACAATATAACTTGGTGGGTGTTGTGGTGCAATCTATTATAATTTTTGGTTTGATGATTTTAAAGGGACTGCTTGACCGACAACTCCTTGATTGAGTATTTAAATAGCAGAACACTGTTCTGGATATGCAATACCGCGAGTGGAGAGGGTGAGAGAGTTTCACACACACTGAAAGCTTCGACATACCCTTTCCTTTCTGTAATCGCTTACAAGGAATCAAGAATGGTGATGATCGCCAGGTAATTTAATTAGACAGTGATGCAAATTTTTTTAAAACTTTTTATTTTCTATATATATTTTTACAGACTGGAAGGCCCAACAAATAGTGCTGAAGTACTAAGCAGGCTCAATGCTGTGATTTCGTCTAATGAGAGTTTTTTGGATGCTGCACGTTCAGATCGGTAATTATTTTAATTTCTCAATTTAAACCACAGATGCAAATAATCACATTTCTGAAATGCTTTTGTAGTCTGTAGATGTACATTTTTAAATTAATTGTATACATAAGTATATATACATAAATTTACAATTATCATGAAAAGAAAGGCTTCTGGCACTACCATTCAAACTCGGAGGTACATCTTGACCTTTCAAGAGCCTTTTAATAGTGAACTTTGATATTACTTTGCGATACATAGTATTATAAATAACAGCTGATAAAAAACCATATGTTTATATTGTATAAATCCATCTCTACAGGTTTTATTAATTAAATGAATTTTTGTTTACCTTATACGTTTTTTATCATAATTGTTGTTTTATCAATACTTTGTTTTTACATTTTATAATTTAAAAATGGACAAAGGAACACTCATCGATATCTGTCCTGTTATCAGCCTTGCCAGAAGCCTCAACCAGAGACTTCGACGAGAGCAGGATGCAGCTTATATGGAATCACTCCGTGCTGACCAGGAGAAAGAAAGAAAAAGGATCGAGGAGGAGGAAAAGAGGCGAGCCGAGGAGAGGGAAGAACAGGAACTTAGGCTGAGAGAACAAGAAAAGAAAGAGGTAACCTTTCTCTTAATTAAAAATATTAAACAAACTGAAGTTATTTTACTAATTATTTTACATTGTGAAGACTTATTATACTATCTCTAAGATCTTTTCTGGTCAGTGGACAGGCGGATCAATCACGTATCTGTGTTTTATTATCAAACTTCAGGTATAACTATCACGGTTCCGTTTTATAGTCAGATCTCAGGTATAGCAATTATGGATCTGTGTTTTTATGATCAAACCAAATAATAGCTGTAATATCCATACAGCTGTCATGGATCTGGTTTTTTTACGGTCAACGTTAGGTACAGCTATCACTGATCCAAGTTTTATGTACAAACTTCATGTACAGCTTTCATGGATCGATCCGTGTACTATGTCCAAATCTCAGGTACAGCTTTCATGGCCCTCAGGTACATATATCACAGATGTTCATACCTCAGGTATATCTGTCACGAATGTGTTTTATGGTCAACCTGAGGTACTTATATATATATCGTGGTATACTTGAGGTACTTATATATCGTGGATCTGTGTTTTATGTTAAAACCTCAGGTACATGTATCACGAATCTGCTTTATAGTCAAACCTTAAGTGCATCTACCACGGATCGATGTTTCATGGTCAAGCCTTAGATACATCTATCATGGATCGATGTTTTTTGTTCAAACCTCAGGTACAGAGGATGGGTCAGAGTTTTATGGTCACACCATAGGTACAACTATCATGGATCTATTTACTATGTTCAAATCTCAGGTACAGCTATCATGGGCCCATGTGTTTTTTTTTTTGTTTTTTTGTGAACTTCAGGTACATATCACACATCTGTGTTTTATGTTAAAACCTCATGTACAGCTGTCACCAATCTGTGTTTTATGGTAAACCACAGGTACATATATCACGGATCTGTGTTTTATGTTAAAACCTCAGGTACATTTATCAAGGATCCGAGTTTTATATTCAAACTTCATGTACAACTATTGGGTTGTCCGGAAAATAATGCAGGATTTTAAGTTTTCATTTAAAAAAATCTATATAAAATATTCTGTTTACGTTTACAGGATTACTCATTTGTATGAATGTCAACACTTATTAATCCTCTTCCAAATGATATTGTTTGTTTACCTCTGTAGCATTCCGCTACTTGGAAATAATTCAGTCATCCTTATAATGTCAAAGCGAGAATTTCGTACGATTTTCTTTTACGAGTTTAAACTCGGCCGAAGCGGAGCCCAAACGGCTAGAAACATTAACCAAGTCTGGGGCGAGGGTTGTGTTAATGAGTGCACTGTGCAAAGGTGGTTTAAAAAATTTCAGGAGGGAGATTTCAGCCTTGAAGATGAAGAAGGTCGTGGAAGGCCTTCCTCTCTTAATGATGATGTTCTGCGATCAGTGGTGGAAGAAAACCCCAAAACAACTGTTCGAGAACTTGCAGAGCAACTCAAAGTCAGTAAAACGACAGTCGCTGACCACCTCAAGGCAATTGGAAAAGTGAAATCGGAAAGGGCCCATTTTGTTGCATGACAACGCTCGACCACATGTGTCACGTGTAACGTCACAAAAATTATTGGAGCTTGGCTATGAAACTTTGCCTCACCCACCCTACTCTCCGGACCTCTCACCTACTGACTACCATTTTTTTAGACACCAGGACCACTACTTACAACACATAATATTCAAAAATCAAACGGAACTGGAAAATGCATTTATTGACTTTATCAATTCTAAAAATTCTGAATTCTACTCAGACGGAATTAATAAGTTACCAACACGTTGGGAGAAATGTATTGAGAGTATGGGAAATTATTTTGATTAAAGAACATTGCTTTAAAGTAACTAGTTTCTTTTTTTTTTGTTTAATACCAAAATCCTGCATTATTTTCCGGACAACCCAATATCATGGATCAACATTTTTTGGTCAAACCCAAGGTTCTGGGTGGGGTATATAGTGTACTAGTAAAAACAAAAATTAACTTTTAATTTCATGAGGTGTGTTAGTTATGATCTAGTAATTGGCTAAAATAGTAGAACTCATTGTGTTTTGCTCAAAATTATCAAAGCTATTCCTCTTGCAAAATTGTACTTGCTGGGCAGGACTAAGAATGAGCCAATATATCCGTTTTTAAATTTTTACGTGGTAATCTACTTTATCCATTAATGGCTCAGCTGGCTTTCCCCATGTAGGATGCAAACTATAAATACCCAGCTCTTCATGATGCATCTTGAGCATATTTTACCCTGTAATAAAACAGGGTTTAACAATAAACTATTTATGGATGAAAAATGTATCCTACCGAAATTTAAATAATTAAATACAATTAATTGGTCAAGCGGACCACGACATTAGGGAATCATTAAGTTCATTTGGGAAGTTAATACTTTTTCCATTTTATTCGCAGGCCATAAGGAGAGCGAAAATCGATAAATTGTCCGAAATTCCTGATGAGCCAGCACAGAATGATCCAGATGCACTATCAGTTGTTTTTAAAATGCCTTCAGGTGAAAGGATAGAACGTAGATTTGCAAAAGTAAATAGTCTTAAGGTAATATTTTATAATTTGTGTTTTTGTAAAAATTGAGTATCTGTGCGAATAATTATAGTTTAATGTGCCCACTGTTTCAGGATATTTACAATTTTGTCTTTTGTCATCCATCGTCTCCAGATGTGTTCGAGATTGCGACCAACTTCCCTAAAAGAACCTTGCAGTGTGATACGGAGGGGCATAAAACCCTCCTCGAGGCCGGGCTCGGTGGTAGGGAAGTTCTTTTCGTATACGATCTTGAAGCTTAATATTTAAATAATAAAACTAATATATAAAAAAGTCTTTTGTCCCGTCGATGAGATGATCAGAAATAAAGACAAACTTATTCGTTGCATTTAAGTGGTAAGCCTCTTTCCCGGAGGCCAAAACGTTTTAACATCTCACTCACAGTCTGAGCCTTTTCCCCACCCCCCATACGGTCCATTCAGTATTACTGTTATGTTTTCATTTTTAAATCTAGCAATCTGAAATCACCTTTTATATATATAAAAAATAATTGATTTTTGTAGTAATCCTCTTCATAAATATACACAGACCACTTATCATTATGGATTAATTGTTATTTATTCATGCATTTTATTTTGTATTTAGTTGTAAAATAATATATTTGTGATCTCTTCTTTTCAAAAATTGTAAAGAGCCAGAATTAATCTATGTTAGTCCCTATTTAGATTATTACAAAAACAAATATTAGTAAAATAAAAATCATTAATTATGCTATAAAAATTGATTATATTATTAAAAGGAGCCTATTGAAAGTAAATGAATCTTAGGTGGTTGATTGTTTTGATTTTATAACTTCTACTTCCAAATAGATCTTACATTTTGTTTTTATTCAGAGTACCAACAGGACGATTTTTTTTCTCTTTCTGTTGTGTTGTTGAGAAGTTTATGTACTTTTGTATTTTTTCTTTAATGCTTACTTTTATATATTTGAATAATAATAAATAAAATATAAAAAAAAGATGGGTGCTCACTTTATTATAAGTGAAAAGGATGATGAAAGGAATATTTTCTGTATTTGTATATTTGTGAATAATAAACTTACAAATTATCTATGTTGACGTGAGATTATATTTTCTTTTATCCCCAGTGTGTGTAAAATGGATGTGAAGGTCTTCGCCCACTAGAACGTATCACACTAGGACCGTAACTGTACTGACACGTGCAAATAAATATTCTTTACATCATTTAGTATTAGAAAATGCCCATTACATTGTTCCATCACCAGCCAACATCTTATCGTGCCGTGCACGTTCAGTCAAAAATCAGATGCCGAGAATATTTTGCACTTGTCGGTCGTTATGCTCATCTGGCCTAATGTGTTGTCCCGTTCCACACAAGTTTTTTTCATTTGACGAAAGAGATCTGTGTTTGTGTCCTTTTGTATTGTGAGTGTTTGTGTCTTAATAAAAATGGAGGATGAACTACTAATAGAATATGTTCGTAATTACGTGATTACAATTTACAACGTCTAATGTTTTTTTCCTCTTTCGTCCAAAATAATGGCATTCATGGCCAATTCTCGAATAGATAATTTTCTAATAGCCATACTTTATTTAATATTCACTCAAGAAAACAAAAGTTCACAAACGACGTGTTTTTAAAAAAGAAATGTACGACAGCAGCTGAAGCAGGATGGCTACTAAACGTTTTTACATATGCGTAATAAACAGGTAAAGAACATGGTTCATCTGTTGCAGCGGGCATAGTATATACTACGCAGGGCGGGCGACCAGGACCCAAGGGGTTAAAAGCCTGGGTGGGTCCGTTCCCCATTCAGTGGGCATAGTAGTGACCCCGACTTTTTTTTTTGTTTTTTTTCGTGACTGACACGGTGCTAGTATATGTTCTATTAGGCAGATCTTTATTCCTGAAGGAAAGGCGCTTATTTGTTGCATGTTCCCTAAAGAAGGCTACTACTAACTACTCTAAGGTCTTGGTTCAGATGAAAAAGTGTCCTGAAACCATGATCGATCTAGTGGTCAGTGAACAGCATATTTAGTTGAAGGTGTGGGTTCAAATCCCGCTCATGACAATAGTGTTTTCATCTCAACCAAGTCCTTAAAAAAGTATAATTAAAATTATTTGCAAATTGTGAGATGCGGTTTGGTGTGATGTTTGTTTTAGAAAAACATTAGTTTTTCATGCCAATGTTTCGATCTTTATTTTTTTTTCGCGAATGAAAAAATCAGACTTCCACAAATTTCAAAACAGCAAGTTTTGAAGGTTTACTGTACATATTTTGTTAGAAATCTCCCTTTCACTTCTTTCAAATGGTGTTTTAAATTATAATCCTTTTAGCAATTTCTGAATTGCAGAATATCTGATTATGACTAAAAATCAGAAAAAATTTAGGGGCCAAAAAATTTATAAATTAAAATTCAAACAAATGTTTATATGTAGGAGTCCCTACAGCTGCTAAAGCAAAATTTTATATTAGTTTTAAGAAAAAAGTTATGACCTAGTTTACTTTAAAAAAAAATTTTTTTTTTTGTTATTGATAAATATTGATAGCTTTTGCTAAATTTTTATTGCAATCTACATATAAAATGCTGTAAAATGATATATTCACATAGTTGATTTGAGTAAATAAAACGGTGAAATCAAAATATTAAAAACGAGAAATTTCAACTTTCAAAAAAAAATTTTTTTTTTTCAAAAACAGGTCCTATATACAAGAACTGGCAAATGTCCAATATTTTGGAGTGTAGTTACCAAAAAAAAGTTTGGTCCAAATTGGACACACCAACCTGGTCCCCCCCCCCCCCGCTTTGTGAGTACATCGCTCAATTGTATAGACTTCAGCCTGGAAAATCCCATTGGCTTGTTTGTATTTAGTTCCAGGTCCAAATATTGATCTCTTAATTGTACAAGGTGGTTTGTGACTAACTTCCAACTAAATTGCACTAATCAAAAGTTAACCACTTATAATGCAATTTTTCAGTTTTTAAATTTTTATCACTTATTTTTAGGTTTTTAGGCTTAATTGATTTTTTTTTATAAATATTATTTACCATAAAAATTATTTATTTATACAAAAAGACTTTCTTAAATTAAGACCTAACAATCAGGCCATTATATAATATTGGTTGACTTAATCTTCAAGTTCACCTAAATAAATGGTTTTATCGCTTGATCCTGAGGCAACTAAAACAAAAATCATAATATCAATTATAAAAAATATAGTTCTACACATTTTCAACGTACTGATCGGCTCATTAGGGTGAAATTGCACATCGTTCACGCTGCCATTATGGCCGGGCAGTTTATATAAAATTCTTCTTGTTGTCGTGTCCCAAACATAGACGAACCTATCTCCTGAACCAGCAGATACTTTTGATCCATCGGGCGACCATGAACACCTTAGAAGATTCTAGAAGAAAATTGATCTCAGGTAAGAACACTCATTTGCTATAATTTTACCAAACTGACCTTTTCAAAATTATGTTGATGGCCTGATAAGATTTTAACACATCGTTCTGGCGGTGCGTATGGCCGGACATCCCATATCCTGAGTGTGTTATCCATTGAATTGGTAAGTAAGTAAGAGCCGTCTGACGAAAGCGCCATACCGGTTACAGTATCCGTGTGGCCTCTGAGTTTTGTTGCGACTGCATTTGTCCGAAGGTCCCAAATCTAATAATAAAAATGAAATGTTTCATTTGTTTTAAAAGGGAAAATAACAATAATTATACTTTGATTTCATTGTCGATTCCTGATGAAAAAACTTGTTCTGCAGTATCATTAAACGAAACAGTTAATACTTGGTAAGGGTTTACTAAAGAAGTCGCCTTCCCTTTCTTCCTTGGGTCCCAGACTCTGACTGAGCAGTCATCGGAACCACTCACTATTAGCAGTTGACCTCTGCGGGTTGGCTGACAGGAGTTGACAAAGCCCGAATGACCTATGGAACACTTCACTTTATAATTTTTTTTTTAACACGCACAAAGATTAAAGGCAAAAGGAGGCATAACAGGAAGGGTAAAACCTCAACTGCAGGCTGATTTTGTCTCTGTTGGCTGGCCTCAGTGGTGATAACTCCTTTTTCTTATACATCCTAAGTTCTCAAAAGAAGAATAAATGCCTCAGATATTGAAGACTGCCAATCTATATCCTTTAGCTGGACATCAATCTTTTTGGATACCCATCACCAGAGTAATTTTGCTACAGCTATGATTTCTTTTTTAAATTTAATTTTTACTGGCAGGGTATCTATTTTTATATTTATTTTTACATTCTGAATAAATTTTGTTTCAATGACAATTCCTTCCTGGCGTTACTTCCACCCCTACATACTGTTACATGCTCTATTGTGTATTCTATTATTGCAGTGTTTTGTTACCTTTTAATTTTTTAATCCTCTGCCCTGAAATGATGTCCCACATTGCGACAGTGTTGTCTGTCGCACATGTGAAAATTGTGTTGCCGTCTGTAGAGAAGCTGATATCCATGACGGCACCCGTATGACCAGAAAGTGTAGATATGTTTTCACACTCACCATAAACGTTCCAAAGGACTGAAATGTAAACAAAATAATGTTGACTTTTATTTAAATAGAAAACAACAAACACTTACAAATTTGTCTATCAAAGCCTGTAGAAGCTAAGTACTTTCCTTCTGGGTGGAAAGCTATACCGAAAATGTCTCCTTGTTGGCCCTCGAGAGCCACAATGGGTGCCATTAAATTAGACGTACGTTTAACACCAGGTTGCTGAAACAAGTTTAATTTGAAATGTAAACCTTGCTGCAAATTGGATCTAAGACAATTCAACAATTTCTAGTTTAATACAAACATTATTTTTTATCATGTTATTCTTAATTATACTACTCGATTAATTATGCAAGATTTTTTCAAAATAAAAATTTGTGTACAGGCAGGATTTGAACCCACAACCCCTGGCTCACTGTTCTAACAGTTGAGCTTCCTAGATCACCCATGCCACAAGTGAGCCAAAGGTCATGAGGTCCTCATAATATCATAAATTTTTCTTTCGAAAAGTCCTGTATAAATTAATCGAGTATATGTGGAATTTCTAGTTTGGTTAATTCCAATCATGTCAGTACATTTAAGCATTCAACATGGGTGGATAGAGGCTGCTGTAGCCGAGCGTTTCACTCTCAGCTCATTGAACCTGTAGTTGTGGAATTGATTCCCACTATTGCCCCTGCAATTCTCAACAACCAAAAACCATTGTAGTTGGATCTTTTACAAATCAGTCCCTTCATATTCAGAAACGTTCTTACCAGTCTAGACCAATGAAGCAGTCACCAATTTTGATTGTATTGGCAGGATGTTGAACATGTTTTTTTTTTTCTTACAGAGTGAAAGCTAAACAACCGTCATAGGTTCACTAAGGCTTCTTTCAGATGAGGCGGTTCGGTTGAATTAACTATGTTTGACTACTCACTACTCTCAACTAGTCAACTGCTTTGTGAACTTTTCTTGGCTTGTTTCACAACAGGCAATTTGTGGAAATGCTTCTCAACAGAAGGTCGGTATGATGTTAAAACCTGAGGGAGCACTTCTTATGCTTGCTCTTCTGCAAGGAGGAAACCCAGTAAAAGAAAAGAATGGGTTCATCCGTTGTTACAAAACCAGAAAACGCCACTTCCCTCTAAGCTTCACTACAAATTTCTTCAATGAGCTGGTTCATGTTGAAACTGGCAATGTCAATTGTTTTCTACATGAACACAGTTACGCAGCTGGTGTGAAGGACAAATGACAAGTGTCATTTGAATTGAGTTAAACAGTGAGAATGAGAACATGAGCAGCACTTGTGCCTGCTTGGGCAGACTGCACGTGAAGGGATCTGGACAATTAATATCACTGGATACATACAGTCTACACTCCCTGACACCTGTCCAATTAATCGAATCAATTATTTATTTAAAAACGCCTAAATCTCAACAATAATAGGGTCCACATGTTACTGGCAGGTGGAACTCC
Organism: Cimex hemipterus; assembly: GCA_039619505.1. Taxonomy (NCBI): domain Eukaryota; kingdom Metazoa; phylum Arthropoda; class Insecta; order Hemiptera; family Cimicidae; genus Cimex; species Cimex hemipterus. The sequence goes on along the minus strand of CM077103.1, from coordinate 25,570,283 downwards.
ATATAATCATAAATCATTTCAAACTAGATCTGCGTAGCATAAGATTCTGTAATAAAACCCAAAATGATGAGGTGAAAGGTCAAGATGAGCGACACACTTTCATCATCCGTACAATCCAATCAATGAACTGAAGACTCGGTTGAAATGAAAATGGGCTAAAGCTTCAATGCATCAAATAATTCTCTTCTGATTGGAGAGATGAACACCATTAAAATATTAGAAATTGTTAACAAGATAAACAATAGGACACAGATACTGATACAACAATGCACTTACATGTTTGTAATCAACCACAAAAACTATGCTAATTATGCTTACTATATTGTAATAAAATAATTAATTGTGGCATGTTTAACACATAAAACTCAACACACAAAACAAAAGTTCTAAGTTAAGAACAAATTGTAATATTATGGTTTAACATTTTTTACCTCTTCGAAAGCTCGTTTTAAGCCCCGATCAGTAGCATAGGCCACAACTTCGGTTCCTTTTCTCTTCATATTTTATTTATGGGATTAAATATCCAATTTAAGTTGAAACGGCGGATAATTGCTTGTAAGCCGGAAAAGCAACAACAAACAGAACTTCGAACACTAGAGGTTGCAAACCAATAAACAAGATGACGTCTACAACCAATAACATTCCAACTAAAATATAAAAACATAAAATATATGCTTTCTATACTTGTCATACTTTAATTATTAAATTAAATTTGAAAAACTACTTAATATGATATTAAAATTCCCAAAACTGTTAATTTTCTTTAGAACAATATATGTATGTACATCATTTTAAAAATGTAATAGATTTATGATACCACAAATGTAATTGTAAAATATAATTTGAAACTGTTATGACTTTATAAAGAAAGAAGAACAGATTATTTGTTTTGAAGCTTTCAAGTTTTCTTCTTTGTTCTTCCATCCCTATACTTTCTAATTTGATAATTTTACTTTATGTTAAAATTAAAATAAGTATTCTTTTACTGATCTACTGAATATTTAGATTGTTTTAGATTGTAATTAGATAAACTATTATTATTTTTAGTGGATGATGGGTTTTGGTCTGCGAGTTTGCGAACTCATGTTGAACTGGCACATAGGCACTAGTGGGTCTGTTCACTCACGGGTTATTTTCATTATTATAGCTTTTACACATGCTATAATTGATAGTTACACGTATTTTTAGTACTAATTATTTTTTGTTATTACATATATAATATGGGTTGAGTATATTACTAGTAATTTTTTTTTATTATCTGCACTTAGCTAAATCGTTGTCCAACAATATATTTGGTAGGATCGAGGATGTGGTCTAGTGTTAAAACTATGCCTAGCTTTCAGTGTTTCATTTCGCCTTCTTTAGGGCTAGATTCTCTGTCAGTTGTTTAAATTGTTTTCTCTTATATTTTTTTAAAATTAATTTTTTTTATTACAAACAATTTATCATAGACAAAATCAGAACACAAACCTTTATATGTATGTACATCATTTTAAAAATACAATAGATTTACAATATTACAAATGTAATTGTAAATGATATTTTGAGATTAGTTTGTAGGTTTACATTCTGATTTTGTCTGTGATATGTGATATATATATATAAAAAAGTGAAAAGAATAATACATTAAACAATTTTAAACACTGACAGAAAATTTTGCCCTGAGGAAGGTGAAATAAAGCACCGAAAACTTGGCATTGTTTCAACACTAGAACATTCTACATCCCCGATCCTACCAAATATGTTGTTTATCATTTTACATCATTAAATTGATGTTGTTTTGCTGGACACTAAAGCAATAAGATTTTTTTTTCTTTTTTCAAAATGTTATGTGGAGATGTGTGGCTCTTAGTCTTACAATTAGTATTAGTTTTAATCTTTAGATTTATAATTTTGTTAAATTTGTACCAGATCTTGTACCCACAACTACTATGTACATGCAAACATGGCTAAATACATTAGCAATTGCTATAACAACTACTACTATCATAAATGTAAATAAATCAGAAAGTATAATTAACTTGGATTTTCAATTGGAATAAATCATTAATAAACTGGATTGGTTTTTTTAAATTGATTTATATTTTCATTTTTACAATGTTTCAACATGTCGATACTTTTAAGGATTATTAATAGTTTTTGTGACGAAATCGTGACTTGAAAGTAATGTCTTGGTACTTCATTGGTTTTACAGTATAACCTTCGATTCCAACATTCCAACTGGCTAACCTTAGCAAAGAGTAACACCCAAATATAAAACTCAAATTGAATTTAGTGATTATTAATTTTTGAATTTTCTCCAAGTTCAAAGCGAATTAAAGATGCACGCGACTAATCACGTAAACGATCCAAAAAGGCCAGAACGAGAACACAGGTAAAATTATGTTTATTTGTCCATAGTTGTGAGTACATAATTCTGATGTATGTAGTTTTAAAAATAAAGTTTAAAACGAACAGAACATGAGAGTTATTAGAATATTCCAAATTTTTCTTTATGATATTCTGGGGTGGATGGTATTTAACCAGTAATAAATGTTGCAACACTTCCTGAATAGTAGAAGAAAAATTTCCTCAGCAGACTCAGAATAGGCCATATACTGTTGACCCACATTCTTAAGGCCAAAAGTTTACATACATATTACTCAGCAAAAGGCTACTCAATATTTTTATCTGCATATTACGTATTAATATTAGATAATATTTCATTAATGTATTTACTAGCATGATAGTTGTAACTGATGGATTTATTTCATTAGATTGGTATTTACAATTAATTTTTTAATATTTTTTTAATCGATCATTTTGGTCTGTCTATCCTTGTTGGGTTGGTATGTCAGTCTAAACTAGTTTTTATAGGCAGACCAAAATGATCAGTAATGACCAAATTACCTAAATTAATTAGTAAATTGGTGAGTTTCTGAGCCCCTTGTTATTAACGATTTTGGGAGAAGAAAGGGTCTTCCAATTCAATTAATTGCCGGTATATATTTATTTTGTAAAATTACGTAGTTGAACGATAGACCGGATGGGCAGAATGCGTATGCTTCATTCAGAACTACTTTCCAAAAATTTCTTCTTTTAATGAATATAAAGTTTTGATTTTATAATATGTATTTACATGTTATGTAAAATGTTTGATTAATTTCTTTAATACCCCAATTTCGTGGTCCACTTGACCAATTAATATCTTACAATTAATTAGGGTTTTTAATTGAGATGAAAATGGCAAAAAGGAGGAAAAATTCAAATGGCGTGGTTGAGATGGGAAGTTGGTGTTCGAGTGGATCGAAGGCACGATAGCTCAAGTGGTAGACCAGTGGCATATCGAGACGAAGATCGTGGGTTCAAATCCCGCTTGTGCCATTGATTTTTTTAATCTCAATTAAAAACCCTAATTAGTTGTAATTTCTTTAATCTTATTTAATGATTTAATGTTTTAGGTACAAACCTCTAACTTCGAATAATGCATCTGCTGAGGATCTTACCCCTGATTATATGAATATTCTCGGGATGATTTTTAGCATGTGCGGCCTCATGATGAGGGTAAGAATATCACCTTGACAAATATACATGTACATGTCAAATATACATTTATATATGTTTTTCCATTTAGCTTAAATGGTGCGCTTGGGTGGCACTCTACTGTTCCTGCATCAGCTTTGCCAATACAAGGGTCAATGATGAAACGAAACAAATAATCAGCAGTTTTATGTAGGGAGTTGTTTTACAGTCAAAATTGAGCTATTTTATTTTGCTTAATTTTTGAAATTTCAGGTTGTCGATATCGGCCGTAGTCATGTCCTACCTTCAAAATCCCCAGCCTATGACTCCACCCTGGGCGCCTTATTAGTTTAAGAAAAGATAATATAAACGTGTTAAATATTTACAAATTGTATATAAATTAATTACAAAGTTAATTATTTAAATCAGAAATGTTGGTTCTGTTTGGTTTTTATTATATTGTTTCCATGAAATAATAAGAAAATAAAAGACTACAATGTGTTCAAATATATTGTTTTGTTTTTAGTGACCTTTACTGGATTTATATTTTGTTGATAGAGACAGAAGTTGTGTAAATAAAAGTTTATGTTGCCGATGTCTTAATGCAGTTATCAAGAAATTCTGCCTGGAAAGGAACAAAAATTAAATTTTGATGAGACAATATTATTAATAATTGATAATAGTTCCATTCACTCTGAGATATCCTACTCTTATTCATTCAAAATTATTACCTTTAATCTTACAATAAAAAATTTCTATATTATTTTATTTATTAATGATCATTTTGTTCCATTCCTGGTTAGGCCTGTCCCAACAATGAAGATGGCCAAATGCCAAAACGCACGCCAACCAGACCAATGCAAAAGTGATTGGCAACGATCAAATTGCAGGTTCATTACAGAACACATGGACAAATGGTGAAAAATGGCTGAATATATCAATACTGGGTGTATAGACAATAAACCAATGCTGATCATTTTCATAATTTTCTCATAAAAATATTGTAATATATGATAAATTGTATTATAATATGATCAATGATTACGGTGTCCGCAAGGTTTAGTCTTTGACACGGCGCTCATCACTGAAAGGTAAAGGTCCTGGGTTCGAATCCAGTGGCCCTGCATTCGAACCCGACATACAAATGGGCTTTTTTTCAGAAACACATGCACCCTGAGGGTTTATATGACCTCTGCTGTTGTGAACCCTCGTTTTTAAAAAAACGGGGATATACCAATTAGGTAAAGGAAAAATAATGTTCCAACGATTGAACCTTGAGAACACCATTGAGCCAAGTACCTGAAGAAGAATTAATTGCCAGTAATTACTGATTGAGGATTCATCAGGATTTGAATCTATTGTTAATAATTTACAAGGTTGGGGCAGACGGTTTTTTTATCCATGCCGTTATTTTATGCTAAGGCATATGTTTTGGTTTGTAAACATTTTTGTGTATTAATAAAGCATTATTATTATTAAAAATTATTAATTCACAAGGTTAACAAATATGATCATCTACAGTACTAAAACTTATGGTTTCAAGACATTCTACTATTCCAATGTAGAGGGAAGGGTGGTGGATCTCTATCCAACTTGGAGTTATGTTAAAACCATAAATTTCGGTATTTTAAGTCGATATTCATATTTATAGTTGATGATGTGTTTTGGTCTGCGAGCCAGTGAAACTGGACCTGTTTTTCACTGATGATGGCTCAATGCCGAAACATTTGAATAACTCAACAACCCGCTGAGTCTCTGCTGGATAAGCATGATATTCATATTTGTAAACATTGTGAATTTATTAACATTTCAAAGCCTTAATAAAGGGGGTGTAGTCATCGAAAGTCTGATAATCAAGCTTTGATAAAAAAAAAAAAAAAAAAAAAAAATGTATATAAAGTGAGTTAAGAAAACATAAAAAATGAGGCAAGTGGTAATTATTCAAGTCCTGAAAAACAGGATTTTAACATAAATTACATATCATTCAAACCAATACAAAAGAAATTATGCCAGCATTTTGAACATCAAAATAATATATGAATTATATTTGGACAATTTTTCATAGCAGATCAGAATATATCTTGTTATATGTAAAAATCTTTTACCCATCAGTGGTCTTCGTGGTCATAAAATTTATGGCTGTAGGTTGGTAATTGAATGCACTTTGGTTTTTAGAGTATCGAGAAAAATTTGACAACTTGGCAATAAAATACATAATTGAAGCATAGTTTGGGATTGTAAAGGTGTATAAATATAATCAATTAATGATATAAAGAAAAATATTAAACTGTTTACTTTGTGTATCATTAATTTGTAGTTGTTTGACATTAGTTACCATTTTGCCAGTTCTTTAATGTGTACGATAATCGCTAGATGGCACATCACAGTTTTTCGAAAGCACCGCAAGAATTCACTCAAATCTCAAACTTTACAACCAAGGCTGAACCAGCGATAATCTACGGACCAGCGATAATGTGTAATGGGTCTTATCTCAACCGTTCGACGAATTGTAGCCCCGACAGCATTAATTTCATAATACTGACCATAATAGACAAAGAATAAAAAAATACTTCCCAATGACGAAAGGGGTTCATTCACGATCCACACAATGAATATGGAAAAATGCTTATCGATCATTATAGGTACACCAAAATGCATTTGTTTCGTCAGCGCATGACATTTTACAGACTGAACTATCACTACATTTAAAAAAAGGAAAAATAACGAAGGAATTGTTTAAAAATATAAATTTAAACTAAATTTTCAGGTATAACCTATTCTTTTGCAAAAATGTTCTTATGGTGAACACGTATTTACCAAATCCAAATTTCGTTCCTTGTGTTAACTTAAACCCTTATTTCTCATAATTCTAAAAACTACTCAGAAATCGTGAGGTGCGGTCTGGTGTGATGTGGGTTTCAGAAAAACATTTTCATTATCGTGCCAACGTTTCGATCTTTATTGAGATCATCTTCAGGGCTCAATGTGTTGTCTTCTGTGTAATTGTGCCATTCTTGATAGCTATTGGACACTAGACATTATAGCTCATAATGAGCTTGGAAATATAGGTGTAGAAAAATATGTTGGATTTTGTTGGGCAGGGAATACAAACTTATGATTTCATTGCAAAAATTACAAAAAAAAAACTTATGTAAACCAATTTAATAAATTTGTGATGGGGGAGGGCGTCGGTGGCCGCAAGGTTTAGTCTTTGGCAAGGCGCTCGTCACTGGATTCGAACCCCGGACCTTTACCGACATACTTACAAATGTTTTTTTTTTCTTTCTTTCTTCTTTTCAAAAAGGCACCCTGAGGGTTTATATGACCTCTGCAATTGCGAACCCTCGTTAAAAAAGCTAATTTAGACCATTATTTTTCTTTACTCTAAAATCTAGATTAAAATGAAATATATTCATCAAAAAGACAACTTGTTTTTGATATAAACTGGACGATCCATGTTTCTGAACGAACAATGGTCCTCTTATTATTTTTATACGTCCATTAAAAAGATTATAATACTGACCAAAAGTACGTTTTGATTCAAAGATCCTTTAATTAGTTATTTCCAAAGATTAAAAAAATGTTTTCCAATTACAAACTGGATTTATTCCTGAACTGAATAATGAGCTTGGAAAAATCCCTACCGATAATTATTGCTATACCTAACCGAAAATATATTGGATTTTGTTTGTCAGGGATTACTACATTATCATTTCATTAAAAAAAAAATTTTTTTACAAAATAATTTAAAGAAGAAAAGAAGCTAATTTTTTTTTTTAGATATAACCAAAAACTACTTTTGCAAACCCGTATAATAATTTTTCTGTAAATTTATGTCATTATTTTTCATAATACAAAAAAAAAGTGTTTATCATGAACTGAATTCAATTTTTTCAAGTCAAAGTTTTTGTTGTACGCTTGACCATTATTTTTCAATTAATTAAGGTTTTTATTTGGGATAAAAACAGTCAGTGTGAAGAGCGGGATTCGAACCCACGACCTTCGGCCGCTACTCTTCAGGTGCTATAGCTCAGA
>CM077103.1:25508685-25557747 GCA_039619505.1 Cimex hemipterus | reverse complement strand
TCGAGAAAGAGCTGTACATTAGTATGTTCGCGAAAATCTGAATTCCACTCTCATAAATCGTAATGTTAGAAGGGTTTAAGGTTTTTCAAAAATTAATATCAGCCATGTACTTCAGGCTTGAAGTTTTAAACCATATCGGTCTCATCTTATCCAGGGACTTCGGGAACTCTGAATATGACAGGAGTCTATCGTTCCTCTAACAAATGTCGACTTGGTATGCTGAAAAAACGTTCTTCCATCCATCCTATGAGCGGAAGAATCCAAGTTCACCTCAAATGCATACTAAACCGTTGAAATTTTCGAACATGGGCAAAAGAAAATCTGACAATTTTGTTCTCTTGTCATCATTCAACAACAAGCAGCATTCAAGTTCAACAGCATAAACGTTATCGGAAATAACTTGATTAGACCTTATTTCTATGAAAATAATTTAAATCGTGTTCAGTTCCTCAATTTTTTGAGGGAGGTTTTACCCACACTATTATATGATGTACCTCTGCAACGAGAATGACTGATTCTCTACCTTGATGGATGACCCGCACACAAATCTTTGCAGATGAGACTTTATATGAATCGTCACTTCCGGGATATGTGGATAGGACCTCATGGCTCTGATCTATTGGCCTCCTCTGTCATTTAACTGGACTTGATCACTTTTCTGTGGGGCCGTTTAAAAAACAGTGCTACGCGGCGAAGGCTAGAAATCGCTCAACTATCTCCTTTGACTCTTTGAACAACAGTGAAGACTGGTCAAAAGAGGCCTTACGAAAGCGATTAACAAATACCAAACAAAAATTTTTTTTCTCAAACTTTTTACCTTAGTTTTGTCATTTTTTGACGAATTTAAAATCATAGTGCACCATTGTTTTCGGCGTAATAAATCCTTTAAAATGATGTGCCTGCATGTATAGGGTCATATTTGAAATTTTGAAGTTGAACTGAGCCTGGGGTACCCTGTATAATTTTTCTTCAAAAAAAGTCAAAAATTGAAATTAGATTAAACAATATTAAACAAATTTGTTTATAGCTTTATATTAGTTCAAGAGAAATTCGACCGAGCGATCTAAAAATGACACCCTGAATATCTCGTTTTTTTCCGCTTTCTCATGGACTCCTATTCATCATTTCATATTAATTCAAAACGAATCTTTTTTTATTTTTAAGAATTAAACTATTACTTATATCATTGATAACAGAGAAATAAATTAATAGAAAAGGGAACGATAAATTAAATAAATGATAAATGTTTCACTGGAATCGTGAAAACTTAACGTTGTCGTTTTGTCAGGCAAAAGTATACAATTAAAAAGCAATAAACAATTGTCCATGTAACGTTAAATTTATGTACAAAATGAACATTGACAACATAACATATGATTCAATTAATTAATAACACTTAAATGATCATTACCTTTTATACTATTCTTTTATACACCCTTATACCTATCGGTTTCTCTCTCTCTCTGACTGTCACTCACTCACTTACTCACTCCCTATTCTCAATCTCTCCCAAATACATTCATTTTTTTCTCTTGGCTTTCTAATCAATTTTTATTAATCATTTCCTCTTATACTTCTATACATTACTCCTCCCTTTGCTCTCTCCCTCTCTCTGTTCTTTCTTCTTCTCCTGTCTCTCGTCACTGTTCTTCTTTCTTATGCTCTTTTTCTTTATTATGTATTTTTTGTTTTGTTTGGTAGCGTTATTGGTTTAAGAGAAACTCGGCCGGGCCATCTAAAAAGGACACGATGTATAGAGAGAAAGAGTGAGTGTTAGGGGGGAGAAACGGAAGAAATGCGTTAGATGCATGGCATAAATAAATGAAATATAATATTGCGTATATAAAAAGGAAGAAAAAAAAAAGAGCTGAGACTCAGAAAGAGGGTAGTATAAATGAAAGTAACGCGATAAAATCCCCGTGACAAGTCTGGCTGTTGTCTAGAAGAGAGGGAAACCGTCTACGTGGGGTGGAAAGGAAAGGAAGGGGGTGAAAAACAAGGGGTTGGCGGGGGAAATTGGACGGTAAGAGACAAGGTTGGCAGGATTGAAGTGGGGGCTCGAGATCCGAGGGCGACCGTTTCAGTTTTAGTTTTGTGCTGGGAAGTGATGCGAGTAGAGCCATGTTGATGCCAAACAGTGTCGCCGACCTCGGCTCGAGTGAAGCCCTCGTGAGCACCCTCGCTGGACTCGGCACTGGACAGTCCGGCCACAAAGACACGACATGGACGAAGCTTTTTGTAGGCGGTCTCCCGTATCACACGACAGACAAGTCACTTAGAGAACATTTTTCTGTCTTCGGTGACATCGAAGAAGCCGTCGTCATTACTGATAGGCAAACTGGAAAAAGCCGGGGCTACGGATTCGTAAGTCATGATTTTTATATACTTCTTTACACCGCCTATTGTCTTGATATACAGACTCAAAAGTTTTTTCTTTTTCTGATGCCACTCATTAAAAAAAAAAAAAAAAAAATACAGTAGAAAAGCTTTAAAAAACCCAGAACATAAAATTTTAAAAAAATTTAGAAACACTATTATAAACGATTTCGAAATAGATAAACTTTTAAGAAGGGAGGTTTTCCGGCGCCATTTTAAAAAGACAGCAAGACACCAAAACCGGCTTTTTTCATGGTTAATTTGTTATTTTTCTTATAATATTTTGATCTAAGGACTTTTTTTTTACTTCATATTCCAAATAAATAAAGGCAAGGATGTGAATTTTGGTTAAGAAAATATATTCCCTCCTCTCCAAGGACCTTTCAGAAGATAGCCAATGATGCAAGTTGTCGATTTATCTTTATAATCCGACCTAATCACAAATCGATTGGCGAATTAAAAAAAAAAAAAAAATGGGGAAAATTATAAATAGATTAGCGACCGTTGTAAAATGCTTATTATATTTGTTTTGACGAAAAGTCTTCGTTATTGGTAAAAATGGTGGTTTATTTTACCAACTTTTTCTCATTGATCTTGTACGTGCTTGTTACAATTATGTGGGAAAAGACTTTATGCGCATTTAATAAATTATAGTTTAAGAAAATTTCATGCTCGATAAAGGCAGCATGAATGATTTTATGACTTTTATTTCCTTTGGTTATTTATGTTGTCCCTTATTGTCAGTTTTGTTTTCAGATTTGACAATTTTTTTTTTCAATTTTTATTTACACGTTGTGTTTGGTGAATAGTATATATATCTCGAAATAAAATCAATTTTATTATTTTATTGCTACGTTTGTCATAATATGCCATCTTCTTTGCAATGGGTTTCTGGAATGTTTCAATAAAATAATAAGTTAATTTAAGTTTTACCCGTTTTTAACAATGAACTTAAAAAACATGGTGAAATAAAACTATCAATAAAGGAAAAAGAACAAGAAGGAAAAAACACGTTCAATACACAAGTACAAAAAGAACGAAAAATTTGCTGGCCATTACAAGTCCGTATGTCAGTCGATTCAGTACATTTTTACTTATTAATTTAATCTATAAATTTTAAAAAAATATTACATTTTTTCTTGAGTACAAATGTACAATGATTTTGTACTGTACATTGATAAATAAATATAGTCTTTAGGGGTTAGGGGTAGTAAAATTGATAAAAAGTAAAGACAGTCTTACAGGAAAGAGAATTGGAAGGAGAAAAATTTGACAAATTATATTATGTAAAATTGTATTTCTAATACATAATGATAGACAAAGGAAAAAACAACTGGACTCTTATTGTGTTGTTCATTTCAAAGCTTATGAATATAATAATAAAAATTATTTAATTATGATCGTTTTAATGAAAATTGTTTAGAGATAGAATAAATTGTCAAATAAATTTTAATAATTTACTAAATGATTTTCCTGTGTGTTGGCGGATTTTCTTTAATTAAATATTTTTTCAAAAATAAAATTCATTATTTTCTGATCTAGTTTCATTTGGCTTATATTAAAAATTTTTTTCTCTTTCCATTCTCACGCTCTTTTCTTTACTTTCTCTTTCTCTTCTCACACTTTTTTATTCTCTTTCTCTCTCAACTTCTCATTGTTAAGAGTGGTCAAATTCGGCCAATTCAATGTAACTATGAATAAAAAAATAATCAATATTTCTTACCTTTCCTCTCACCCTCTCTTTCTTCTCTCTCTCTCTCTCTCTCTCTCTCTCTCTCTCTTTGACACACACACACACGCACGCACAGAGATGGAGAGAGAGAGAGAGAGAGAGAGAGAGAGACCCTTTCTTTTTCGTTTTTGTTTGTGGGTGTAAAAAAATATTACCATTACCAATTGTTTTGTTAACATTTTTGTGCATAGTTCTTCACATGAAAAATGACCCAGGGAATGTATGTAATTTATACGTTCCCGACGAATAAAAGGATGACAATAAAATATTGAAAACTATGGAAGCACAGTTCAATATTGATTTGAATAGCAGCTATTAATGTAGAAAGTAATTTTAAAAATACATAAATTGTGGGATTTATGGACGTTTTAAAATGATTATAATCTGTAGGCGTTTTTTTCTTTTCAACGGTCGTTTCTCTATTCACACCAGCGCCACGTGCTTGTTGGGGCTTTTTCGACTTCTGTTCTATTTTTTCTTTCTGATACGTGATGCTCATAAATAGAAATTCCGTTGTATAGACTACGTATTTGTAAATGCCTGTTTATTTAAGCATTACTATAGAATATACCTTACAAGTGAAGTTTCGTATGTTTGGATTTTTTTCTTAACTAACTAATTTGTACTATTAGCCTGCGTACTTTAACGGTAAAACGTAAGAAAGAAACAATTTACAGGCGTTATATATTTATGGATTATTTATTGTACAGGTAGTGTGATTAACTGGAGCCGGGAGGCAGATAAAACACTTTTAATATTAGATATGAACGTAAAAGTAAATATAACGATATAAATTTCTACATTAGATATGCCATGTTTGCTTGGCTTATTATGAATCTTTCTTATGACCGTTTCAAGAGATATAGTCATAGAAAAAATTATTTTCCGAAAACGTTTCAAATAATTAATTTGTTAGTCGCTTTCAGCTAAGATTTAACATAATCTGGGATGGATTAATGTTAAATTACATCACACTGAAAGCCAAACAACATATTTAATGCGTCTGTATATGTGTGCTGTTTTATGCGTCATGTTTGAGGATATCAATAGTGTGAAGCAGTCGAGAAATTTCTGAATTTCTTTTTATCGAAAACCTTTTTTGGCATTCCCTCTTAAACTGGTATATGTTGAATTTAAAGACTGCCACGGACGTATTGATGGTATCTACACTGATGCCTCACTTCAAGTATGCCCTGAAAATCCTTAATCTCCTTAATTCCGCCTTATAGAAGTTACCGCCCTTGCGATTATAAAACACAGGACTTTCTGTTCCCACTGGCATACTCTATTTCATAAATATTCCACCTCACACAACGTAACTATTAATAATATCTCCGAACGGAAAGGTACTCTTGATTATCTTCTTGCACTGATCAATGTACGTCATTGGGAGGATTCTGTGAGGCTTGCTAAGACAACTCGTTTTTTGCTTTGTAGGGATCTCAGTCATTCAGTTGCCTTCTATTGCGTCCAAGTCCAATCTTCATCTGAACTGGGTAATTTGTCATGTATTTTTAATATGAGGTGTGGGCTGCTTTGGTTAAATCACACACCCTGGATGCCGTGCTCTCTACGCAACTCTAAGGTCAGAGAGGACATGTTTCATTTCTTAGCAGAATGTGAAATTTTAAAACAAATTCTTAGGCTATAAATGAACTAATTACTAAGCTAAATTCTGAACCGGCTCCACTTGTAAAATATTACAGACGTGCTTGGCAATACAGGTGTTATAGAACTTAATATTTGTACAATTTGAGTTCAATTTCTTTCTTTATGTTATTATTTATACTGTCTATTAGGTTTCGTGGTCCGATTGACCAAATAAATTCTTTCCAATTAATTAATCTTTAATTAAGGGTTTGGTTGAGATAAAAAAAGTCAGTGTGACGAGCGGGATTCGAACTCACGATCTTCGGCTAAATACGCAGCAGTCCTACCACTTGAGCTCTCGTAACATCGATAAGCCATAAAATGGCAAAAAGGAGGGAAAATACAAAAAGTGGGGTTGCGATGGGAAGTTGGTGTCCGAACGGATCGAAGTCACTCGAGTGATAGAGCAGCGGCGTATTTAGCCGAAGGTCGTGGTTCGAATCCCGCTCGTGACACTGACTTTTTTTATCTCAACCAAACCCTTAATTAACGACTAATTAATTGAAAGTTATTTATACTATGGATTTACTTTCATGTTCTTTATTTTGTTCACTTTTTTTCTATTGTGGGTTTAAATTACTCATCCGTAAAGCTAACTCTAAGTACCTTAATATAACACGTTTCTACATTATCGTTATTTAAACCTTATTATACCTAAATCTAACCCTATGTAGCCTAACCTAACTATACCTAAACCTTAAACTTAATATAACCCATCCTCACACTAACCGAAATCTAACTTAACCGACTACTGCCCTAACTCATTCCTAAACATAACCCTCTATAACCTAACATATCCCAAACTCTACACTAACAACAACCATGATCTAAACTAATATAACCTAACCCTCGTCCCTAACCTATCCCGAGTTAAAAAAATGGAGTAAATATTTGGAAAAACTTTTTTTTTTGTGCTTTCATAAAATAGCGCAAAAAACAATCATGTGCTAGTTTCCAATTTGGGAAAATGCTAATCCTTTATGCATAATTGCCTGAAACATGTAGAAGTCCTGTATAATTTTATAAACCTACTAGAACACCCAATTCTTTTGTTGATTTCTTCATGTTTTCATTCACCTCCGGCAGACGGGGTTTTCTATGCCGTAGTGTGCTTGGCGTGGGGTTTATTTAATATTACTGTATCATAACAAATAAAATACTGTTACTATTAATTTATTGCATTGAGTTTTTTTTTTATTCTGTCTGTTTTAATTCGACCCCCGCCGCATGTTCGGCCGGCACACGAATTAACGTACATATGCATGCACCATGAACCTTTGTGTCCAGAAACCGTGTCAAACCAAACACGTGTTCGCCGACAGCTGCCTCCGTTTCTTCTGGCCGGACCTTTTGTTAATCCACGCTCGGCATAAATCACACGAAAAATAACTGTTAACGTCCTATCTTGAGATATTCTCCCCATCCGTTCTGGGCAGTGAAGGTGAAACGGGCGTTGGTGTCCAGCATCTCGATAACATGTAAAAATCAAAATGAATTTTATCGCTCTCAAAGGGAAATTATTAAATTGAACCGGACACCATTCAATTCCAAGTTATTCGAACTTCCAGGGATAAAATTAGGATGAGGCTTTTCGGATCAAAATGATATTTAATAAGCCATAATAAACTGTGTATATATTAGTTTGTATTATTAAAACCATGGGATTTTTTTCTCAAACCGTTATCATCTTGAAGTGTGTGGAATATTCATACTGATTGGAGCCCGGTGAATATTATGTAATTCTGAAGCCGTAGCACTACATATTATGGGCAATAATTCGTTCGTTTTGAACAGCTCCAACGAATTGGACTAAATATCTCTTTAAACAATTAAAAAACATTAATTCAGGTTTATCCAAGGTGATGTTCGTATTCATTCACTTATTTTTTAAATAAACAAAAACATAAAGGGTTTTGTAGAAAAGGGGAACGAGGAAAGGGACAAAGGTTTGAATAAAAGAGCGTGAATATTGAAAAAAGTTAGAGGCCTAGTTGTAGCGATGGGAAAAAGCTTCCACACGGCATGACGAGTGTACTATTGTAGTCAAATCAACAATTCCATTAATACGACAGTTTCCTCGGAAGGCGACATAGTGGTTTCTGTTTTCAAATCCCCACCCCGTTCAATATTCAATTACAAACGAAATTAATAATCAGCAGAAAAAGGAGATGCTTTGTTATACAAAGCGGAATCGGGCTAGAAATCGTCCAACGATAAAGCGGTGTTGAAAAAGAAAAGTGTCTATGTGCAGGTTCGCGTATGTCAGCTAAGGAGTTTGTACAGTGAAAATGGGACTAACGTATAGGAAAATTTAAACAACCTTTTCGTTTATTCACTACTAACATGTTTTTCAAAAATTTAACGACCTTGACTCAGAAAACGGAGCCTGTAAATAAAAAGTGCAAACTGACCGACTGGTGGTTCTAATTGCCCGACCGTTTGAACTGTTTGAACCAGGATAACCTTATTATTCTAGTACTGTATGTTATTACAGTTACAAATTGGGCTGTGCATTATCGATCTTGTTATTTCATTATTTATAAAATAATTTCTAGAATTTTTTACAAAAAAAAAAAAAAAAAAAGATTAGGTGAGATATGGGTACTGTTCAGGCGATTTTGTTCTTTTACATTCTGAAAAATCACTTACCCTAATTTTTATCAATATTTACTGATTCAACTTGGTCGATTCTTCGAGAAGTAATACTGCTTTACTTGGAAAAACGTTGAATTTTTCGTAATCATATTAATTAAGTATCGACCAATTGAAACTTTTCGACATGCAACATCAAGCACAGAAGTTTTTAAAAAATATTAAAACTCATTGGACAGTTAACAGAAGATTTTTGTCTAAAGATTGCATTTCGAAAAGAAATTCCTATAGGGATGATGAATTTATTTATTAATGAATTTTAAGATTGCGCCAATTTTATTTTTAGTTTTAGGATCGGAAAACTTAGATTGGTCATCGCCAGCCCTTTCCTTCTTTGCTATTCTTATCTTATTCACGTTTATCTATTAATTTCTTTCACTGTTTCTCCAGCCAAGTTATGATATAACGGTAACCAACTCTCTTTTCTTTATCCTATTGGTAGCTTCCTCTGTACCTCAGGACGTCGTTAATTGTGGATAAAATACCAGAAATGCACAGGAACAAGATAAAAATATAATAGTCCGGTTATATTCACACTACCCAAGAGTACTGGTTACACGTCGAGGTAATTGGGTATATGCCCTTCTATTCACGCTAATAAATGAAAATCACACTTTCATTTTCACTACCCCAGAGTTTCGACATTCCTCGGGGTAAATGGGGATTTTCCCCTCAATTCACACTAATAAATTCCATTCACACATTCATTCTCACTACTCCAGAGTACTCGCCTTTTCTCGGGATATTTGGTGATAAACCTTGCCATTCACGCTAATAAATTACATGTACGCACCACAAATCATTCACACCATCCCAGAGGACTCTTTATACTTATACTTTTTATACTTATTACTCCTCGGGGTAAATAGGGATATGCCCCTCCATTCACACTAACAAGTTACATACACACATTCATTCTCATTAGTTCAGAGTACTCGATATCGAGTATTCTTCGGAGTAATTTGGGATAAACATTGCCATTCACACTAATAAATTGTATGTAACCACCCAAATCATTCACACTACCACGGAATACTCGATATTTGTCGGGGCTGCTAAGCCTCTCCATTCACTCAAATAAATACATTCGTTTCAATAAATAACACGTCACATACTTGAAGGTAGAAAAAGATCTACATAAAATTAAAGCTTTTATAGTGTCTGAAGGCAGCATAGATCATTCTGGATGTCTATATGTATTTCTTTCCTTGGAATCTGTTATTAAATGCTTTACCGTGACAATCCTTCCACCCAACGGGCACATATGTGGTCTTTTCCCCATTAGAAGGTGGCCGTGTGCGATCTTGGTATAACATATGCGCAGCATGTTAAGTATAATCTTTTTTCTTCAAGACCTGCCTCCGCTTGTGAGGGACCGATGTGTTTTTGTACAGTGATGTCAGTTCGATTTGTTTCTTTCGTTCCAGTGGATTCTCCAGTCGTTTTTATAGCATTAGCAACCGTTCTTTGTAAATCCAAAGGACGAACAGAGTTGGTGGGGTCGTCCCAAGTATTGAAATTTATTACTTCTCTTTTATTTCTTTCTTTCTTTCTATTGTTGTCTTCTTTTCTTTGTTATTGCTGCCATTATTTACATTTTATTTCTTAACTGATTTTTTTTTTGAAATAACAAAACATTGGGTCTGCGATGTTAAGAAATAAATATATCATGTAAAACTGTAAGTCAATAAGTACACTAGTACCTCAATATTTTTTCCATTTTCATGTACTTACACCTGTATTAATGCTGCACATTGAGTAAATTTGATAATATCTTGAAACATAACAACGCAAGCACAAAAATGTATAGAAATAACAAATAAAAAGGAATTGTTCAGTTGGTAGCAATAGTCACTGTTAACCGGCCTATGGACGATCAATATTATTGGACAATATTTTGGGTTGTGCAATTTAATTGATCGTGTGTAGACGATATTGAAAGTTTGTGCAATACATTGAACGATTGACAAAAAGTTGAAAATATATTGTATAACCTGGAAAATTTTGCACCTTCTGTTAGCCTTATTGCGTAATATCAGTTAGTTTGTATAGTACAAACATATGGTACAGTTCGCATGCTCGTAGTTTCACAAAATATTGCACAAATTTCAATATCGCCTTCAAACAAAGTTTTGTGCAAATTATTGAATGCTAAGAGGCAACCGTCAAATTATTGTGCAATCTATATTGTACAGTAATAATCACCGTCTATGGGCTTCTTCATGTATAAGCGTGAATCCTGTCAATGTTATTGAGGAGGGCACGAGGCCAGCGACGCTTCAGCTATCGGGAAGGATTATCTGGAAGGGTGTGTGATGAAAGATTTCAATGTCAGGATAATTGTTTGTGAAATATATAGCTGTTTTTGGGTACTTCAGTGACATATTGGATATTATGGTCGATGGTTCAAAGGATTTTAGATTGTAGGGAATGGATAAGAGATTGGAACGTTTTGCTGAACACCAAAGTTCGATGCTGAATGTCCAAATGGGTCTCTAAATGGTAATATAAATAAGCCGCTTATTTTGTGGAGTCAGAATGGATCGTTTGTCCACCGGTCTTTGAAGAAGACGGCCTTTTAATTTTTGTCTTTTGTGTCGCTTGTGTGGTGGTTTCCAAGTAATCATTTGTCAATCTACAGCCCACTGTAGTGAATGGCCAGCGAGGTCCAATGTAGTTGGTGAGTGAAGGATGTAGATGTATTAATCGGATTGTGTAATATACTGCGCCCTTAAATAGCTATTGTAACCCCCGGCTTTGTTTATAGCACACAGTCATACTAGCTCATCAAGGAACTTGATTAGTAGATCCGTCTCATTGGTTGAATTTCTTCTACCGTCATATTGTACACCACTGTTTGTTGGTAGGTTGTGTTGTGGATCTGCATTTGCCGTATTGGATTAAGCTAATCTTCTTCATTAGAATTCGAATTCACAGTTTTTCCTTTTTCCTTTGATGCACTTCATTATTTCATTCTTCTTCTAAAGGGATACTTTCATAGCAGTGGCACGAATGGTGAAAGTACCATGTTCACATTTCTGTGCTCAAAGGATGTGACATGTCTACAGCTTTCTGATAGAGGTAACAGTACCTCTATGAGAGCAAATGCTGGCGGTATCTTCAGTATTGAAATGTGAAGGATAGTTTCAGAAAAGATAGGAATGTGTGCGGTATGTACCGTGTAAAAGATGTGTTGTAAAAGATGCTTCCTTGTGGTACCCCTGTATCTATGATCGCCGGCTGAAAGAGCCACTGATGACTTAAAAGTACCTGCCGATTAAACAGGATGTTAGGTAGTAGGATGGAGGACGCTTTTAAGCTTTCAGAACAGCTCCGAGTAACCCCATCGAAGGTTTGGTTGATATCTAGAAATATACCGGAGCCGCTCCTTCGCTCAGGAACGGTAGCGATGATGTCTCAACCCTCAATGTTTTGCTAATAAAAGCGTATAGCATTATTCATTAGCATTCAACTTCAATTAATCAATTACATTATTTTACATATTACTTCACATCGGGCAACATTTTTTCACGTAGCGATATTTTCAAGGATCTATTAGGAGTTCAAATTTTATAATGGAAGGGTCATAAAAGTAATACATTTTATTGAAAATTCTAACAATTTGAACATAACAGGGGTTTGCTTATCTATCTTTTTTAATCAATAAATAAAAGGACAAGTAAAACGATGTTTGTAGTGCTTGCATCTTAAAGTTATCCTGCCAAGAATAGATAACTGGCTGATTAACAAAATTATTATTTCTATAACTGGAAGAACCGATCAGATAACGTTTCAGAGGCCAAGGGATTCTCGTTACGATAGGAGTTTAAGGGTCGGCCCTTTCACCAAGGACGAGATAATGAGTTTCTGTCCCCTTTTCGCTTTTTCACAGGACTTGCTTATAATTAGAAAGTGGCATTATAAAACGGCTCTTGGATGTATTTATTACATAGATCCCAAAGCTGTATTTCTTAATAACTCAACTTTTCGCCCTTTTGAAACCGAAGTGTTTCTTCTCGAGGAATGTTCTCTAAGAGCCAGAGTTTTAGTGATGTCAGTACATTCTTCTCTCTTTAAATACAACTCAAGCAAATATAAATCCTTGTAACGCCTACCAGTCCGTTCTAGAGGACGAGCTTTTGTCAGCATTTTGATCATAAATGATGCACTCTTGTCCGCCCATCTAACTTTAGCGTCATTTTGGATTAACACACATTTACGTAATATCCACTAACTTCCGGTCAAAAAAAATTAATGCGGTTTTCAACAGACACAATGTAAATGAATTAAGCCGGCCTTCAAATACGAAGTTTTGAAAGAAACTTTAATATCAAATTAAAATAAAACATTTAACAGATTAGATATGCCATTCCGTCCTCTGGTTTGTAATATACTTTTCCCGGGATCATTGTTTAACGAATGTTGAACTGTAGAATGAGTCTATTAGGCCGTGACCGCGGACATCCGCTTTCTTGTTTCCCCCCTTTTTTTTCCAAATCGCATCCGATAACATGAAATTCTTCCCTGTATATTTTTTGACAAGTTTGGTCGAAAAGAATAGTGTGTAAATCCACCGGCCTGGTAATCAAAATGCAACGCTTCGCGCAAGTGTTGAAGATAAGAGCTTTTTGTTTTTGGTCTATAGTTCTAGGTTTGATAAGCAAAAACTTAAGAGTATCAAACATCGTAATAAAAAATGTTACTTTTTTAAACCGTACTAAAACGCACCCTTCTCTATATAAAACAGTAGAAATAGTCAATGTCTCTCTTCTCCCTGCTTATATCCCTGACCAACCACTGCAACTCGCCAATGCAAAATCTATCGAAAACGACCACATTTAAATAATTATTGTGTCTCGATCGACTCTACTCATTACAATATAATTATGTTAATTGTTCGCATTTCACACAAATAAAATTAACGAAAATGGAACGAGTTAATGCCTTGCCTCTCCCTACTTATAACCGTCAAAAACTAGCCAATTATCTGAAACGACGAAATTTAAAGAATTCTAGTGGCTTGATCATCTACAATCATGACAAGATTCTTCTGTTTATCTTGTGCATTTCGCAAAACTGGAACGAGTCAATGCTTATAACTATGACGAAACACTGAAACTACCAAAATGTCAAAATAATCGGAAACGGCCAAGTTTATTATGTTTTGAGGCTTGATTGTCGTCAATAATCACAAGGATAATTCTTTGCCTCGTTTGCGTAGGACACAGGTACAATTCGCAGGAACTGGCAGTGCCTTCCCTCTCACTTTATCTTGGCCCAACCACATAAACTGTCAAATGCCAAAAATATTAGAAGCCGCCAAATGTAAATGATTCTTGCGTTTTGATAGACTACAATCAAAACAAGACTTCTTATATCGTTCAAATTAGACACAGGCACAATTCGCATAAATGGAACGGTTCAGGTTTCCTTTTCCCAGCTTATATCCCAGACCAACCACTGAAATAGGCTAAATCCCAAAATTATAAGAAATGGGTCAATCCCTTGCGTCTCCCTGCTTATATCCCAGCCCAATTACTGAAATAAGGTAAAAGCCAATCAGAAATGGCTAAATTTAAAAATTCTCGTGACTTGGTCGACTCCAGTCATTGCAGTACACATGCACATTGTTGCGAATAAAAAAAGTGCAATTCCTTGCCTCTCCCTGCTTATATCCTTTATCAACCACCGAAGCGGTGACCAAATGCCGAAATTATCGGAAACGACTTTTAAACAATCCTAGGACTATAAAGTTTGATCATCTACAATTACCAATATTATTCTGTATCCTTCTCTGTCCCCTCGAATTCCTCTATCTTTATCTTTCATTTTGTTTACATTGGTTCCAACCTTTTATATTTCTTATTCATTTGTTATTATTTTTCTTAATTTTATTTTACATTATTGATATAATTTTAATTGTTTCTTTTTTATTTCTAGTTATTTTATCTGTTTGTAAGACGGGTGTTACGTACGTAAGTTAGTGCTTTGCATTTCCCTTCTTATATCCCTGATCAATCACTAAGAAAACCTTGAATGATAGGGTATTATAAAAATGAAATAGCTCTTGTTGCTTGTTCGAGTCCAGTCATTGCTATACACTTTACATTATTCGCATTTGATGCAAGAAAAAATGGCATAAATGGAACGAGTTATTGTCTTGACTCCTCCTGCTTATATCCCTGACAATCCATTGAAACTGTCAAAATGCGGAAACGTTCAGACAGATCAAAATAGTGTGTTTAGATTTACCAGGATCATCGGAAACGGTCATACAAAAATTTGTATTTTATCCATTATTCCATTTAGCATAAAGTACAGTTGGACCTGACGAAGAAAAGATGCACAAATGAATAATATACACGCTTAGAAATGAATTAAATTTATAGAATCACTAATTATTATCTATTATTCACAGGTTTGATTCTTGCAAAATAATTGCTCATAAATAGAATTGCATCAATCTTAAAACAGCGATTACTAGAGATAAAGTCGTATTTTTCCCCTAGGGCTAAAAAAGAAAAGGAATGGACGTTTAGAGCTTAATGAAATCGTCCTTTCTTCCCTTAAATGGCTCTTATCCTGGGAGAAAGGTATTAACCGACGTGAAGGGCCAATTCCGGGGTGAAGTCCTTTAAAAACCAAAGGAAGTGAAGGATCAGCTGAGGCGGAAATGACGATGTGGGCTTCCCATCTGGGACAGCTGTTTGGCCATCGTTCGAATCGGTACATTTCGGCATAGAAATCAGCAATTGTAATTGTTCCGACGGTGTATTCAGACTGTCGTGAAAGAGATAAACGCGCACGATGATAATGTGGGATTCCCCCTCCGTTATCGGTTTGAGATTACAACAAACGTAACAACTCTAATCAAACCGAGATTGAGTGTTTCTTATCGTTTCTTAACACCTCGACGGGTGTCGCATCGCGATGTATGAAACAGTGGCCTTCCGATACGTCCAAATGGAGAAACGTTTCCCGGCGAACCATGCCGTTTCCTATACAACGAAGCTCTCCTTTTTTACGCATCAAACAAAAACCAATACTCAGCAATATACTTCCTAAATAAAACACATACATATTCCCTCAAATTCCAAGAACATATATAAAATTTTCTTTTAAATATTAGAAGATCAACTATCGAAAAATAAATATGCATTCTGGGTTTATTTACACCGCGCAGATTACATTCTCGGTACCGTTTATATAGTTTGTCTTGTTTCTTTATGTAAACAATTTGATAACGTGGAAGCATGTTTAAACTGAGCGAAACATCTAAGGATTTGACTGGCCTTCATGCAATTTGTTTAAAGAATTGTGAACACTTTGGTTTCCTACTGAATCCCGAACTCATGGACTTTTATCTGTATAATATTGAAAGAGAAAAAAATTGGAAATATGTTTTGCACTTTGTCATGAAAATCACGACAATTTGTTAAATTGATTTTTTGTTTATCTTTTTTTTTGTATAATAATTTTCAAGTAAAAGTATTATTTTTAACAAGGAAGTAAAGGTCATTTAATTTTCAATTTATTTAGAAAATTCTTATTTTGTATTGTTTAATTTGTTAAGTCAAGAAAATTGAAAACTTTTGCTGGTTGTAACATATTTAACATGATGTTGAAGAGTAGTATAGTTACATTTAGGTTGTTTTAAATACACCGTGTTAAAAAGTCATAATGGATACTGTTTGAAGTTGGTCATATTTTAGTAAATTTAGTTTATTTTATATGTCGTAAATCGAACTGTCATAATTAGTCTTAATTTAGAACATGAATTTACACGTATTTGAATCTTATGTTTATTTTCATGTAGGATTATTAGAGTTTGTACAGATTTTTACGTTTTTGTTGTACATTTAATTGTTTCATTAAACGCATATAATTAAGAGAACACTTTATTGTAAATAAACAGGGTTTGTTCCTTCCGTCATAGTCGATTATCAATATATACTTCCACTGTTTTTAACTCAGTTCTTCTAACAGTATGTTGACAGCTTTTACAAACAGAATTATATAAATTAATTGCGGATAATCTGAAATCATGCATATCGATTTTTTAGAAATTATTATCAAGCCATGCTCATCAGCGCAAAATTTAAATAAAAGTCCGAACTAACATTCTCTTTAACCTTTAGTTAAGATGAAAAAAGAGTGTCTCAAGCGGGATTCGAACCCATGACCTTCGGCTAATTACGCTTCTAACACTGACTTTTTACCTCAACCAAAGCCTGAATTAATTGCAAAGAATTTATTTGATCAAGTGGATCACGAATCCTAATAAAATTATTTATAGTTTGGGTCAGGTCTGTTAAAGGTGATCCAACAAATAAGTTAAACCCGTCGGTAAACATTATACGATGACAATATTTAATGGCACTACATATGTTGTTTACACATAGAATAAACAGTATAAAGGTCAATGAGGTTCCTTGCAAAACTCCATGATTGATAGCCATCCAACTAGACATGTCATCTTTATACACATTAAAAAATTGAAAGATTTCAAAATGGCTAATAATAATTTATGATTTAAACTATTAAAAACAGGTTAAAATCTATAGCAGTGAGCCTAACCATTAGAAAATAACCATTCTTTTTTCTAATAGAGTCAATTAGAGTTGCTTGTGTCCTGTGAATTTTTTTCAAACCTGACTGAAATTCATTAATTATTAATATAACTGTTGAATGATGTTATAAATAATTTTGTCCATATTATTAGGTAATGTGGAGAATTTTTTTTACGTAGGTATTACCAATTTGTTTTTCAAAATAGTAGGAAATGTGGCAGTGTCATCAGCGTCATGAGAAACAAGAGAGAATATAGGAGAAATTAATCATGTATGACGGTTGAAATGAAATTATGTTATGAAGAAAACGAGAGGGCAGCAAAAGCAAATGTACAAAAGTAAATGATGAATAAGAGTTGATCACAAAGCTAGAAAACGAGGCAAAGAGTGAGTAAATTAGAGAAATGTAGTCTTTGGGATAGTATGATATGTGACAGTTTCGACAGCAGCATATGAGAGAAGAGAGAATAGAGGAGAAATTAAGATGAAGAAAACGATAGGGGAGTATATAACAGCAAAAGCAAATGATGAATAAGAGTTGATTACAAAGCTACAAAACGAGGCAAAGAGTGAGTAAGTTAGATAAATGTAGTGTTTGGGTGAGAGTTAGAGTGCAGAAGTGAATGTATGATGCAGAGAACGAGAGAAATGAATGAATTTAAAGAAGAGTAAGAAGAATGGTACACGAATTTGAATGTGTGTGAGAGAGAGCACGTATTCGATCATCAACTTTACTTATAAAACCGTTGCTTTTTGTGTGTCAACTTGTTGTTTTTATTACTGTTGAGTAAAATAATGTTAATTAATCATGCTTTTAACTCAATGAAGCTTAATGATGACATTTCGTCAATTAGATACTGACTAGAGGATGATGTTAAAATAATCAGCTGTGGAAACAACGTTATAACCCAATGAAGCAATACAGTACAGGTCATTTTTGTAAATTAAAAAAAAAGAAAGATTTTTGGTGGATTTTTTAAGTTCCTTATTCGTTAGGTTTTTGTTTGTACATACGGAAATAACTAGTTATTCATAAGAAAATGATAGCTTTGGTCAACGTGCTTTACGTGTGTCCCAAGAGCAGTTGCTATGCACGGGGTGGAATGTCACGCTCGAGTTGTTACTCCATTCGGTGAATGTGAACAATGTCGACATTGGCTTGAGTCCACTTCGTTAGTAGAACGCGTAACCGCAATCCAATCAGTTTGAAGAAAAGTGGTATTGTTCTATAGGAAATCACAACGGTTAATTATCCCGGCCTATCAGAAACATTCGTGAACCCCGTTTAATTTATTATTGTCTTAATCATAGTCAGGAAGGGATACTAAATTTGCCGCTGTTTCACGCCGCCGGCGGGGTTAGCTAATATCTAGTTAGAAACAGAACTGCGTGAGTTTAAAGCACACGGGGCGTACAAAAGAGGGAGAGCCAAACAATGGAACAGCTGCCTCGATCCTGGATCCCCCTTCGGATAAAATTAAACCACCCCTCCCCTGAGGCCCTAGCCCTCAGCTATCTATCCGATTCTCCCAACCGAGAGAACCGACTCCGGGGGTTTTTAAACCCGGGTTCTATTTTCGTCGTCTTTTTCAAAGCTTAGGTTTTGTAACTGTCCGACAGTAGAAGGGCTTCGGAGGCTTCTAAGCGCAAAACACACTCCCCCCACGTGCACCACCGTTCCGGGCGTTTAAGGCGGAGAAAAACACCCTTGGCGATTGTATGAAAATTGATGAAACGGCTACGGTTTGAACAAAACTAATAGCCTCTGGTCCTTCCAGCCTCGCTTTTCGGCTAACGACCCAATCAGCTGAAGTCTGCTTACAGTTCGTAAATGATGGGAATTAGAGACGGATGTCCTGTCCAATTTTCCTCCACCACAACGTTAATATTGCCGTGGAAATTTTTTAAACAGAAATCCATCTTCCTAAAATCCTTGTTACAAAATGAGGTTAAATAACAACATTGTGCTCGAGACGATTTCTTGATTTTTACAATCCTGTCTTCCGGATTTATATTTATGTGCGTGCGTGAGTGAGTGAGTGAGTGTGTGTGTGTGTGTGTGTGTGTGTGTGTGTGTGTGTGTGTGTGTGTGTGTGTGTGTGTGCAACGATAAAGTTAATTAGTTTTGAGTTCATTATTCGAACATAGTTTTATCAGAGTGGACAATGTTTTTGTCATTATGCTAAGGATGTGCTTTAGAAAAGTGTGATACTACAAAACGTGAATGATAAATTTTTTTTAGATCTGGGGATAGATAGTGGCATGGGAAGAGATGCGCGTAATTAGACGCGCGTGCGAAGAGACCTGACAGGCAGTAAGAAAGAGAGACGGAGAGGGTGGGTCTGTCAGATAGAAAAGGATAGCATGAGTGAGTGATGGAGAAAGAGAAAGAAGATAGAAAGACAGAGATAGGAAGAAAGAAAGAGAGAGCGAGAGGAGAGAGAGAGAGAGAGGGAGAGTGAGAGAGAGAGAGGGAGAGTGAGAGAGAGAGAGAGAGAGAGAGAGAGAGAGAGAGAAAATACAATTATAAAATTGTAACGAATTTAAGGAGTGTGAGATTTTATAGCTTTTCTCTTGTGGTTTGGGGTGTGTTGGTCCAGCTTTTTGGTCTTTTCCGACCATTTTGTTCCACCAATCTTTTCCAGTTTGGTCTGTAGGTGGCTTTTCAGGTGGTCAGGGGCTTACGAATGGCAAAGGAAAATATCCTTCCGTTTATGCCAATTTCAAATTTCTCTCTTATTTCTCTTTGTCTTATTATTTGGTGGTTATTTGCTAGACTACATGGTTTATCTATTTAAGGCCTAAACATATTAATGTAATCAAAAAATTGACGACAAATGCTTAGAATATTAAATTTTAATGACTGTCGACCTCTTTGGTTCATTAACCGGAACATCTTTGCCAAAACTAAAGGCAAATAAACGTTCTTGCTAAAATAAATTTGGAACAAACGCACGGTTCGGATTTAAAAAAAGCTCTAAGGCATGCTTTGAACAAATCTAAATAAGATCCTATTAATTAAGTTTAAAATAAAAATAGTGATATAAACAGGGGTTTTGAGCCAGAACGTTTTTTTATTTGACAAGCTATTATCATGGCAATTTGTAAAAAAAAGATTATACAATTATTACATTTTCACTAAAGTGTATAATCTTTTTTCGCTTTTAACCCGTAGTACATCAGGTTTTTGCCTTTCTTATATTGTAAACAATAACAAGGAATTGATCTATTTGAAGGGAGAACGGTTTGACGGGCACTTAGACTGCTGAAGGGGACTATGCTCTTCATTAGAGGGAGCATAGTTCACTCCCCTCTAACACATCCTTTGGTCTGTAATGTTTATCTCACCTCTATTTATCAACTTGCTACTTATCGTTATGTCCCACATCTTATCGGTCCTCTTCTCGGTCGAATTATCCTTGTAACAAATCATCCGAGTTATCACCGTCGGGCTAGGGTGTTGTGAACCGTGTCTCAATGAGAATTTATTGTTTTACTGTTTGATTTGGTCACAAGATTGATTTTTTGTGTGCTAAGCTTCGGTGTTTTATGATGGTAACATGAGTAGTTAGTTCATCAGTAAAAAATATCCTTAAGCTAACAACTTCACTTCTTTATCAAAATTTCCTCATTAACATGAAAAATAAATTACATAAAAACATTTTAAGAAGTTAATTATTGTATGGAACTATAGTTACATTGACTTAGAATGCAATATATTTAAATGTAGAAATTAAAAATTTAAATTTTATTAATATTAACAGTACAGTTCACCTTGTTGACAGCCTTCATGACCGATTTTCCCTTGCTTTAACGGATATATTGAATAAATTGGAATATTGATGAGTTAAATGACATCTGTATTGTTTTCCGGCATTAAGCGTGTCAATTGAATGGATCCAAAGACAATTTGAACGTCAGTGTCATGAATTTAATATTTGTCCTTTACAATTCAAAAGCTTTAAAATAATGCAACTGTACAAATGCCTAAAAACAAAAATGACTTTTTATGTAGTGAAGTTCTGTTTTGCCAAACAGAAGTATTCTTTTCATTGGCTGTTGCTCGAGTGGCAGTATGATAGTGTCATAGGAATTCTACAAAAAACAAAAGTAGAAGTGGGGAAACTTCAGAAGTCCCAGGCACAGTATACTCATGATTAAAGAAACCAAATTCGCAAATATATACTGTATTAAAACAGTGTTACACTCAAGGGAGTAATAGCCAAAATAGCTTTGTCATCTAAGGAAAGTCACCTGTCGATAATGTGCCCATAAGTATATTCAGTGATGACCCCATTTCTAGGGCATGCAATGAGAATGAAGAAACTGAATAAGAATACGAACTCAATGGAGCCATAACCTAGGGATACCAAAACGACCCGGTGCAGTTTGCAGCAAAAGCAGTTACCGACTTCCACTTCTTAAAAGAAGGAACGAGTCAGTTGAACTGAACTAAGGAAGGAAAAGTACAATAAACCAGTAAGCTGCAGTTCTCGAGAATTGAAAACTATACTACCAACAAAATACAGTTAGGTTCAATTTGTGATTATGAACTGATGATACTTCCCCTGTATAAACATCAACTACAAGTCACCGTTTCCTGGATTACATCTACTTAGTCCAAGAAACATACAATATTTTGACCAACCTCAAGGCAGAAGGTAAGATTTATATATATCAGGTATTTTGGGAATTAAAGACAATATACTAGCATTCTCAACAGCAAAAAAAGCCGTAATATGTATGTGACTAACATGCTTTATGACAGAAGATCCTATACAGAAAATAAGGAAAGTCGTATCAACGTAATAAAGTCAAAAGGAAACACGGTGCGAATTTGGTTCACATCATTGAGAAATGAACGAAGGGAGAAAGTGGTATTAATGCAGTTGAGGATTGTGGCGGAGAACCTCGCAATGCACAGTTGACGTATAATAATATAATGCCCTTCGTTGATTTCTTATAAAACATGTACCAAATGTAGTATTGGAGATACTTTTAAAATACATTAAGCAAGGAAAGGGGCTGCCATACAGCTGATAGGATCTGAGCCCTTCTGTGGCATAAGATAAATCAACCTTATACAAAAGGTCGAAGTGAAAATGAAGAAACAGTGGAATCACTCATTGGCCTAATGCATCAAAGGAAGCAAGAAAAACTTCGATCCTGGCAGGATTCGTGACAGCAAACTGAGTGGGCATCTTAAGAAGATTGAAGAAGAACTACAGAACTGGGGATGCAATAGCTCTAAAATTTCTATGAAAACCAATATTAAAATATCTCATTATAACAAATAAATGTATGCAACATATGCTGAAATCGCTAATGCAGTTAATGTCGCTAAGAAATTGCTGTTTTTTGAAATGGGAAAGAAGATTGGATGGGAATTAGATTAAAAATAGCAGTTAACGGATAGCTTTCTCTACACTTGTTATAATAATTTTCATAACTCATATACTACACATAACATAAATACATAAACATTAAAAGGATAAAAAATGTATTGTTATTACTTACGTTAATCTAAATAATTATCTAAATGAAACCAGGAGAAAATAGGTATAATGTAAGTTTAGTCAAGTATTACCTATGTAATTCCTCATTGTGTTAATAATGGGTCGGAAACTATAAATTTATTTATTTATATAACTACTGTTCTGTCCATCAGCTTATCATTTAGAGGACTGGCTGAAAAAAAATTGTAAAAATTTAAGTTAGTAAATTGTTAAAATTATTGTTGACCAAATGTACATATAAATAAACCCGGGATTAGATTGAGCTTGAACACTGGGAAATCAACGTTAAACATTTATTTA
Organism: Cimex hemipterus; assembly: GCA_039619505.1. Classification (NCBI taxonomy): domain Eukaryota; kingdom Metazoa; phylum Arthropoda; class Insecta; order Hemiptera; family Cimicidae; genus Cimex; species Cimex hemipterus. The sequence continues at coordinate 25,534,951 of CM077103.1, read as the reverse complement.
CGTTGCGCCCTTGTTTTGTTCTTTTTAGATGGGAATAGCCGGTTCTGCCGTTCCATTTCGTTCGATTATTCTGTATTATTCATCAAATCGGCTGCCAAAGTTTACTTGTGACTAAAAGTCTAACATAAATGAAAGGTTAACGGTATAAATTGAACAAACGATAGCGATTTATGATTTTTTTAGTAGTTCGGTTCTGGGATGCCTTGTTAGTTTGTGAGAATTTATCGGTGATTTTTGTCCGTTTCCTGCCGTTAAAAGACCAAAAAACAAAAAGAAGTTTATAATCTATGTATTAAAACTTTTAAATTATCAAATTTTTAACAATTATGATTTTTTTTCAGGTAATAATGGGCGATCGGCCTGCAGCAGAGAGGGCGTGTAAAGACCCAAACCCGATTATCGACGGTAGGAAAGCAAACGTGAACCTTGCTATCCTCGGTGCAAAACCTCGGGGTAACCTACAACCAGGTAGGTGAAATGCATATTATTTACAGCCCTATAAATAATTATAAACAAAATTATTGACAACGTTTGACCTTGTTTTCTTAGAACATCCATCGTCTGTCCCCTTGGCAGTAGTTTCTTTTCCCCCTCTTTGCTATTGTTTTTATGCTTTGTGGGAGAAATAATAATTTCCTTATAAGCTTTTGCTTTTTCCCCTTAATATAATAATCCTTTAAATTGAATATAAATGTGCGTCCTTCTTTATCTAAAAATTAAGAGCAAATCGAACCAATTTCATAGTTCCATAGTAAATATCGGACTTACTTATTTAAAGAGATTTACAAAATTGATTATATTTACAAGTATAAGTATTATAGACATAAAGTTTAATATAGTTATATAAATAATAAAATAGAGTAGTTTGATCATATTCCGTGTTTCTATTCTACATTCTATCTTCAATGGCGTATCAGGGAAATAAGCAGGTCAGATATTTTTAACAGTGGAAACATTCACTTCGTCCTGCCCTGTTTATATCCCTGACCAACCAGCGAGATAAGGAATCCGACCTCAAAGTGTTACACAATATTAAAATACTGTTATAAAACCGATTTGCAACTGCATTCGTATAACAACAATATTGCTTTATGAACAACTCTTTATATTTTTTCTTGCATTTGCAGATTCGAAGACATTTACATATTTAATAATTCTTCCCCCCACTGTTTTACAAGAATTAATAAAAAAATTAATTTGGTCTTGTCGATCTATGAAATACTTTTCATTCATAATTGTGGACACTTATAAAGTTTTATTGATTTGTTAGTGGTTAGGTTGAACATGTTAATTAAAGGCCGTTTTAAAATTAAATTTTGGCCAAATATTCATGTGCCTAGCGGTTTGTGTCGCCGCGTTTCTAGCCATCATCTGTGATTCGTCAGGGTTAAAAGCAGGACGAGGAGAATACAAATCTCGACTTTATAAAGAGCCTTACTCTATTGTGTCAACAGTTTAAAACAAAATAATACTGATATTTATTTTTATCCTGTACATGAATTTATACACCTTACAAATTGTATGCGCAAAGCACTAACACTCGAACAGTACTACACCCGGAGGACCAATAGTTTGTTATAGAGTTTAGGCGAGGAGGTGTCGGGGCCATCGTCGTTTAAAGCGACATGGAAGTTCCTTGAGAGAGAAAGAAGTGCAGAGGGCTTGAGCAGTCGGGTTAGAATGGGTAGAAAGATGGTAGTGAAACTTGATGGAGGATTTTTTGACGAATGTCATTCTAGATAGTGAGGTTCGAGACGTAGCAAGGAGTTTGGAGAATTTTTCTGAATACTTATCCTTGGATTCGTTGGATGTTTGATGGCACCACAGTTACCTTCATTCTGCTTTCGGTCCTATATGCTATTGTCCAAATCGCCTATTCGGTTTTTGTCGTTTGACTGTTGTGTGATGATTCCTCGTCAGTCTACTAAGTATAGGCTAAGTATTTTACTTGTCGAGGAGTCCGTAGTTCTTAATTGTTAACGAATAGACTTGAGCAAGGCTTAGCGTCAACGAAATTTGTGTACATTTGTCTCCTTTCAGTTTCATTTTCCACGTTTTGTACAGTGGTAATAAGTAATTCCTTTCTTAGAGAAGAGCTTAACGTTCTTCCTGTTAGGTTCGTGGGCAAGGGGTCAAACGACTTTTCAATATATTATGTTCATACTATTGTCAATTAAAACAACAGAGACCGCTTGGGCGGTCGGGCGCTCTGACTACTCGGTCACTACGCTCCCCCCGCTTATATCCCTGATTAGCAAGGTGGTCAAATCTCATAGTTCTGTAATACTGGCATTAAAACGTTTTAATGAATAATTCTTTCATGCTTTTTGTTCTTGTATTTATCGATAAAAGTCAATAATTTTTAATGCTTATGAAAAGAATTCATAAAAGAGCTCAATTCAGGACTGTTTTGTTTGTCTTTTTTCTCCTGCTTTGTGCATTTTGATGCATGTAGATTTTTTGAATTCATAACGTTTTAGCCGTTATAATAATTGATGAAATAAACTAAATTTTTTCTTGGTATTCGTACGTAAAATGGCATTAACAAATGTATCTTGCTTCATTTTAGACAGCCGGAATTTTATTTTTCAGTCCATAAATTGATTTTGAATTATTACAATCGAATGACGGACTGATTCGGCCGCGTTGCAAAATTCATCAGCCACTATGACCTCTAGGTCTGCTTTATTGAAATTGTAAATTTACATCCAAAGGTTCAAACTCGATGAATATTCACAGAGGCGGATGGCCCTGGGCTTTTTAGTATCCCGCTCCACTGGTGAAAAGACAATGCCAACAGTTTGAACAAGTGTGCAGTTGTCTGTCTTTGTATTTGTTTTAATTAGCCAGATGACAGTGTTTTAAACTTTATAAAACGACAGGGGGTGGAACGGGCGAGATATTAATTCGACAGGGGCAACTTTTAATTAGGATAATGTCTTTATTCTGTTATGTAAAAAGAAAACAACTTTCCTCATTTTTCCCCTCGAATTAAAACGCTGTAAATAACGAGTGTAAAACCCCGTCGGAATTAGATGCCGCCTCATTTCCAGCACCACCTGGCTGTCAATTACGACAGTAACTATTGGGCACCCACGGAAAATCGATAAGATGTAAACCCCATCACACTTCATGAGTTGGAGCTTTTTAAAACTGTCGGGGAAAAAGAAACCGATTTTTATATGAACTGGCTATCCGACGTTGAAAATTTAAAGAAAAAAAATCCCTCAGAGAAAGTAGTAATTTTGAACATATATTGCTAAATTGCCATGTAGACTTATTTTTAATCAAATCATTGAATTCTTGAACTGTTAATTATATTTCATTAATGTTAATTTATTATTGATGAAGGAGACCCTGGGTATTTAAGTTGAAAAATAAAATAAAAATAACATCACTGTATTTCATGTTATTAATGATTATGTTTGTGCAATCGATGCCAACGATTCCAGTAAAAATAATGATATTCCAACATTCATAAAGGGCAAGAAGACAGACCAGTACTCCAAATTACATTTGACCCGAATAAAAGTGATAAATAAAAGGAGTAGGGGATTTGCCTCTCCCTGCTTATACCCCGTCCAATCACTAATGATGCAGTAACGAGTCTTAAAAGCTAACGAACAGGGAAAATGAAGTCAGAATGATCGAAAAAGACTCTCGTAACTGTTACAACTTAATATTTTATGACGTTTCTTATTGATGTTTGATCGATAGGTTGATTTAATCAGTTACACATTATGATATGTTTCGACATATTCTGTTACTGGTCTGGGGTAAAAGCTGGGCGAGGCAAAGAGTATTCTCTTTATAACCATGACACCTACTGAAGATGGCAAATCGTTGAAACGACAAGGCACGCAGGTGAGGATGAAAAAAGACTTCCTATGCCGTTACTGATGTTACTGTCACAACTTATAAGTTTTATGACGTTTCTTGTTGAGGTTTGATGATAGGCTGGTTTAATCAGTCATGTATCAGTCTTGATTGAATACGACCAAACTACAAGTTCATAACCTAAAAACTGTTGTGTAATAACTCTTCTACTATTAGATTATTTTGCAATTCATTTGGCACACGAGTCTGTCCTTGAGGTTTTATATGTAGCGGTTTTGTGATTAATTTATATCGTTATCTGGAATCAACGAAACATGTTTTCAATTGTCTCGTTTTTGTTATCTGTTACAGAACTCAGAGTTGATAAAGGCTTGTAGGCAAATCTATTCATAATAAACATTTATTACAAAAATTGTTTATAGTAACGCAGAGTTGGTGTGATATATTTTTTTATGGTGGTTTCATGTTTGGCTTTTACAGAAAGGAGACATCTTGTTACCACTTAATTGATTTGTAGGTCCAATCTTGTTGATCATAATTCCATCCGGGGGAAGATTGTTCTGGAAAGGACCTTTTAACCCGGCTTCTCTTCCTTTCCCGTCTCTAGAGATTTCTTTATAGCTAGGGGTTTATTAAAAGTTCAGAAGATAGGGGGGGGGAAACAACCTCCGACTTGAGTAAATCAGTAGAATTAAAATAGGAACTGGAACACGAGACGTGAAAGAGCCATCGACACGGCACGACAAACGCACTCCCCCGTTCTGGTAAAGAACAGGATGCATAAATAAACAGGACAGGAAATGAGAGCTGCCTCTTGATAAACTATCGAGTGTAAAGTAAGGTCACTTACTTATTCAGTGATATGAACTCTGCGGAATGCGAGATAGGTTCAGGTGTAACAGTATGTTTTATTTCAAATATTAGAAAAACAACAAAAATCCATTCCAGACAATATTTTCAAGTCTCTAAGTATTTATATACAATTTATTACGAGATGTATTTGTACGTCACCATGTTTATTACCCTTAGATCAAGAATTATTTCAGTAGTTATGGTAAAAATTAGGTAAAAATAACATTTAATATTTCTAGATCATGGGAACTTTATTCAGTTTTATTGTTAACTTCCTGCCATATTTCATCTACGTCCCTACGTAAACGTTAACGTTTTAGCGTCGATGGCATCCACCAACGATGTTCATATCAGCATGGATATTAATTAAACATTTTGCCATCACATTTCATGAGTATAAGGTCGAGATCGAATTTGAACGGCAGGAAATTGGCTGACTATTATTAATCAGTTTGACATCGATATTTAAATATACTAAATATTACATATAGTGTCGATCAGCGTGACATCTATTGTTAAATATATGAGTTGATAATATCGATCAGTGCAACATCGATGGTCGAAGATCGAATATCCACAGCAGGAAATCGATATAAAAGTATTATCGATGAATTTGACATGATGGCCAAATATCTAAGTGACGGTATTATCGGACTGTTTTACATTGTAGCTAAATATAGATGTGTCGATAATATCGATCTATGTGACATCGATGGTCAAAGATCGAATGTCGTCAGCGGGAAATCGATGTAAAAGATTATCGATCAGTTTAACGCTATGGTCAAATATCTAATCGTTGGTATTGACGATTAGGTTTACATGTTAACTAAATAGCAATGTATCGATAAATCAGTGTGTCAACGTTGGTCGAAGATCGAATGTTCCTAGCAAGAAATGTAACGGTATTATCGATCAATTTGACAACGTTGGTTAAATATTGCCTTGTTGATAATATCGATCAGTATATCGATGGTCGAACGTAGAATGTAAACTACTGGAAATCGTTGTAAGTTGTTATCGATCAGTTGTACATCGGTGGTTAAAATTCGATCGGTTGGATGCTGATGGTCGAATATTCGTGCGTCGATATTATCGATCGAATAACTAAGAATGGATTGCATAGTCTTCTCCGGCGTAGGACACACAAGATTGATACCGGAAGCAGATAAACGTATATGGCCGCCCTTCATGCCTTGGTTAAAATAATAATTCTACTCTGAAGGAATACATCTATTAGCGTGAACGTTGGTTCGATATAATGTAATATCCAGTACCCATAGACATACCAAAAGTGTGTGTGTAGACAGTCATTGCCGTGCACTTTTACATTACTAATTCCATATTATTTAATTGTATTTACGAACAAAAATTCCTACAATTTATTATTTATCACCTTACTGTTTCTTAAATTAACATCCACTTTGCGAACATGCGTTTGTGAGGCGGCACGTTTCACTTCAAGTGGAACAATTTGTGCAGCGTCATTAACGGAATATCAAGACTATTTCTGTTGACAAGTATAGGCGATTTTACTCGACTGCTGCATTCAGTCTGCCCAACTGGAAACGGTATTTGAATTGGAAATTTCTCTGCAATAACGGTTTATCATTATTCCCAATAAATTCATACCGGGTGTTAGTAGTTAATACGCTTCTATATGATTTTTTCATGATCGATGCTTGATTTTTATCATTCGTTTGTTAAAAAATAGGCATCAATTATTTACAGTAACGTGTAAGGAACAGCTAAGTATCGAAAAGGGCTGACATACCAAAGTTTCTGTTAATGGGGGCACTTGCCTTTGATAGGCGCCCGGCTATCTCTCGAGTGTCATAGCTGTTATTTTCGATTAACGCTTTAGCTCGGTCGTAATTACTGGGAAGATCAGATTAATCAGTAATAATTAGTTGATTAGTTTATGGGGTCTTAAAGCTTATCGGTTTCTACGTCGAGTAAGGTAACGCATTTTATTATTTTTGATCTGGATCGCTTACAATCATATACTATACACTTAGTCCAAACAAACACGTATGATTTGTTAAATCTATTTATATTTCTTTCGATAAATCATGTTTGTGGTCATACTTTGCAATTTGCAATCCTCATGCAGAAAACGTTCTTGATAAAGAAGGTTAAATATTAGGCTTATGATTTAAATATCTAACTTTTTTTTTATGGGAGGGATAATAATTCGCTACACCCTTATTTCAATGCCTGTCGAGTACAAATTGACCATCTATGATCAAACATCCTCGCTCCCAACTAAAATCTCCGTTGACGTCAATAGATTATTAAAAACTGAATCAGGAATCGTCGCAGATTTTAATTAAGACTCCCCTGTTTTACCAAGGTGATCCTTTTTGATGATCCGAAGTGAAATTTTGGCCGGTTGTCAAGTCCCTAGGGTACACAGGGCGACCCCCTGTTCGAAAGCACGGCCGGTAGCCAGCTAAGCAAAGCCAACACCTGCCCAAACACATGTTCGAACCCTCGCCTCTGGTGGCTTTACTATTTTTTATGTTCCTCTTGCGCCGTTTTTATTCACGACACACGAGCCCTCTCGCTGTACAAGTTCACCGACCCTGTCTAAATTTACGACTTGAACTTCGTATTGGCTTCTACTAACGTTTACAATCTGTTGGAAGACTCCCCCTCTTCGTGGTATTGACATTGATGAAGTCTATTCTTTTTGAACCCGGCCAAATCATAAAGGTCATTGTCCGTGTTTTGTTCAAATAGCACAAGTCATTCACTAGGGGGTTGATCGCTTTGATCATGTGTACTTTGATAGACCCGACCTCCCTTTTTACGAATACTTAATCATTTGGAGCTTAAAAGACTCATGTGAAATAAATGGATAGAAAACGTATCTTGAAGAGACACATAGGCAAAAATCAATAGAATACAAAGGGATATATTGCTTGCTAACTCCTCTGAATATTTTTAATTTAAAAATTTTTCTAATTGGTTCATAATACATATTGATATAAATTTTTATTCGAGGGTTCGCAACAGTAGAGGTCATATCAACCCTCAGGGTGCTGGTGTTTTTGAAATAACAAAAGTTTATAAGTATATCGTGTTCGAATGCAGGGCCGCAGGATTCGAACCCAGGGCCTTCCCCTTATAGTGATGAGCACCGTGTCAACGCCTAAACCTCCTACGTCCTCTCTATTGATGCCAATGAAAATGATATATATATTGTTGTCTACTTTGGTTTAATTCTATACATTTAAATTTATTTACATAGATAATTTTTTTTAAGTACATAAGAGCTTAATTTATTTTGTAGTGCCAATAAATTAGAAACCCTATGAAAAAAAAAAATCGTCATCACAGTTTTTACGTTATCCAATATATAAAACGTTTTTCCTTTAAATATATGGTCCATTGTTCGTAAGAGGCTATAGCCTGAAAGAGCAAGGTCAGGTTTGTGGTTGGTGTGTTCGAAGTAGGAGTACTAGTATTTGGTTTTTGATTGGAAAAATCTTCTATTCCTTTATTTCTTACAACATATGACAGTTTATTGTAGGTGCAGTAAGTAAATGGTTCGTTGGTCGGGAAGGAATCATAGTCTGAAATAGCAAGGTCAGGTTTGGATTTCGAATGATACAAGGCCAATTCCTGTAATACCAGTACTTGGTTTTTGATTGGAAAAATCTTCTGTTCCTTTATGTCTTATATGACAGTTTATTGTAAGTGCAGTAAGTAAATGGTCTATTGGTCGGGAAAGAGTTACAGTCTGAAGGAGCAAGGTGAGATTGGTGGCTGGTGTTTTTGAAGACCAATTCCGTTTAGTATCAGTACTAGTATTGTCATTGGCAAAATCTTACGATCCTTTATTGTCTTATAACATGACAATTTATTGTAAGTGCATTAAGCAATAGTCCATTGGTCGGGAAGGAGTCTGAAGGAGCTAGGTCATGATTGAAGTTGCTATAGTAGAAGGCCAATTCACTTTAGCAAAAATCTTCTATCTCTATATTTAATTATATAAAAGACAGCTTTTTAAACATAAATTAAGCAAGTGGTACATTGGATGAAGAAGCACTAGGCCGAAGATAAGGTCTGTTTGGGGGTTGTTGGTAGGGTGCCAGTTCGTTTAAAAAAAAAAACTTCTTTCCCTTTATATTTTATAATAACATAGCAACTTATAAGTACTGTAAGCAAGTAGACCAAGTAGCCGTAGTCTGAAGATACTGTGGTGGTTGAAGCCCATTTCCCTGAAATTTGATTTTACTTAAAAAAGTCATATATTACGGTTTCTACGTTTAATAATGTATAAAACGGTTTTAACTAAAGCAAAAGAGTCATTTTCCGAAACACTTAGTCTTAAGGAACAAGGCCAGAGACACTACTAGGATTTTGTTTGAAAAAAGTCATACACTGGTTTGTACATTTACTAAATAAGGATGAGGGTTTCTCTTAGAAAAATAAGACGTTTTTGTTTCTAGATGGTAGCATGTTGCAATTTACACATTGCATGCAATTTTTTTTTTGCTTTTGTCAAATCGTCTTTGGACGCTAGTGAAATATTAATTTATACTAATATAACTTTTCTCAAGCATGGGATTGTCAGATTCTTTAGAATTTTTTAAATATGCTCACATGTTGACATAATAATATGAAATTATTATTATTTTGTTCATAAATTACTTAATATTTAGATTCTATAGTATCCTTTTGGTATTGAGACCTTTGTGTCCCGGGGATTTTGTATGCTTAAGATTAAATTATCCTCATTAGTACAATATTGCTGCACATAGAAAAAAATTTAGTGAGCTGGCAGAGAATAAATGTATTTAAAAAATATGACTTTTAATTGAATGAACAAAAAATCAGTTTTATTATAAGATATAAGGAGAGAACAGATAGACAAAAGAAAAAAAAGTAGAAAAACACAATAGAAAGATTTTCTGAATGTCGTTAAATTATATGTGTCCACCGTTTCAGTAGTCCGTTAGAAAATATTCATATGTTCGTTTTACCAGATTGACGTTCGAGATGTAATAAATACTCGGAGGATGCGAAAGCTTTCCGATTGTGTTGAGAATCTCAGTTTGGGCCGTCCAATCGATAATTCCAAGTTTACGACTCGTGGGTAATTTTATGGCAGTAAATACCCTTATTTTAGTCATTATACCGCTTCAAATCTTGACACATGACGAGTTTGCCTAAAAGTTTCCACCTTGTATACTTCTTGTAAAGGTATACTTTAAGGACAAATTAACTTTTGGAAATTAGTTTCCAAAATAATCAGGAGTTTGATGAACGAAGGTTGAGCCTGATTTAAAAAAGCATAAAATACAGCTTCACGTTTTCGTCTGGTTTTATATAAATGGGTGTTCCTGGCTGAAACATCGAAAACATTAATGCTTTTTCAATAGCCGCAGAGGGATATGCCCTGTAGAATTACTAATAACGGCAAATATATGGGGCCGTTCATATTGCCCTTGCTAAAAACAACCCCCTTCTACAGCATGTCCGACATGGATTTGTTTTAATTTATTAGGGTCGAGCTATACACTATACAAAAATCCTTTATTTCCAACTAATGGTGAGATTGTTTCTCTAATTTTTATACTGCAATAAAAATAAATATTCAATTCATCTCGGTCATCTTATCATCAACACTGGTTGGTCAAGGTCATAAGCACGGAGAGGCAAAACAGTGATTCTTTTTATTCCTATGAATTTTGCTCAATCTTCTCTTCTTCCTTGCCAATCATGGAAAATGATAGATAAATAAATTGTTTGATTATTGAAATATAGTAGTTAGCCAGAGTGGGGAGAAGACGATTCAGCTCTATTCATGTATAAGTATGCTGGCCATTCCAAACGTTGAATTGAAGCCCGTTCCTAGTAGTCACCAACAAGCAGCGTGGGGTCTTCCATTGCCGTGCATAAACAGAAAACCGTCGCCAATTAGTGCCTATAAGCAACAACTTATTCTGGATAATACATCTTCAATGAATCGATTAGTTATAAGGGAACCCACTATGTAGATAAAGTTGCGACCTTTCATAGAATTGCCTGCTTTAAACCTTAAACCACACCTCCAAAACCCTCTCAAGAATGACTATGTGCGGGGAAAAAAAGCTTCTCCAAACACTTTCACAGCCTCAAAAGAGCTCAAACAAAACCTTTATTCATCCGAAAACAAGATTTTTGCTCAGAGCAATTGATGTAATTGTCATACTGTACTGGCTGTTCCGTGCCTTATCAGAAGTTCTGAACCGGTGGCAGGCCTTCTCGCACGCAATCTAACTTCTGAATGTCTTCGCCTTACAGTGCGTAAACTTACCCACACATTTCTAACTTGTTGAAGTAGTCGCTTAATCTCGTTAGCGGTTAAAGAGTAAACGACGAATTGATAAAACGATCATCTCGCTGAGATGTGACACAATGGCGACCCGATCCATGCCTTTTTGAGTAACCTCCAGTAAATTGGTAGTGATAATAGACATCTTTGGACAGTGGTTCTGGGAATTTGAAGTACCCTGGGAACATACGCTTGACTTTATCCATCTTCCAACGGTGCTACGATTCTACCCTAGTTTATTTCACTTAAAACCATCGCAGACAAATTTGGAACTAAAAAATTGTACAAAAAAGAAAATATAACCACCGGAACGTTAGAAAGAAGCGTTACAGAAAAAGCAACGAATTACAGATTGATCATTGAAAGATTTATTTACAAAATCCAATTAGAAAGACATATGTGAGATTTTATCTGTTCTTTCATGTACCTCTAATGCTTTAAAACGGATCGAATATTGTCGTAAGATAACCAATGGAAGATTGCCTAAGAGATAATTAAAAATATTAAAAATGACTACCTGTTTAGCCGAACACTCCTTATAGTACTGACCGCCAATCGAAATAAGCAGAAATGACATAAAATAAGCGATATCATGATATCATTAATCTTGGTCGTTACTAATTATCTTTGTTTGAAGTATTTCGCTATTTTACGCGAGACGAGTATTTTAGTATCAAAAGTGGTTGGTCAGGGTATAAGCAGGGAGAGGCAAGTCAGATTTAGATAATTTTGCTTGTCGTTTTTCCCTTGTACAATGCTGTCATACAATATCTGTGAAAATAAGATGTGATAGTTTTAACTTAATATTTGTTGTTGTTTCTCGGTCCAGGTCAAAGATGAACCGACACGTGTGGGTTTACTTTTTTGCCTCTTCCCAGACCTTGGGGGTACCGCCAACCCCTATGAGCTTTTATACTAATTTTTAAGTGTTTAAGAATTAAACGTTAAACAGTCTTCTTCATGTCTGACCTTAATCTTTATGAAATTGTTAAAAGCCCGAATGACATTCGCTACAACCTTATCCACATCGGAATATTGCTAATTTGATTTTACAAACATGTTCTGTAAATATTTGAAGCGAAGAGCTTATTTTCGCCGGTGGGGCTTTTCCGAACTTTGCTCCCCCGGGTATGACTCATCCCTCTCCCATCTCTCCTACCCCTTACCTCCGTGATTCATACTCTCATCCAGATATTTACCAGTGGTGCCTTTAATTAAATGAATTCCTGCACTGTTACTCAGACCTTTGAAGGAAGCTTTGTTGATAATTTATTTATTTGAAATTTAACTGTCTGTTTGTGTGCTTTTTATGAAACGATAAGTTTTGAAGTTAAGAGCACGGGAAGAGTTGTGGGAGGATATTTCATTAAGTTTTAGGGAGTGTTGTGTCAACAGTACGTGCTTGAGTCTACTTTTCAATATCAATCATTGTATAAAAGGTGAGAAGTTGGTGTCCGAGTGGATCGAAGTAACGATCACTCTAGTGGTAGAGCAGCGGCGTACTTAGCCGAGGGTCGCGGGTTCGAATCCCGCTCGTGCCATTGAATTTTTTTTATCTCAACCTATACCTTACTTAAAGATAAATTAACTGAAAAGAATATTTATTTGGTCATTCGGACCACGGAATCTAATGAATTACAAGCAAAATGAAGTATACTTCACTAAAGCTGGCCATTTCATTTGTTGCCGAGTTTTAAAAAGATGACACGACATATGAAAAATGGCAAAAAGGAGAGAAAATTCGAAAGGTTGGATTGAGATGGGAAGTTGGTGTCCGAGTGGATCGAAGTAACGATAGCTCAAGTGGTTAGAGCAGCATTTATCCGAAGATCATAGGTTCGAATCCCGCACGTGACACTGACTTTTTTATCTTAAGCAATACCTTACTTAAAGATTAATTAATTGAAAATAATATTTATTTGGTCGATCGGACCACGAAACCTAATAGTGTTGTATAAAAGTTTAAAAAAACACCTTACTAAAAACTTTACTGTAAAAACCAACTGCGCAGGGAATGAAATTTTCCTTGTTCATTGAAACAATAAATAAATAAACTTTCGAGGTCGTAGGGATGAGTTTACGACAAAACGGACGAATTGGATTTTGTAGAAAGGGGTTGTGTCGTTGTAATGACCAGAGGAAAGTGGGGTAGTCTCGGAATAGTGGGCTATGCGCAAGGTTTTGATAGTATGACTCATCGAAATCTGTATAGTCCCCGGTCCTTCCACCTCTAATCCAAACGGACAAATCTTATCGAGTGGTGGGTTCGCACGGAGTAAAGCCCGATTGATATTTGATACATTCGAAAAGAAATCAATATTTTCATGAATCATCACGTGAAAGGGGTCACTTTGCCTTCGTGTCTCTTCTTTCCCATTGCATGGAGTAATTTATCGTGAATTTCTAAAACGGCTATTTTCACGTGTCATGGGGTTTTCAAAAAAGTGTTTTTTTCTTCTTTTTTTGACATTAACTCATTCGTTGAGCTTAAAAGTGCAATTGGGTTAAAACCTGAGTACAGAATGAAAATTTTCTACTGGTATGTAGTTGTATTTCGCCATTTTCACGTACTTGTCAGGGATATAAATAGGGCGAGGCAAATCGCCTTTGGTTACAATTTACTTACACGTACTTGTGACAAATACTGATGATGGCAGATCGTTATTTTGTAAATTCCACATTTACTGACATAACACAAACGTCTCTCCATCAAAAAATTTTCGGTCTTGCCGAGAAAAATTCGAAATTGTGAAAATGGATAAAACTTCAGAAAATTCAACCATAAATCATTAAACTGAAAAAATTCAGACCTTCTAACTCTCCTATTTTCTCTCCATATCACTTTACCTTTTTGCTAAAAGAAACAATTTATCTTTCTTGTTTGTCTATATTATTCTTTTTCTTGCTGGATATATTTCCGTCCTTCTTTTATTCTGTTCTCTCCCGTTGACTTCTTATTTTGTATATTTATTCGTATTTCACTTTTTCCCTCGCCCCCTTTAACTATCTCTCTATCTATCTATCTGCCACTCTCTCTTTCCCCCGTTCCCCTTTCCCCTTCCCTCTCCGTCTTCCTCACCCTCTCGCTCAGTCCCATCAAACTGTGTCTTTTTCCATAAAATGCCTATCAACCTGACTATTTAGCTACCTCTGAAGGCATATCTCATTTCTCTGTCATTTGTCTGTTAGCTCAGTATCTCGTTTTCCTTTAAATCTTTTTCATTAGCACACTTGCTCTTTCATTTCTCTTCTCTCTCTCTCTCTCTCTCTCTATCTATCTATCTATCTATCTACCTCACTCGTTTTCTCTTCTGTTTCATGTCTTGCTCTCGCGCTCAATATTTCTGTTCCCTGTCTTTTTGCTATTTCACTCATATAATTTTGTTGTTTTCTTTCTCTTTTGCTTGGTTTTTTGTTCATTTGTACCTTTCTATTTCTCTCTATTTTCTACACCTTTTTCCTCCTGATTCTGTGCAACTGTCGTCCTCAACTTTTCGTCATTCTTAGCCAGCATTTTTTTTAAATTCCAGAACCGTTTAATGTTGAAATTTACGTGACAAAATCTATTGGTAAACTGGTTTATTAAACAAAAAGGAACTAGGAAAGCTATAGTTACTGTAAATGCTGGTTTTCAGCAGTCAGCAGTTTTTAATCTGAATAACTGACCCGGACAATGAATAAACAAGCCGTGAGAAAGAGGAAATATAAAGGCAGTTCGTGTTTCAAGTTCATTTCCTTTTCATTCACAACTCTGTTGAATATCTCGTCGGTGGAATTGATTTACGACCTCCCAGGATCTTGAAAACTGTTCGGGTAAATTCCGTCCCTGTCCCCAGGGCGCCATCATATGCAAAGGGAATGACTCAGAACCAGATCAAATCCAAGGGATGAAGGAGCGAAGTCTGGTACAGGAGTGTGTAAGGCATGTGACACAGTAATCACCCCAGCAAAAGGGGGAGAGGATCGGATCGATACGGCAACAACTTTTATAGATTTTCGGCCGGATCGGACGTTGACGCGTTTCCGAAACACACCTCGTCCCACAAAACGGCTTGTCGGCTACTACGCGACTTTTCTTTAAAAAAATTCTCATTGGAATCAGGTGTAGTTTCCATAAATAAGCATGATTGGTAATAAAATGACTGCAATATTTCGTCCGCAATTCATGTTCAGTAATCATCGAATTGTAATAAAAAATCGAATTCAATTGTTTTGATTCACACTTTTATAGTACATTATTTTTTATCAGAGGTTTTAATAATATTCAAACATTACCTATTATCTCCATAGTATTGTCTTGCAATTTATTATACTTACTTATTATAATTTTATATTAAAAAATATTGGCCTTATATTATATTAATTCATTTATGCATTAGTGGTCTAATTGACCGAGTTACTTCTTTCAAGTGATTATTCTTTTTTTTGTGTAAGATCTTGGTTGAGATGAGTAATAATAATTTTAACAACATACAAATGTTGCCAAATCCCGCGCAGGAGCCCGTTGTGCAGAGAAAGATTGCTCGATAAGTCCCATATAATAAAGGTTTGTGATGCATTGGCTCCACACGGAGAGCGTGTAGGCATGCCGCCGGATTTAAGAATGGTTCTCGCACACGGTAGTCCACTGTTCCGCTTTTTAGGAGAAATGGGAATTTTATTGTATATAGCCGTTAAGATATGTGTTTTGTACGAGTGAGTGTATTTATTATAGTGAATGGAGAGGGGCTGATGGAGGAATATTTATAAAAGTACCCCATCCACCCCCAATTGGGTTGGTTTGCTTTTGTGTGCAGGTTGATAGATGAATAATCAGTATTCCATACACCAAATAGTATGGATATAGGTGTGAATGTATTTATTTGTGTGAATGCTTATGGATATGTTGCAATATTTCGCATGCGCTCGGGGCTAAAATGACCAAGCTGGTCGGGTGCCCTTAAAATTGTTTTTCATTATTATGTGGTTTTAATTTAGTTTTATTATCTATAAATAATAAGAATGTTAACAATGAGAGAGGTAGACGTTGGATTTTTATATTTCTAAAAATTATTTCTTAATTTTACCAAAGAGTCATGGGTCAAGTAGCATTAATTTTTTTGGAGTAAACTATTTATATTTTTGTTTTTTGGTGTTACCTGATAAACCGACTAAAAACTGAATGCTGAATGTTTAACAATCTCGAATGATCCAAAATTTCTGTTAACATAAAAATAATAATTAAAACTTTGGATATAATTTTTATCAGTACTAGTTGATATTTCCGTTTCTTTTTGCTTGTTTATTTATATCCTTTTTTGATATTTCTATTCTTTTGTATTCTAATTCATGTTTTTCTCTCTTATCTATATTTTTTTCTATTAACTTGTTTATTTCTTTTTTCACTTTCTCTCTTCATTTCTCACTCTTTACCAATGACCTGTTTGATAAATTTTTTTATTATCTTTTTGTCTTTTCCATCTCTCTCTCTCTCTCTCCCACACACACAAACACTCTCTCTTTCTTTCTCTCCCTCTCCCCTTTTTTGGTCTTTGAAATGATATTACAGATAAACGTTTTATGTTAGAAAATATTTTTTTTTACCTGGCGGTCGATTTCACCGACGTTTTCGATTGGCATAATGTATTACTGTTACTTAACTTATCGCGTCTATAATGTATATTAAAATGGAAGAAATCGATGGAATCATTTTTATATCGAAGTGTTTTCTCCACAACGGGCAAGAGTGGATAGAGGAAAAAGCCATTAATCC
This sequence comes from Cimex hemipterus, assembly GCA_039619505.1. Classification (NCBI taxonomy): domain Eukaryota; kingdom Metazoa; phylum Arthropoda; class Insecta; order Hemiptera; family Cimicidae; genus Cimex; species Cimex hemipterus. Next base: position 25,518,188 of record CM077103.1, on the reverse strand, counting down.
GAATGCCATTGTGTCGGCATAACGGAAACGGGCGAAAGGAGTAGAAGTTGTATCAATCTGGAGGCCGATGTAAAGTCGATAGGAAACATCACAGAATTTTTTTTTCAAAACAAAACGGTTAGAAACCCTCCTGTTTACAGAAAACATCTTACATTTATATTGAATATGATTATTACGCAGTCGTTAGCGTGACTGTTAGACCGTTGCGTAACAGTGGATTATTGATATTCGCTAATCTGAGTTTGCTTTAATTACATACTCTCATGTAAGATGCCAATCCTCGCAATTAGTACTATCATCTGGTCGACGATACAATGTGGAACACATTAGAAAGCTCGATAATCCCTCAAGGTTAGGGGTGCATCAACTCAGCACTCCAAATTTTATGATGAAGAGTGATAATGGATAGATAGTCTCATCACATCTATTATTTACTCAAACCTTAAGACTGATTGTCCTAAGTAGCTAAAGAAGAAAATGTTCTTTATATGTGAGATAACTTCTTTTCTGGACCAATGTTTAACCTCTTTCTCTATCGATACGATCCACCCATCGAAGAGCATGACACTGTGCTGCTCGAGGGTCTTTCTAGGCTCATAAAAATCTTACACCCTTCATGCTTTCTCATCCATCTCTTTTTGTGTTGAGCGGCCTAAGGAACTACCTGTCACATCCTTATTGGATGGTCAGGGTGAGGACTAAGCCGTGTGATAACATTTCCATACTTTAAACATTGCCCAATGACATTTGTTTATCGACATTTTCGATCTTCAAGAGTTTTATTAGTATATTTCTCAATCTAGTCACAATACAAAAGCTTGGGATATTACCACCGACCTAATACTTAGCAAAATATTGAGAACTGTTCAACTGGAAATTATATGAACATAAACACAGGTCACAAAATGTCTAGACTGGTCTAAAGACTTATCTAGTACACATGGCCACTTTATTTATTAAATTTTTCTTTTCTTTGCCAAGAAATGTCTACATCGTAGATGTCATCCTAAATACCTTTTGACAAGCAAGACTGGAGGAGTGCTGAGAATTCCTACATTTTATTCCAGAACAATATTTTACTAAAAGCGTCGGGTTTTCAGTAGTGACCTGGTTACATATTGAGGACTTTGCAACTTGACATTTGCAAGACGTGAATACAGCTTACAAACTATTTTGAATCTAAAGGTTTTTCTACTTCTTAAGCCCACCCTTTCTGCCAAAAAGGCATCTAGGACTTAGATATTATCCTAAACACCTTTTGTAAGAATGAAGAATGTTGGAGTATCAGGAGGCGAGATTGCCACTACTTACACTCCAGGTCAAGAAAATAGTTCACCAGATGCTTGGGAACTTCACTATCAACTACTGGCCATGAGGTATGAGGTCTTTGAGAACTGAGACCTTAATAAGGACTTAAACACAGACTATAAACTAAATTCTCGATCGCAATTACTTTTATTGGTATATTTTGCAGTCCTTTAGAGGCTCATTTAAGGGATGAATATAGGACATTTGTACAGACCGAAGGATTAAGGTATGTACTGATATGCCATATAAGCCTCTAGCCTATTCGAAAGATTTATCTAATTCGTAAAATCACTATCCTTTCCAAGAAACGTCTGGATACAATCGTTTGGTTGGGTTACAGGAGGCGTGCTTGGCATTACAATTCATGCCAGAAAAATAGGACACCAGAAGCTTGGTACTTCTCTACTTGAGGACAAAGTTACCTTAAGGATTTTTAAATTTGAAACTTTAAGGCTCGATGACTTGACTCACATACGACAAAAAACCGTCTAGATTATTCAGAAGAGCTCTTTAGTTCATATGATTCTAGCTGGTCTTCTTCAACCAAAAGCATTAATGGAACGTGTTTAGCACATCATGCGCTTGAATATTGCACCATAAGGTTGGGGCTTGGCAATAATCCACTAGATAGGACTAGGGACTTCGCTTTTAATTAAAGGTTCAAAAGTTTACGTTTGTTGTAAAATGCTAATCCCTTTAATCCTTGTTTCCAGAAATTTCTAGATTGTAGATATTAGTATGCTCTTTCCAAAGATCGTTCGATCACAAGGACTTATACAAAAAATTTCCATTTGCTTAAGTAATTAAGTTTTAATCTTAATTTTACTGTACTGGAGGTTCATTTCAAACCATCCTAACAGTAAATTTTTTATGTCAAAGCAAGAACGTTCTCGTTTATCTAGACACTACTACTGTTCACCTTTATAGACTCACTTAAATATGTAAATCCTTTGAACCCCTGTTCCGCAGATGGCCTTTTAAGATCAATACGAACAAGAGGCAACATACAGCTTTCACTTTACGACGTGGTATTCTCCCCTTAACTTCCTCACGGGACAGGCTAAATTATATATTTAGGACTTCCACATAGAAAACATAAAAGTCGGCTTGAAAAATGCTGTAAAGGCAAGGGAAGAATAACATGGTAGAACAGAAAATAATCTCAGTTTTCCTAGCAGAATTTTTTTATTGTTATACGACGTACGACATACATCACACAATCGTCCTTTCATGGTCAATAGACCAGACACACTTGATCGATAAGCAATTGTATTAAGTAAAGTAAATAAAGAAATACAGTCAATAAATGCGAGTAATTTACAAAACTTTAAAAAAAGTATACTTTATTCAGGAGAGAAATAAGGCGAAAGCGCACTACTTCTTAGCTTTGTTGTCTTAGCATATTCGCAACGCCTTGAATCTTGCCCGACTCTAAGGAGAACCGATAAAATCTTCTTTGAACTCAACTTTATCGATTTCAAAGAAAACTAATTCCATTTACTTTTGAACAAAGACACTGAAGACCGGGGAAACGAGGGAGACTGACAACATCATCAAAAATTAACGTTTCCCCCTTTCTATTAAATATTCATCTGGCAAACAGCAGCTGGTATCGTATGAACAAAAACCCTTTTATAATATTGCTTTATTTCCTCGTTGATAATATTTTATACTGGACATCTGTTGTTAATTTTACCAGGGTCCGGTCCGTTTAAATTTGAGGCGACTATTAAGCAATTAACCTTAATTTAAAATCAATCAGAGAGGGGTTTGGCTGTTTTAATCAATATATAATATATATTATAACCTCAGGAGTGTGTTAACCCCCAGCGTGTTTTCCTCCTTTTTCTGGTATTTCAGGTGCATTTTGTTTTATGACAGAATTTGAGCATGTCGATCTGGTCTCTTTGCTTTTATAAGTATGTTAACTACGTCACTGCCCTATTGTTAACGTTTGCACCCCAGGTTGTCAACAACATGATATAATACAAACATACAATACATATTTATACATCACACGGTACGGACATGGAAGTACGATCAGATTCACGCCACCAGAATACTCGATATTCCTCGGGCGGGGTTCAAATGACCCGTTACCAACCTTAGGGCACTCTAATACTGCACTACTTAAATATTAAAAAATAAAAATACTTAGTAATAAAAATTGTTTCAATTGCTATGATTCAATTCATGTTAAAATAAACTGATATGTTATCTTTGCTTATCAGTGAACGGCTGATTGAAGGGTGTAATCACTTATAGAAACTTTGTGTATGTCGTTTCATGTTATGCAACTTGGTTGTCTCAGACGTAATGTCCTAATCTCACCGCAAAATAAATTATCTACTACGATTTATTCTATTTCTAATATATGTCAGCAGTGCGATCAATAATGATCAATATAAAAAAAAATCATTACTGATATTTTTTTAGCTAATTACAGCATGAAAGTCATGTTTGTAGTTCTATGTTTAAGTAGACATTTTAGCGTGAACTTGCATAATTTGCGATGATTGCTCAAGGTATATGAATTAATTTACTGAAAAATGTATGTAACAATTTAAAATATTTAAAGACACAACATTCAAGCCGAAAGACCAAGATGTCGGGTTTTCAAAAATAACCAATACGGTCTAAAAGTCGGTACTTACGAAGAAATTACAATGATGACAATAACCGCTAGATATACAAATGTTTTCCATGACAAATTTTGACAAAGGTCAATAATAGAAATAGACACTTGCTCGCGAATTGTTTCCTTAAGGCTAGCGAACCCAGCGTGTATTGTTCCTAGGTGCAAAATTGATGATCTTTTCATTTATGTCTGTTTTTTTAATCTTATCTAACTATGTTACACTAGGTTAACAATTGTAAATCGACAGACACCGATCTCACTGGACAGTTTCACGCCATCTTCAGCGTTGACCAGGTCGACAAGTAAGACGAGGCAAACATTCTCTTTCCATTCATGTAAATTTCTCCTACCTAACGTTTCCACATTAGAAATGGGATTCCTTTCAGAAAACTAGACTTCCGCTCACGCATTCACACGTCCAAATTTCAAGCTGATTTAATGATAATAATGATATAATTTTTAATAATTAAATAAATTGATAAATGCATTTAAATAGAATAGATAAACAGGCTATTATTAGCTAAGCTTATTATTAAATAATGAACATATGAATAAATAATCAGTAAAACATTATAAAATAAATAATCAATTAATTAACAAATGAATAATATTTTATCTATATGTAGCTTATTGGCTTGGCAATACTCGTCACTGAGTATAGTCGATCAAGCAGCCATCTTCTCTCTTCAATGTATTTCGTACATTTATTAGATTTCGTGGTCCGATTGGCCAAAAAAAATCTTTCAATTAAGTAATCTTTATGTAAGGATAAAAAAGTCAGTTTTACGAGCGGGATTCGAACCCACGACCTTCGGCTAATACGCCGCTGCTCTATCACTTGAGCTATCGTGACTTCGATCCACTCGGATACCAACTTACCACCTCAAAAATAAAAAATGGCAAAAAGGAGGGAAAATTCAAGCGGTTATATGCTGATATAGTTGGTGTCTGAGAGGATCGAAGTCACGATAGCTCAAGAGGTAGAGCAGCGAAATATATAACCAAAGGTGGTGGGTTCGAATCCCGCTCGCGACACTGACTTTTTTATCTCAACCAATACATTACGTAAAGATTAATTTATTGAAAGATATTTCCTGTAGTAGATTAGTCCTTACTTTCTTTATTTTATATAGATAGGTACACCCCACAATTGCCACGACTGGACCTATGCCTGTTTATTATTGAGTTATTCATTTTTGACCAGGCCAGTCGGTGGAACCAAGGTTTATTTTTAAGTTAGGATTAATTGAGGTATAGAAAGACAGTAGGTATGGTATCATAAATTCATATGAACAAAAACTATTTACTCCTTGATTAACCCAGATCAACTGGCTAAATATCGAAATGTGTCTGGAAATTAATTTAAACCTAGGGCTTCCAACATCTAGGCTTACCCTTTTCATTTACCATTTTAAACTCTTCATTCACACAAATATATACATAAATACGTCCATACAGTACACTCATTCCGTTTGGTCGGTGGAGGAAAATCAAGTACTCAAACTATTCTAGATTGGGGTCGATGGAGTTCTTTTATAAATATTCCGCCATCGTCCCCGAACGCACACCCACACGCTCTCAAAGTTTGAGGGACGATGATAACAATATATTTCACCCTCACCCCTCGTCATTCACGCTAATAAATGCACTCAGACAAAACATATAGACACATTACACATAAAGACACATGATATACAATAAAAAAACCCAATTACCCTAAAAAGCGGAACATGGGACCTAGAAACGCGCTGCCGGGCTCGTGTACCATTTCTAGTTGGATGGCATGCCTACACGCTCCCTATAGGGAGGTCAAACCATATTACTTAATCATTTGTGTTATTTTTTAAATTCACTAGTTTTCGTGGTCCGCGTGACCAATTAAGTTATTTTTTAAGATGAAAAACACATAATATTTTATTAGGTAAGTATACTGGTAGTTGATTTAATTCAGTGAATAGAAAAATTAAACAAAAAACTGCTTTATTTCAATAGTTCTATACGATTATTGACAATAGCAGCATAATGACGGGAAAGCGGGTTCGTTTTCACAATGCAAGACTATCAGATAGGAATACGAACAAAAAGAGAGAAAGAGAGATAGGGAGAGAGGAAAAAAGGAAAATGGAAGGAAATCAAGATAAGCGTTTTGTATGGACATAGATTGTGTCCTATGTGAAAATAATGAGATGAAAAATTTTTTGTTCTCCCAAAACCAAGTGGGCCGATTTTATTATTGGGAAGTTTTATTGTTGAAATATCCCCCGGGCCGTCACCCGTGTGCAGAGTTGAATGTATGTAGTTATTGGTTCAACTGAATGGCGGCCTCCGTTCGATAGACTTACCCTTTTCATGAGGTTTTAAGTTATTCATCTGAGGGTACATTATGTGAGTGGGGGCGGCTTTCCCTCGACCTGGGGGGTAGGGGTTACTTTTTACTTTCATCTCTGGCTCAAAATAACTTATCTCTTATTTAGACGTTTCCTTTGGAATTCCGCGAGGTACAAAAAGTTTGCTAATTAAGGAAAATAGAACGAGCTGTAAAGTTTAATAAATAATTTCACCGGCAGTAACAACAAAAATGTTATAGTTAAAACAAATTGGATGAATAAAAATTCAGTTTTATAGTTTCGATTTAGGTTTAAGATTTTCTAAATCGACTGCTTTCATTTTTGTATGTCAAAACCATAAATTTTCTCTCAAGTACTACGTGTAAATAACATTACACTTTTCGTAAGCCAACGTGCAATTTGTTGAACACAGAAATTTAGATTTCTCTGCCAAATATAATCCACACAAATCCGGATTAAAGCGGCTTAAATTCTAATCCGAACTGAATGGGTACATGATCTCGATGAAAAATGCAATAATTCAACGTCTTAAAATAGAATATGTGTGGAGGGCCAATTATCGTACCGTATTAGAAGTTCAAAAGGATCGTAGAATTTCCTTAACGCTATTAGAAAATTATACCCAGATAGAGATAGACAGATAGATAGAGATAGAGAGATAGATAGATAGATAGAGAGAGAGAGAGAGAAAGAGAGAGAGTCAATTTGCATCCTTTGTTCCTTTATTTCTCGTAGGTCTTGATGAAATAAAATCGAAAATAAATTTACTCAGCCCAAGTACACTTAATATATTATTATTGGAATAATGAAACAATCAGAGGGGGGTACAAACAATCAAAATCAGGCGGCATATGTTCCTGCTATGAGAATGTGAAAGGGATATAATAATACTGTTTATTTTCAAATCTGATTAAAAGCATTTATTACTCATATAGATTATATCACATAGACGATTCGCTGGGTCCTATACAACATGTGTGTTTAATTCTTAATATAAAAAGCACAGTTGGTTAATTACACCTTTTTGCTATTTATACTGGGTATACTTACCGGGCTGTACCAAAATAAAAGACTTAGGACTGGATTCTGAACTTTTATACAAGACAAACAGTAAAATTATGTTGGGTTTTACTGAGAGTTTGTCATTGTCCTGCTTTGGGACCATACATTTTTGAAATAGTCTGGTTTAAACTTACTACAGATCTGATGGACCGAAGTTAGAAAAAGCTCAGCGTCATAGTAGGTCTGCCGAATCTGTAGGACTTGAAAAAAAAACTGGCGTGGCAAATGATAGCCTAAACCAGGTTCTGCTAAATAGTGGAAACCGCAGTGGATCATATGTATGACAAGGAAAAGGTTGCGCTACTCGCTAGCAAAGAAAAGCTCCAAGAACATATAGGAAATAAAATATCCGAAGGTATAATGTATAATCGGAGGAGCATAACAGTTTTATTTGAAAAATGCTGTAGCAGTGTTTATAAGCCTAACCTAACCGTAAGTCCAGGCAAATTGCACAGCCATAAATCTAATTTTAAACTATCATCAGGTTTGTGGTCGGTGTGTTCGTATGCTTTGGGTCTGTCGGAGGCACCATGTTCAGTGGTTGACCTGGGCTCCGCGAAGGTTGAAGCAAAGCACTGTGTGGTGGATGTGCGAATGCCAATTTAGTTTTTGATTATTTAATTTTACACCATCATCATAGTTTTAACCAAAAACTTGTTATTTTGCTTCTTGAGGATCACTTCTGGGCTTGAAGGGATAATTAATAAATCATATGCCATTATTAGATGGATGTTTTATTTAGTGAGCATGGCACAGCTGTTTTGTATTAAATCATATTAATCCTGTTGAGATTTACATTTCTACTTCCATTACTTATATTTTTAAACCAACCCTATTTTTTCAATTATATCCAGATGATTTTATTAATCTGTAACGTTCTTTTTTACCTTGTCACTCCACCTCGATAAATTGTATGTAAGCGTGTAAACCGTGCTTGTCGAGCGGATTTAAATAAATTTGCGTGCATCTGGGAGGAAAGTAAATGTGCTTGTCGACAGGTGTTCGTGGGCCTACCTGTGGCTCGCGTCCTCCCCTTCCGGTCGGGAAATTGTCCCGGAAGTCCGGCAGCGAGCAGAACATTATGGGTCTCCCACTACTTTGCTCCTTTTCGTCCTTACTTCCTCTACCAGTCGCCTGACGTCATTTACAATCATTTTCATAACTTCCGGTCATTGCCGGCCTTAATTCACTCCCTGTTTATCACCCGTTCATGCCTACATACATTCACCTAGTCGATAACGAAAACCCGAAACTTGAATTATTTTCAAAGAAAAAGTGGAATATACTTGGCCAAATGCAATGCATATCATATCTCGTGTCAAGGCTTAAGCCTAATCTCGCCGTAGGTTTTTTTTTTTTGGGGGGGGGGGTTCTCCACGTTCCGTGCAAAAAGCGAGGATAAGCGGACCAGTATTATTTACCCTACGGTTCAATATCTCTACATCACACAATAATGCTTCACAGTTTAACTGGCACTGTCTCATTTCATCCATGCAAATTTTCCAAATGCAAACTATGTACAGTAAGAGTGTTGTCTCAACTTGCTTATACCCCCGACCATCGTATGAAGATTATGAAATACAAAAACGCTGACAAACCCCACACAGGGAGAATAGATAGACTAACATTATCGGTAACGACCAATCATCTCTGTAAGGTAAAGGTCCCGGGTTCGAATCCCACGGTCCTGCATTCAAGCCAGACATACTTAAAAATGGGAAACACATTAACACGAAAAATAACTAACAACACAAACGTAACGACATACTTACAAATTTTTTTTCTTCAAAAACAGTGGCATCCCGAGGGGTTAATATGACCTCTGCTATGATGTATGACCTGAAAATAAGAAAAAAAAATGCAAACTATCTACAACCTGCTTATAATCTTTACGAACTTCTGAAGATGATGACATGCTGAAACCCGAATTAAACCTATCTTTTAACTTTTAAACTTTAACTCAAGGTGGGAGGACACAAGATTAATAAATTAGTATCCTTGAAAGATAATTTTTGGTTTCTTCGATACTATAAAGATAATTTTCTATAAAAAACCTATGGCAACGAGAAAAATAATCCCTTATTCTTATTTTGTAATCTCCTAAAGTATCCCTGGGTCATACAGCAATATCCAAGAGCTTTTTACAC
>CM077103.1:25493270-25508285 GCA_039619505.1 Cimex hemipterus | reverse complement strand
TTTTATCTTGGTTCATTTATGTTCAATCGGCAGCGGACGTGATCTCTTGTCTGCTGTTGGCCACTGCTGATTGTTCTTGCGTGCAATGCACTGTCATGAACCGATAAAACCAAAACATGATAGAAGCCCATTTTGCGTTCAATTGGCTAACTTCAGTGTTGTCTTTTTTTTTTGTGAATTACACTGCAGTCAGGCCAAAAATTTAAAAAACAGCCCTCGCTTATGTACAATTGTGCCAGGTGCATTAGTTCGGACGTTGTGGAAGGTGACTGCAATAGCGAAACAAATGTCAATTTGACTTAGATTCCCCGAATAGGATAAAATTATTGATCGATGGACGAAGGGACAAAAGAGAGTTTGTATGACTGTTCCGTGAAGCCACGCTGATGACCGTTCGAAAATCGATATTGATTGCACGCGATTCACTCATCCCCACCAACAGGTGAGATTATCAGTTATCAGCGGAAGCACAACAGAATGGAACACCCATACAAAACAGAGAGAGAGAGAGAGGGAGAAAGAAAGAAAAGAAAGAAAATAAGACTGTCCGATTTCAAACATATTACATGCCTACTTTGAAGGTAATTTTCGTTATTTATTCCCTCTTTCATAGTTAGACCATCATAAAATGGGCAACGAATTACGCCACAACTGTTCCAATTTTTCATAAATGTCTCAAAACAATTCGTTAATTTTCTAAAGTGCGCTAGGTTTTTTATTTCTTATTTATCCCAGGCATCCATTTTGAGTGACAATACCAATTTTCATAATGAGCGGTTTTATTATTAGCAATCATTTATCAGAATTTTTTTGTTCTTTCCCTACCCTTCTCCGTCCCAATCAATCCTTTTTATGAACAATCGGATTTCTCGTTAAGATTTTCTTTTTTACTTATGTAAACAGATAGAACATGAATAACAACGTAAATAAGTTTTTGTGATGAGGCTTGATGAATTGTCAGTCTACATAACGCACTCACATAAAACTCTCACCGCACATTACAGTATACACCGCCGTCATTGGTCGTTAAGTCCACAGCCGTTTGGGATTGCATTAGGCCCATGTCAGCCACAATTACCCTTATCTGGGTACGACGATGATAAATTTGCCATGGTAAGTTCGATTAGGATACAAATTGGCTTTGAACTATTTTGCGGTATACCAAACTGCCAAAAACGTAGGTCGATCAGGCAATTGTCCTCGGTTCAGAAACATTGTATTCCAGAAGGCGTGCGACAAAGTACATCAAGGGAGCATAGCAGAAACTAATGGAAGACCTAACTAAATCCAGGACGTGTTACGACTAGGAAAATAGTTGTTCTGTTGAGTGGACACCGCATACTCCGAACGCATACCTTATCATATGTATAGCCACACACGTGAGTCCAGAGCTTTCAGATCTGGTAAAAAGGCTTAAGCTTAATGAAGAGCTACTAGGAAATTGCCTATTACTTATTAAAAAAAAGTTCAGCTATTTCAAAGCAGACGAAAACTTACGAAAATACTTTCGGTTTTCTTACTGTCTTCCACGCACTTATGGTTATTCCCTGAAAGGTCAACGCTGTTGTGGTTGTCAGGACTGGATAGCTAAAGGACGAACCAATTCTATGTAAGCTCGCTGGAGGCAACATTACTGACAGTAGGATTATTTGAGGGAAATGTTGAAAGTAATAGAGATGTTCAATAGACCAGTACTGTTCGTGGTGCGAAGGCGAGGACTACTCGGAATCTTACTTCTACATCAATAATGTGATGTCCCTTTGAGGCTGTTGTGGAAGAATCGCTCTGGTCACTAGACGTACATCAAACCAAATCAACAAGACATTAGATACAAAACGAAACGGACACAAACTGAAACTAACACAAGCACATGTACAGTTCTTTTCCCAAGGTGTCCTTTCAAATTGGAGAAAAATGTAAAGGTAACCTTCTCTAGAAACACACGTTCTGAAACTCATAAAGCATGGTCCAGGATATAAGAACAAGTCTGGAGAAACGGTAATGGCATAAATACACATAAACTCATACACAAGCACATATAGTTAGTACATATAGTACAGAATCATACTGTCCCTAGGTAGCCGTTCAGATAGCGATTATGTTTTTGGAGAAGGATATTTCCTGATTATCAAACACTGAAACAAACTCACATTAATACGATCATATTTGTATTCATATGTAATCTTGCCGTCCTGAGAGAAAGAGGAGGTTTGGTAGCGCAAAGGCCGCACCTTATTCACATACAATCAACCAACACTACATATACTTATTTATAAACACTCACTATATACAGATAAGCTTAGGAATTTTAAAATATTAGATTATAAACCTCTCAAACAAGAAACAACCGGGAGTAAGGTAAGGTTAGTGTAGTATTTGCTGCCACGTCTAAGTTCTCCTCGAATTACACCTGTCAGGTCACGTATCTTGCATTTGCTCAAGTTTTCTTGTCAGGGAGAATCAACAATGATGTTAACTCCGCCTTTCGCCGTCAATTGGTTATGCTGCCTGGCACAATTTTCCTCCTTTTCATCTTCTATTATTTGCTTTGTCTTACAATTATAATTCACAAGGCTGTAAGTGTATTTTAAAAGATCCGAGCTATTGATGCAAAGAGGTCAATCGTTACGGCTTGTTGAACCGAAATCCTTCTCAAACCTCTCTTTATTGATTAATGCAAAATAAAGATTTAATGAACTTTTATAACAGTTTCAGCTTCAGGAAAGTTTAATATAGCGTTCTTTTTTTTTAAACACATATTCATTAACTAAATTCTAGTTCAGCTTTCATAAACTTTTATTTATATAATATTAAAAATACAAGGATTACTCGGACAGACAGGTGTTGTTCAATGTTTTAGAGGAGTAAAGAGACAGTTAATGCTCTTTAGATAACTAGCCTACAATTCCTAGCCGTACGGATTTAGATCTGGTTCCTGGCCCTCGGCCAGGCTACATCTCTATTCTTAGAGAGCGAGACGGTATCTGAGCAACCCTGTAGAACCAAATAGGGAACTAGTTAATATCAAAGCCGTTGACTTCATTTTATCCGGTTAACTGAGAACGTCTCAAAAAATTGTTTCCGGGTGGAGTTTCGTCTGATAGAAAAGCGCCAATGGTGCCATTATATTTTTCCATAGTTTGATACATATTTATTATCCTAATACTGTAAAAATTAATCTATTATATTCAATTAAACACATAACAAACAAATTTAGTTTATTAAATTAAATATTTACTTGATTTTTTGGTCTAATTTTTATCGTCTACTGTCAATTTTTTTGTAGGTGATTGGTATAATTTATAGATTGATATAGTTTTAAATTTTATTTTTATTAGTTTTACATAACATGTTTTGTTGATTAAAACTTTTTTTTCAAAAATGTAATTAACGACTTCATTTTTATCATTGTAAATATCAAGGATTTAAAAAAAAATGACCGATTATTATGCTTTTTAGCATTATAAAGCTAGATGTCGTGTTTTTTGTTTGTTAATTGTTATTTTTGTATAAATAGTTTATTTTAAGTAAACACATCCAGTCTGAAAAGTGCAAGTGGAATGCTGATTTAGAACACCTTTCCATCTTGACAGACTCCGAGGGTTAAAGAAGTATACGTTTCCTTGTTTTTGAATAAATCGCGTTTTTTATTCGGGAAAAGTTCTGAATTTTTTAAAATAAAATCGTAATGAAATTTGGTCGTTACTGATTATTATGCTGCCTGTCCTCGGCGCTTCAGTCGGTCGGACGTGCTATGTTTAGTGATTTACCAGGGCTATACGTAGGTTATAGCATGGAACAGTCTCATTTCATCCATGCAAATTTCCCAAATGCAAACTGTGTAAAGTAAGAGTGTGGTCTTCAACCTGCTTATAACCTTGACCAACAACTGAGGATGGTGAAATGCCGAAACATCTGACAGACCGACACAGCGAGAGTGGACAGGCGAAAATGATCGGTAACAACCAAATCGAAATTTTATGAAATTTACGTATAATAAATATTGTTCTTTTGTATTCTTCTTTAATGCATAATTATTATTTTAAGACATTTTCAAAATAATGTTTTTTATCACTTGAGGATTTCAATACTTTGAGGATTGGCAGTCGCAATTCAACCTGGTCAGTCTATTTTCTCTGGTTGGGCTGGTATCGCTCCATCTTTAGTAGTTGCCCAGGTCCATAAGTAGGGTGAGGCAAGCCAACGTCTGAAGATGGTGAAATGCCGAAACGTCTGACAGACGCACATAGCAACAATAAGTCAAGCTAAAATGGCCGGTAACGACGAAATTAAAGTTTAATAAGTATTGTTATTTTGCAAAGATTTCTTTTTTAGTGTGTAACTACGAATTTTTTACCGTTATAAAAGGAAGGTTGCTGAACTGCTGCAAATTTCTCAAATGCAAACCAATTTACCAAGGAATTATAGATTAACTTTCTTTTTGAATAAATCACGTGTTTTATTCGGGGAAAACTTCTGAATTTTTTAAAATAAAAATCCTAACGTACTCCTCCTCTATTAATATTAGACTACTAGTCGGAAATGGCAGTATTATTACAAATTGGTGTCGTGATTATAATGTTTAAATGTTTCATGTTCTACACATACTCTTGAAGGGTTTGGACAAATTCCCTCTCGGATGAAGCCAAATTGGCTCTGACGTCTGACATTAAGCAGCCGGTCGAAACATCAAATTACGTTTTACGACCTGCGTAAACGCCTCGCCTGACATTTAGAATGTTTAAAACAGAAAATTTTAACCTGCCACGCCGACAAATTGCAATATTTTTTGTTTTTATTGGGATGAACCGCAACATCCAAATGAGACAAACAGACAAAAAACGGTGACAATCTAGCAGGTTACACTTGATAGAAACCACCCAGCAGTGATACTCCCTAACATCAAGTGAAGCTTGGAACGTATTGGATTTCCATGAATGCTGGGACAAGAAAGGTATTGGATAAGTGGAGAAGGGAGAAGGTTTAAGTTGTGGAAGTTTTTGTATCGGGATTTAATAATGGCCATCACAAATGAGATTTGGAGGTCATTGTGGATTGTTAGGTTTGAAACGTTGAACGTAAAGAGGTTTAATATTTTTCTCAGATGGATTGGATTTTATTGAGGTGGAAATGGGGTTACCATGCCTGGTTCCTTCATACTACCATCTTTTTCGACCAATGACCAACTTCATTAAAAAGAAGCATCATATTGGAAGATTGGAAGGGGTTTGATTACCTGGCTTCCAGATTAAGTACATAAGATATGTCTGCGATGTAAAATATACATAATTTTTTTTGGAAATTAATCATAAATGTAACTCTTTAAAAGGACATTTTATTTATACTTAACCGAGAAGAAGGCTATGTTTCGACATAGTGTAAATGTTGCTATTTATAATCTTAATGTGATAATGTGATAAAACAGGGATAGAAACTATTATATCGTCAACATCGCCTCGAACCTTATAAATTTCAACATTTTATGGTTACTATTCAGCACACGACACGGGCTTTAAACTTATCGGCCCTGTTTCGCCTTTTGATTTAGGACAAGTGGAGAGAACGTTTGACTCAGCCCCGGAGGGTGAATTTGTACGCTCGCAAACATACTCCAAGATTAACAAGGAGCAAAGCCCTATTAGTCATCCCCCGCCAGCCCTAAAGGGCCAAGGCAGGGGAAAAAAGCCCTTTCATAAGGCCTATCCCCCTTTATGCTAATTGCCTTTACGTGATTAACAAACCGCGTTTATCCCTTTTTTCACTCACAAAAACCCACTTGTTGTAATGGAAATTAGTGAGACAAAACATTTTATACGTCGAGTCATGAGCCAAAGATAGGTAATATAGCCAAATATAGAGTTTTAAGAAGTAAGTGAAATTATTGCATGAGGACTTTTTTTATGTTCCAATCCATAATCGTCTTAAAAACATAGATCACTAAAGGATTAATAACAAGTATATATCAGGAAAATGAATGGCATTCATAAAACCAATATAACCGACCTAATAATATAATTTTAACTTGGGGTGGCCCCAACAGTTTAGGCAATGACTCGGCGTCATCACCGTAAGGTAAAGGTCCCGAGTTCGATTCCAGCAGCCGTCTCTAACCTGTCATACTTACAAATGGGCAGTTTTTTTCAAAAGCACCAGAAAAAAAACGTGCGATTAAGCTGACTAAATCTAAAATTAAATTATACTCGATGTAAACCCAAAAAGCATTAGAAGCTAATAAACAAGGGTACAAATGATGACATTCCAAAACATGATCACCTAGAAATAATAAATAATCCAACTGAACATCCGTAACTATAATTATAAAGACAATTTTGGATAAGGCAATGTTTGTAAATCCCAGGGCTGAAGATGATCTCAACAAAGATCGAAACGTTGGCATGATAAAGAAAATGTTTTTCGTTCCAGACCGCATCTCACGATATCTCAATAATTATCGATTAACCGTCGCTAACCTCTACACATCCGTAATTATTTTTCTAAAGTGGTTAAAAATGTTATTTTACTTAATTTGAATAATAATAAAAAATTTGTCATAGATTATTTACCTTCATTCACTAAGTTTAAGGGAAATATTCCTATTTTTTCTTCACCCTATTTCTATTAATGAAATTTACAAACACTAAAAGAAAATAACTCTTTTGTTGATGTTTTACTATGTTTTAACAAAACTGTACAATTTCTACGTATTCCTTTAAAACATATTTTCAACCTATCTTTTAAACGATTATTCCTCCAAAATTTAAGATATGATCATGCCATCATATAAAAGTGGCTCAAAGCTTGAAATTAATAACTACCGCCCTATTTCACTAACATTATTTCTTTCTAAAATACTATAAAAAAAATATTTTAAAACGAGATTTCTAAATCACTTGATAAAAAGAAAACTTATTGTCTATAATCAATACGGATTCCAGCCTGGTACATCTGCAGTTCAACCTTGCCTTGATGTATCAATTGAAAATTTTCACAACACGTTATTGGTTTATTTCTCGACATTAAAAACGAATCGATTCCCTTGATTATGCTAAGATAATTAGTAAATTGATATTGGTATATCTGGTACTAATACATTTTATTAAAACCTATTTAAAATATCGCAACATCATTACCAAAGAGAACAGTATTAGCTCTGAGGTTCTGAAAGCTGGGATTTCACAAGGTACTACACTTGGACCTATATTGTTTTTGATCTACATAAATGAGTTATCAAAAATGTATATCTCTGGTATTTTGTTTTGCTGATGACATCCATCTTATATAGTGGCATCAATTTATTTAACTCAATTAACAGTTAAATATTGAGCTTTAATTAAAAAGTGATTGGATAAAAAGTTTTATTTAGTTTAAAAAAATTTAAATTCCTGTTTGAAGAATATTATCAATATTCGTTCTTCCAATTATTATTGCCCTCTGTAAATAATGTTAAATAACTATAAGTCATATATGACTATAGGCTTAAATTGACCTGCTCATTGACTCCTTGATACAGAGAATTAGAAAACTCTTTTATGAATTGAAAATTATAAAAGACATTTTGTTTATTGAATCTCTTGAAAACTATTTATTAGTCCCTTGCTCAATTCTTGTTAAGTTTTGGTTGTATCGCCTGGGGTAGAGCTGTTGTAACGGATTAAAAAAAATACAAATGTAAGATAGATTGCACTCCTGTAGGAAGTCTGGCGATCTTTCCGGTTAAGTTTCTGGAACATTATTTCTACATATTTAGCGCCCCTCCATGCGTGGTGAAAAGGGTCTAAAACTCCCCCTTACCCAAATATTCAATCATTACCTAGCATAATCGGTGGGCTTCATAGTACTCGATATTCCGCTGAAAACCCTCCCTCATTCACGCTAATAAATACATCCATACTTTATGTACAATTGAAACATTTGCGCTACTAACCTTGATTGTTGGGTTATGGTGTACAATATATTTTAGTACCCCCCCCACACACACACACCCACTCATACGCTACTATCACTCTAATAAGTACATTCACTCGAGCGGTAACCACTCATTCTAACTACATAAACATCAAATAATAAAAAATGAAAGATATTAAAAATAATCTTTATAACACTATTCAGTTATTTAAAAATTTAAACGTACTGAATATTAATCATTTATATAATGTTCCTGAACTAACGTTTTCAAAAAAAAAAATTATATTATGTGCTCAATACTTTTACAATACAATGTAATATCACTATAAATTTGGAATTTGCTAAAATAGAGACAGCGGGTTTTATTGTCGTGCTCTTAACAGTGCGGTATGATTCCTGTATAATTCTAACAGGAAATCATCTGTATAATTCCCACTCCTTAACCGTTACGTGTTTTTTTTCAGTATAACACCAATATATAATTATGTTTAAATTATAAATCATAAAATTCATAATTATGTATAACTCCTTTATCACAAGGTCTCTTACTGATGGCTGGCTGCATGATTTCTTTTATAATTATATATTACATATTGCAAAGTTGTACCGCAAATAATATACTAGTATTATATATAAATTTGAAACGTCGGGACTATTTTTTTAAACGTGACATTTAGTAAATGGTTAATTTTTGGCAGAAATATAATCGAATTGTTTTACCTATGCATAGCAAAAATTGAAATCTTTAATCTTTTATTTTGGTATACCACCCGCTTCTGTCCACATGTGAATCCGTAAAACCCGGAGGGGGCCATGACATCTGGCAGCTCCCGCGGAGTGTCAGACCAACTTAACATTTTTTTTTCGATTTGTTTTTCAAGTCTATTGCTTGGTTGAGTCGTGCATGTCAAAGGTGTATATTAAACATATTCAGCGTTTAAAAAATAATTGACGATTTAAAAACCCATTTTTTTTAAATTACAGGTCTGACGTTTCCAGGATTGAGGGCGGGATACCCTACCGTTTTACCAGCGCAATATGGGTAAGTTTCGTCACATCATGCACACACGAATAGAAAAAACAGGTGTCGCCATCCCTAAACTTATTAAATTGTTTTTTTGTGTCGCATCCTTAGTATAAACAGATTATGCCAAAAACGAAACCGCAAAGGTTAACCATCACCCGACTTAATAATTCGACCCTTTATCCGACCATCTGCCCCATTCACACAATAAAAGAATTTCCCACATTTACATAATATATGCAACGCCCAATACAGAATGACAAAACTTTGTCATGGCCATTATTATTATTTTCTTAATACGGATAAAAATTGTCACTCACAATTCAACATAAAATGAAACTAGGTTTGCTATGACATAAACCAAATAGGTTCTTTTCGGCTTATTAAAAAGCATCCTCATTGGAAAAAAATAGTTCCCGATAAGAAATGAATTTTTTGTTACAAACTGTTATATTTCACACACACGCAACACCTACGTAGACCAAAGCGGCTTCTTTTTTGGTTTAAAAAAAATTACGGCCTCTTTAATAAAAAATCTCATTGTAAGAATTATGACAGTTCCTTTTACCTTCTGGTTGTAAGGATCTGAATTAATGCAGGTTTCCGTTAATGGATTTTTTGTTAAAAATTGTTATATTTCACATACATACACAACACCTACGTAGACCAAAGTGGCCTCTTTAATTAAAACAATATCGTTTTATGATTAATCGATTCAAATTATGACGGTCCATTTAACCTTATGGTAGGATCAGAATTGATGCAAAAGTTTGCTTCAAGAAATTAAGTTTTTGTTAATCGTGCTTGCAGGGAAGAATGGAATGATCACATAAATTGTTATAGGTTTTTCACACACACACACACACACACAACACACAGATAGACACACACACACACACATGCAACAGCAGGGTCACACACGATGATGGTTGAGAGCATTAAGGCATCTGATCGTCAAATCTCACGGATGTCCTCGGTTCAAATCCCATCGTTCTCTTGGAAATTGTAATCATCGATTTGTTTGTTTGATTGCATAGAAATTTGCAACACTACTACTAGTTAGTCTGATAGTGTGTATACGAAATCAAATTATATTAAAATTTTTTGGGTATCTTCATAAGGTCTTGCGATGTAGTATTTATATCGCAATCCTCAGGGCCAGTTTATTGAAAAATGCATACATCAACTATTTTAACCAATGATGTAAATGAATACAAGGTAGAGTCATTTTGAAATTAAAATTTAAAAACTAAGGAAAAAAAGATCATTTTTATTCAATTATATTTGTTATTACAAAGACCAAATTGGCCTCTTTTTTGATTAATAATAATTATCCCTATTGGAAAAATTATGTTCGTTCATTTTACAGTCTGATTACAGGTTCAGATTTGATGCAAGGGTCTTTTAAGAAATTATGTTTTTGTTTAATATGCTTGTATAGGAACAAATGAATGAACTAATAATGAAATGAACACTTGAACTGTAATATCCCAAAAACTAGAGAAAAACACAGGCATACAAAATTAGAAACCCGCCCACAACAAAGAAATACATTAACACATATCCACAAGCATAGGAACGACGATTGCTGAGGTCATTAAGACATATGATCGACAATTTACATAGGTGTTCTCTTTTTAAATTCTGGCGATGTCTTGGAATTTTTTTTTTTTGGTTGGACGTACAAAGATTTGCAAAACTTTTATATGTTAGTCTTGTAGTTCAACCTAAAGCCCTTCACTTTGCATACATACGCGCGAAAACATAGATGGCGAGGATCGTTACTCGCTTTTGCCACCTAGGATGTTGTTTTTCTCTCTTATCTCTTTCTATAGGTGTGAACGTGTATTTTTTGCGGGGGTAAATCATTCGTTTATAAGAACTGCAAGCCAATGATTTACCAGTAAGTACAGAAGCCAAGCTGTTTGTATTCCAATTTTGGAAAGGGTTTCTAGCCAGATAATGGACTCGACTTTTGAAAGGCGAAAAGCCCTTTTAATGATGTTACTAATGATAAAATTATTGCCCTGACGCAATTAAAGGCCGGCTTCTTGCGGTCGAAGCGGAATCGATGACGGGCCGCGCCTCTTAATAGAGTTCTGAATAATCCATATAAGTAATATACTTATTGCGAATCGATCCCAGTCCCGATAGGCCCTTTCAATTTGGTTTGCAACACTTTTTTCCCCCTTGTCGTTTTATAGTAATTACTTGTCCGAAGTGTTGGCTTTTCCGGGTCAAGATAACAGGCCTGTCTGACCTGAAAGACAAGTTCATAACGGATATCATCTATAAACACGTGCCATTATGAACTTTCTTGTGAACACTCAACTTAAAAGCTTCCTCTCGAGTTTATTATTTAAGGGCAAGGTTCGAGTATAACTTGCGGTTCAAAAGTGCCGTTTTGTGAATATAAGGAAAAAAGCACACGACAGACTTGGCCTTATCTATTGAATATAAAATGAACAGTCTATCTTTTTCTTTCATTATCCATTAGTTGACAAAGCTACTTGGTTTTTCCTTGTGCTTTCTAATAAAACCACAAAAATTAAATTCAGTAGCATCTTTTGCTGTGGCCCGCGGAGTGTGAACATATAGTTTAGTCGTTCTGATCATCATCCGACGAGCCTATCCTCGCTATTTTGGTCCCTCTGACGTGTTTCGGCATTTCGCCATCTTCAGTGGTGAGTCAAGTGCATAAAGCAAGGGAGGAAAGGCCCTGATTCGTTCATTTATATAAATTTTGCGTTAGCCAAAGGCGAACGATGTACATAACTATTATTTCAGATGATTACATCCGATCAAGCCACGAGAATTCTTAGTGGTTGGTTAGGGAGATAAACCGTGAAAGGCAAGGTAATGATTCGTTCCTGTTTTACGAATTTTACCCGTGACAAATGTTCAAGAAATACAGAAGAATCTTGTCATGATTGTAGATGATCAGGGCACGAGAATCATTTAAATTTGGTCGTTTCCGATAATTTCGGAGGGTCAAGGATATAAGCAGGGAGAGCTAAGGCATTGACTCGTTCCTTTTTGCTTGTGCCAAATTTGGACAGCCCACATAAGCGTGTTATAACGACTGTAGACGATCAAGCTACAAGAACAATTACAGTTCTATCGTTATCAACCATTTCGGCATTTGCTAGTTTGTGGGCATGGTCACGGTTATAATCAGGGAGAGGCTTTGTTTGGTACGAATTTTACACGTTTCAAACGCAAACGTTTTACAAATGAATCTTGTGATGAATGCAGGTGATCAAGCCACAAAATTTTTTTACATTTGATTATTTGCAATAATTTCAGCATTTTTACAATTTCAATGGTTTGGTTAGGAATACAAGCAGTGAATTGACCTGACTTATGTTGTCAACCGAACGCATGTTCGGAAGAATCTTGGGATGATTCTAGCTTGAGATTATTTAAATTTTCCCATTTCCGATCATCTGGTTGGACAGGGATGTAAGCAGAGCGAGGCGAGTCTCAATAAACGCTCTCATGAAATATTTATTAGGGTCGGGCAGATGACAATAAGCAAAAGTACCCTTACTTCGAAGTAGAAGTGTGGTTTCATTGCATATTGAAAAAAAAAAAAAAAACAGAAATAAAAATAATCCCCGAATACCTAGTTAAGTATGTTGTTTCTAATCAACCTGGTCTACCTTTCGGCTCTTTTGTTTTCCATATGCGTTTCGACCTTTCCTTTTCCATGGTCACGGTTATAAGCTGGTCGAGGCACTTTTGCCTTTAGTTTTTGTTTTCCTCTGATTGTGATTGTGACCAATGACTGACGTTAAATGTCGAAAATCGTCTAATAGAACAAAAAACAAGACGGACTCTCTAAGTTGTAAAGTATGAGTTTTGAAAATTAAGTTTATTATATTAAATGACATATAAGGATCACATGTTTATTAAACAAAAATATTACACACAACGTTACAACATATATACCTACATTTTCTCTTAATTCAAGGTGTGGCAATAAAACTAAAATTAACTGTTTATTGTTTATTTAGATCTGAAACTTTAGTATTACTAATAACACAAATCTGTTGATAAGGCGCCAAATTAAAATATTCCTAATCTTATATTAGTCAAAATAGTTACAATAGACAGAGATTGTTAATTTATTATCAGTTAGAAACCTTTTAGGAAAACCTTTATCCTTTTCCAACTTTCGGCGACTCCTGTGTTTTGTATAATGTACAAGGGTAAATGAACAAAGCCCCGATCCGTCTTGGGTTCTCATATAGGGATGATGCGAGTAGTAGTTTTGGGTACTAATACTAGACTTGGGGTGTATTTTGCAGACGCCTGGCCACGGCGAGGACACTGCGATGATGACGAAGGTCTCATGAGAGAAATGTATGTTGGAGCTAAATTGCAAAAACATTCGGTCTGATGTCACTGGTTTTGTTTTTTTTTAAAAAAAAAAGAAAGTGAAGGGAGGCCTGACGGTTCATATTTGGAGATTTGATAACTGGTAACTCTTATACATTTGGGATAATTTTTCAAAATAAACTTATATCTTTATAACCGGGTTGAACTTCAACTATATATAATTATCAATTAAATTATTATTTCAAATGTTAACCTATGGCCTCCACAAGTTTGCAGTGTCTGCCTGATATTTAAAAACTTTTTATTTACTTTTATTTCCTTAGCCATGGTGTTGTTTGCAGTTCCGTTTGCAGCCTTTTACAAAGTCTATTTAAATAATTAATATAAAATCAATCATCACTTTTTGTTTATTTGTTTTTTTATATATAAAATACAGCCAAATATTAGACTATTTGTTTTGGGTCGGCGTGTTTTTTTGCACGTTTGGAGTGTTGAGTCCCCTTAAATTTTTGGGTTTTCTATTGGGTGCTGTGGTTGTTTTATTTAATTTTTTTTTCTTTGTAATGTACACACTTACAGGGGACTGGCTCATCTACGGGCAGGAAGAGTCGCTCTCAAAGGAGTTTAAGAGTACGTGAAAAATGTATAGGAGGTCCGCCCGGCCTCGAGTTGTTTCTCCCCTGGATTAAATTTGATTTGCGACGATTATATTCATTTTCCGCTTTATACCGTGACAATCGCAGTTGGCTCCTTGCCTGTCAGGCGGAAGACCTTTAACCACAACGTGGTGGTTATTTATAGATTGGTATATTTGGGGTACAAGGCGTTGAGGCTGTTGAAATATATCTTTATTTTCCAATTATCTAATCTTTTTATTCATTCAGAAACAAGATCCAGCAATAAAAAGTTAAAATATATTTTAAAAAATTGTCTTATTGATTGAGCTAATTGAATTATTATTATGATGGCCCGGGCTCTTCTACTACTTGAGCTTGACTTTTAGTAAGTGGTAAGAAATGATAATAGCTGAAGTGATAGAAGCGTCGGAGGTCGTGGGTTCGAGTCCAGTTGTGACACTACTTTTTCAACTGGACCATACTTCTTATTATAATTAAATAATATCTTTGATTAATTGGATCAGATGAAAACATATAATAGATTAAATTTTATTGATTTTTTCCCGATTTTTTATTTTGTTAATAATTTATTACATTCGCGGAAAACCGTACAAATTTTATGTTATTTCTAAAGAAAATAAACGAGATCGGTTTCTTCTGTAATGTATGTGACTCTTCTGCTCAGACAATAGGTAAGCCAAGTTCCGTTTTTATAGAAACTATTAATTTTTCACCCTGTTTGCTGTGATTTGTGGCTTGTAGGCTAGATTTCCTCACTTTCGTTTTGAATTAAACTTATATTTCTTTGTTTTAAACTTTTATTTTTAATTTAACTTTCCAGGCAAGCAGTTGCCTATTCTTCCCCCCCCCCCCGCTAAAAGCAATATTGACATCTGAAAAAGTAAACACCAAATTGTACTCTAAACAAAAGTACAAAAATTCCTAATATTGTTGTCGTATTTAATAAAAGTGCAAGTTTGTGCACAGTTTTGTTTAATTTTGTTGTTGTTGGGGCAAATAATACTTTACGCTTTCGGTGTTGAAATATGTATTATGTTATTTTTATATATATATTTTTTTAAAATTAATTTTTATTATATATATTTTTTTGTGTATGAACAGAAACGA
>CM077103.1:25427926-25492870 GCA_039619505.1 Cimex hemipterus | reverse complement strand
ATTATATATATTTTTTTGTGTATGAACAGAAACGATATGTGATTATTTTTCAGGTTGATTCCTGGAGCAAGGGAAAGTCATAAAAGGTATTCCGAATTATACTTAGAAAGTTAACGGAAAATCGAGACGTACCGTCTTGAAAGTATTTTAGCGGATTGTGCAACTAACAGGACGTTTGTCGCACTTTTCCTTTCAATTTTGAAATAACGAAAAGAGAAAATTCTTGAAACATTAACGAACTATTACTTACCTTACCTCTTTTTCTATCGCTTGCCCTTTAACATTTTTGCGATTTTTGACGATTTCGAAATACTGTTTTAATAACGTATTTGTCACACTGGTTGGTTTTTCTTTAGAATAGCCTTCATCAATTATAAATAGTCTGTTTTTTCAATAGGAAATAGAAACGTTCGTCGACAATCTACGACGAATGGCACCCAACCTCAATTCCGCGTGGTTGGCCGGTTCTTAAGAAATATGGCTCCTCTGTATATATCTGTATAAGTTACCTCACCCGGATGCAAAGTTTAAATTTGGATCCGGCTTTCAACGCGTATATTAGAATGTCGGTACCTTTGCCAAAAATTTCCATCCGTGTTTGTTGTATTAGCGGCTGTTGGATATTTCTCACCTTTATACAATTTATAAATAGTGAAGGGGTGACAAAGCAAGTGGCAATCGAATGAATAAATAAAGCTTTTGTTAATTACGAAGCGGCCGGTGTATAATATCAATTCTAAACTTAACCACTATTAGTTTGTTTGTAATTACTCAGACTGCTGTTTCTGTTAGACTATGTATTTCTCTTTGAAGATTGTTAGAAAAATTAATAAAGAAGCAACTGGATTAAAGGATGAAAGCGGAAATCTTTAAGATCGCTATTTATTTTTTTGTTTTTAAATAGGCACCATTTCCAAAAATAATATATGGGGGTGAGCAGTGGACTCTGCCCCGTAAAGTGAATATATTTTTGGAGTAGAGTTTCCTAAGCTAATAATTATAAAAGTGACGGGGAAAAGGAGGAAATAAAAAACCTAGGATGTGGTTCAACTGGGACAGACGCGTTGAGCGCGGGTTGTATTTATTTTGAACCGACTGATGATGGGACAGCTGGCGAAAGGTCATTCTTTTTTAGACGAACAGATAAATTATAACCTCGCCTACCAGGGAGGTGTATGATTTATAACGCTTATTACAAATGTTGAACAGATGCCTATCAGATATGTTTAATTTTGGTGTTCGTGTATTAGCGAAAGTCTATCTCGAGGAGCAATATTTGGCGGTAAAACGTGGCCGTTTTCGTTTTATCGAGGCGCTTCTTTCACGTCGGGGTTTAGGGTTATAAGCTGGGAGTTGTTGAGTTCTGGGCCTTCTTTGTGCATATGCCTAAAAATTATGTCATTTCCTCACATCACTTACGAAACTCACCTGAAACCTCTGAAGCAAACGTATAGTGGCTCGTGACTCTCGTTTTAGATGACAGTCTATCGTCATTATCACCAGGGAGAGTTAGGATCTGAGTCTTAATTGTGCAGTGCTTAAAAAAAAACTGACCGAAAAAGTGAAGGTTATAAAGTTAGGATTATAACGAGGGAGAGACAAAGACCTATTTGTGCCATCATGCCTGAGTGTTCTGCCATCTCCTCACCCTGCTAAAAACCACCGAAAACCGATACAACAAACGTACTGAAAAATGGCTCAAAGTTTTGACCGTTCGCCAACTTCAGCAGTTAGGGTTATAAGCAGGGAGAGAAGTTAGGCCCTGATTCTTATTGTGCAATCTTGCATTTAAAGTTGGGCCATCTCGTTATAAACTGCTTAAAAAACCGACCGAAAAATCGCTACGCTACCAAAATGTACAGAAAAGAGAGGGCTATAAAGTTAGGGTTATAATAAGGGAGAGTCAAAGACAAATTGTGCAACCTTGCCTTAGAAATCGTCTATCTCTTCACACTGTTAATGAAAACCACCGAAAAAGGCTCAACGTTTTGGCCGTTCACCAACTTCACCAGTTAAGGTTATAAGCAGGGAGATGCTAAGTTCTGAGTCCAATTTGGCAAACATGCCCGACAGTTGTGTCATCTCCTCACACTTCTTTAAAAACACGAAAAACGGCCACAACAAACGTACAGAAAGTGACTCATATTGGGTGTTCTCGAACTTCAGCAGTTAGGGTTATAAGCAGGGAGAGGTAAAGCTCTTAACCTTATTTGTGCAATCTACCCTAGAAGTTGTTTCAGCTCCTCATACTGTTTCTTTAAAAAACTACCAAAAACCGCAACGACAAACTTACAAAAAGTAGTTCACCGTTTTGGCCGTTCGGTACTTTCTTGCAGTTAGGGTTATAAACAGGGAGAGGCGAGGTTCAGTATCCTATTTGTGCAATTTATCTGAAATATTTATATCTCCTCACTCTGCTTATAAAACCGCTACGACAAACAAAAAGCTTGGCTCAAGAAAAGATTAAATTAATATCTACTTAGTTTACACATCAAAAATAAACAACGTACTCCCACTAACGTAAAAAAACAGCTCAATATGAAATTTTAAAAACTAATAACAAAAAAACCAACCTAAACATAATACGACACAGACACATACGCACAAACTATATAGTTAACTGCAAGAATAGGCTAGCCAAAACGACCGGAAACGAGCATGCCACAAATACTGGCATTGTAGTAATACTGATGAATAACAAAAATAAAAAAATGAACGTGTATTAATGATCTAATTAATTTGCGATTTTCTCTCGTCTTTGCCAAGCCTCGTCTATAATGAATGCCATAAATCGTGTATTTTAAGATTTTACGCCTCAGTTGTTCGGTTTGGATGAAATCGGCTTGAATTTGGCACTGTTTAACCCGGCTGTTACCGCTTCACGTTCTCGTTCCTTTCCTTGTATATGGCGTTGAGCCGAATAGCGTCTGATTAATAATAACGGGAGGACCTGTGATGATCGCTGGCTGTAAAATTGCTCATAACAGTTCATTAACACAGCTTCAGCATTTCGCGACATGATTCAGAAAGAAATATTCAATTTTTTTCCGCCGCAAAGGGATTACGCTTTTTCACGTATATAATCACTAAAAAATAATCATTTTGGCCGTAGGGATTGTTGGTCGAAAGAACTTTCTGTTCGTTTCTTTGAGCTCGCTCAAATTCTCTGAGTTCTGCCCATCAAACAGTTTCAAAACGGCTCACTGTATAAAAGAAAAATTTTGGTAAAAGAATAATCTTGGTAATCCAGTCTATACTAATGATTCGAGTATATCGTTTAAATTCTTCTTAACCTCGTTAAAATGATAGCTTCAGTATTTGAAATTGAACTTCTTAAAGCAGAGGCGCAGCAGCGTAGGTCGAAAAAATTTTTTTTAAATGTACAACTTATGTACAAGTAATGAACTTTGCTCTTTGGTGGTAAAAAGTATAGAACAATATTAAAATGATGGAAGGTATAAAACAGAAGGGATCTTTAAATATATGTGATCCTAATCGCCAAAAGAGAAAAAAGCTTCCAAATTGCTCGTAATTTGTCATGGTGCAATTGGTTCGAAAAAGAAAAAACAGGATGAATAATCGCCTCGGCTCATGTTGCGCATTTGCCCGGAAAAGACCCACTCTGACATGCAAACTGCCGTTCGGACATTAGCTGAGGCGATCGACGATTGTTGATCGCACCCCCTAAGTTACATATGGCCATTCCGATAAGGGGTCGGACACAGTTAAACGGAGTACGTCATGTTTTGATGTATGAATACGGTAAATAGTGTATGACCTAAAACCGGCTGGCGTTCCTTTTTAGACGATATGAAACGTTTCGGCGTCAAACCGTGTTAAAATAACTTGAATTCTGGCAAATCAGTAAGCCAACATGCCACAATTTTCCCAGTGGCTCAGTGAATATCTGAAACAAAAAAAAATTGTCTTTAGACTTCCCAAAAGTTCATTTCGTTAAGTTTGGACTTCAAACGGATAAGTGAAACAGTATGTGACCTAAAGCTGACTGGCGTTCCTTGTTAGACGACATGAAACGTTTCAACGTCAAATCGTGTTAAAATAACTTGAATTCTGGCAAATCAGTAAGCAGTCATGCCGCCATTTAAAAAAAAAAACAGTCTTTAGACTTCCCAGAAGTTTTGTAAGTTTGGCCTTCAAACGAAACGAATAAGTAAAACCGACTGTGGTTTGAACTTGAGCAAAATATGAAAATAGGATATTTTAACAAGAAATGTATTAGTACAACGTAAAATCCATACACGTTCCACGACAAATCTCTAAACAATCATGGTTTCAAGGCTGCCACCAATTTTCCTAACAAAATAAATGTCTGTGTAAGTCTAAAACCAGCAACAAATTTCTCAAAGGTTAAGTACAATCCCTTCGGCAATACTTCATTTTATTAGTTCATTGTGAATTTACAATTAACAAACGAATTGAGTTCTACCAATCAACATGCATTAATTTCGCATGGATTGACGAATGTACACTACGTTTTTTGAAATTTTGTCTCCGAACGATTACAAAAAACAGCATAGGTCTTAAAACCTGACTGAGGTTTTAAGCAAAATATTAAAATGAGATTTTTTTTTACGAGAAACGATTCGGTTATATAACTCAATATCCTTCTAAAAGTTCCAACCTTCCAGGCCAAACATACCCTCCACCAATTTTCGCCAATCTTTCACAGAGCCTTTAGATAAAAAGGTCTACAGACTTCTCAGAAGTTAAATTCCCTCGGTAATGTATTGTTTATAACACTTAATCATTAATTTATGATTGTTAATAGGCGAGAGAATTTCCAATAGCATTTTTATTTTTTCATCGAACGGCTTGGCCTATCTACACTAACTTCTGTTAAGTTTGATCTTCAAAACGAATAAGGAAAACAATGTTGGTCCTAAAACGTACCGTAGTTTTAGGCGAAATATTAAAATGAAACTTTTTAACAAGAAACGATTCGTCAATATAACGTAAAAAACTTCTAGTAGTATCCATTCTTCCAGGCAAAACATGCCTTCCATCAATTTTCCTAACTAATGACACATTGGGCGTTTTAAGCTAAAAGCAACGGACTTCTGAATGTTGAAGAAAGTTGATTCCCTTCGGGAACATATTGTTTTTTTACTATCAACTCTTCATTATATGTAGTTGTATGCTAACTTTAAATGAATTTGATCTCGGAACGAAAAATAAAAATAGTGTGGGACATCCGTTTAGGCAAAATGATACATGAAAAGTTTCAACGACAAATTAAGTTAAAATAGCTTGAATTTTGGCAAATCATTAAGCAATCACGCCACCAATTTTTGCTTCCTCAAGACCCGGTGAAGGACTAAAGCAAAAACCTTCAGACTCTTAGAAGTTAATTTCCCTAAGCTTGGTATAGAATCGTATAAGGAAAAAAGCGTGAGACTGAATGTGATTTTATGCCAAATGTTAAAATGAGACGTTTTGACGACACGATTCGGAAGTTCCATACTTCCATAGATTAGGCCATCATCAGTTTTCTCAACTAGTGTCCCAGTGGATGTCCGAAGAAAAAACAACCACGGACTTTTTATAAGTTGATTTCCCCAAGGTAATTTTTTGGTGAGAGTAATTAAACTTCCTTATTGTTTATCGACTACAGAACTAATAATGGGTAGCATCGATAATAGTTATTTCGAAGGTACTTACGAAACATGGCCGCCTTCAATTTTACAAACTAACCTCTCAGTGGATGTGTAAAGGAAAACCACAAACTTCTAAAAAGTTGAAATCCCATGGAAATTTATTGTTTATAATATTAGTTAATTTATTATTGTTAATCGATTACAGAACTAGCCACAGGTAGCGTCCCTGACATTCCTTTGTTTTGAATGGATTTTTCTATATTCACTGAAGTTCTTTTTCCAAACGGATATATAAATAGAGAAAACACTGTGGGAAACATATAAAAACATAATAAAAAAAACATATAAAAAAAACATTGACTAGTTATGAGCAAAATGTAAGGATTTTACAATAACGATAAACGATTTTTTCATATACAAAAAAAAACCATCTGGAAATTTCATACTCCCATACAAAACATGCCCGCCTCCATTTTCTTAAGAAAAACGACCACAGATTACTTATAAGCAGATTTACCTTCGGCATTTTACTGTTTATAGTGGTTAACAGTAATTAATAGTTAATTTATTATTATTAATCGATAACAGACCTGCCAGTGGGTAGGCATCCACTAAACATGTCTCGAATGGATTTCTGTTTCTTTTTTGCGACTTTTTCCCCCAAATTGATATAAATATTTTTCCCTGGATTAACGTAAAATTCGCATAGAAACCTGTCAATATAAATCTGTCAGAACTCAGGGTGCCACCGATTTTCCTGTTTCTAAGGATCGGAGAAGTTCTGTAGACAAACGGTCTAGTGGATTCTTAATTGTTTAATTAACTCAAGTTAATTGGTCGTAAATTCAAGTCTATAGTTTATTTGTAGACAGAATGCCACTGGGCATAATCACAGATGTACCTGTGTACGGTTTGTTGCGATTTGATTGTTTATGAATATAATGAAAAAACCTGAAGTTTCATCTGTGAAAGTGATTTTCCGCCTGGATTGATGGTTGATTTGGAACGGATAATCTAATGATGCGTTATTATCCGTTTTAACCTAACAGGGTGTAATGGCATTTTGACAATTTCGATATAAATATTTTGTCTGAGCTAATTCCCTTCTAAAGAAACATTCCAACGATATAATAGATTGATTTTTTTTAAATATTTAAACTTTTCCTGGAAGTAAGTTAAGATGTCGAAACTAAATTTTAAACCCCCAAATTTTTGTTGTCAAAGACACCATTCGACTGGGTCTATTTAGGTCTGTTGATGAATATTGGGTTGACTTATGGTTCATCACGATCATTTGTCAGCTTTTCTGTAAAACAATTAAAAACCATTTTTCGTATTTCATGCTAAAAGTCAGACGAACATGACTTGTCTCTAACAGCTCGATTCGCCTTCTTAAGCCGAGAGTGTTCAGAGTCGGTTGGGGTGAAAAAACAACCGAAGTATTGTCATCGTACGTTCCATCTGCTGGAAGGTAACCGCCAAGGCCCTGGAAAAAGCGCCTTCCAGCCTTATGTTGTTCAAATCTCTAAAAGGGCCGTCGTGCTGGAAGGAGGGGTCTGGGGTCGATTTGACGCGCATGATCACCCCTCGGTCGATACGGAGGCTCACCCCATGCCCAAGATCCGAGGGTGGAGGCGACCCCATTGCATCTGCGTTCAAATCACCCTCGTGTCCCTCCCTCCGAATTCAACTTATCAACCTACTAAAGCCCCCGGTATCCGAAACCCCGGCAGGATTAGGAATACGTCGTTCGTACCTTATCTGCAGTCGTGCAGTTATGCAAATGAACAATTTTATAATGACTTTTTGAGAAAAATGAAACGCCGGTCTATAGCGTATCATATATATCAGTTTTATCCTATTTATTATCACCCGGTATATCATTAACATAATATTATGGAGTTAAGCTGAAATTACTGCCTATCTTACTGCCAAACTGAACTATTCAATATTCCATTTTTAACAATGGCGTTTACCAGTGCAAAATAGAAGTCTGGTTCTGTTTTCAAACAGAGGTAATGTAATGATCTTCTAAATTTTTACTTTTTGCCTTTTATTTCCTTGAGAATCTTCATCCTTTTTGTTACTAACGAACATTTAAGCTTCTTTTGGTCTAAAAATCTATACCAATCGAACAATTAGGTTTAAGGTTAAGAAAATGATTGTCCCAATGAAAAACATGTTCTATCTTTCATATTTTTTTGCTAATAACGATCATTTAAATTTTTATTGTTCTAAAAATCTACACCAATCGTACAATTATCGCTTTTAAGGTTAACAAAATGATCGTCCCTATAAAAAACATGTTCTATTTTTCATAATATTCTTACAACTTTGGCTTTTTGTTTTAAAAAGCCTTATATTTTTTGCTACTAACAATTATTTAAGCTTCTTTTGAATTACAAATTTATACAACTATTCAGTTAGTAGAGTAATTGATAACAAAAATATCGTCCCAACGTAGAACGTGTTCTTTTTCATTTTTTTATTTATTTATTTTTACATTTTTGGCCTTTTTGATTTTTTCTTTGAAATCTTCATATTTGTTGCTACTAACTATCATTTAAGCTTCTTTAAAACTAAAACAATAACAATTGTTAAATTACATTTAATGTTAACAAAATGATCGTCCCAACATGTTTCTGTTTTCATTTTTGTTTACACTTTTGTCCTTTATGGCTGTTTTTTTTCGAAATCTCATATTTTTCGCTTTTAACAATTATTTAAGCTTCTTTTAAACTACAAATTTTCACCAATTATTTCATTTGAGGTTAACAGAAAGATCGTCACAACTTTTTGTTTTTGCATTTTTGGCCATTTTAGTTTGTTTTTCTTGGGCATCTTCATATTTCTTGCTATTAACTATCATTTAAACTTCTTTTCACCTAAAAATGTATACCAACTATTGTTCAATTATTACATTTCAAGTTGGCAATATGATCGTCCCATCTGAAACATGTTCTGCTTTGAATATTTTGTTTACATTTTAGATTCTTCTTTAAAATCGTCATATTTTTTGCTACTGAGAATCATTTAAGCTTATTTTGATCCAAAGATTTATACAAATTGTTTACTTATTTCGTTAAGCTTAATAAAATTATCGTCCAACGTGAAACATGTTCTTTTTTTTAGACGTTTTTGGGCTTTTTTTTCTTTTTACCATGGGAAACTTCATATTTTTGCTATTGACACAAATTAAGTTTCTTTTTCTATAGAAATATACAAAACCGATTATTCTTTATCGTGAAGTTTAATCTCGCGGCGATGAGGATGGCCGTTGTAGCTGTTAAGAATTATTAATAGTTATTTATTACCAAACAAATTCCAATGTTCCAAGTAATAAAATAAACATGCTAATCTATAACTACTCTTCTTTTCATGTTTGGTTTTTCGCCTTTTATTCCTTTATATTTTTGGCTGTTAACTAAAAGTTAACTTATTTTCTATCTAAAAATTACGTTAAAACATGTATTGTCAAATCAGCATCGCGATTTTAAGCGTTTCTTCAGCAGGTCTCTTATGAAAATATAATATTTGGCAAAGGCTGTAGGTGAAAACTTTTTTCCTTAAAATAAACAGCAAAATTACGTAAAATATTGAAAGCTAAACAGAATGAACTAGAAATTTGACACAATCGAGCTGAACTTTTGATTTTTCATTGGTTTACTTTTTTTTTCTAATTAATTCATATAAACTTTTGTTCCATCTAACAACGTTTATTCTCGGATTGTTATATGAACAATAAAAAATCTAAAATCTATCGGGCAGTAGATGTTTATGCAATTTTTCTTTTAGCAAGATTCTTTATATTACATTATTTATTTAGAACGACTTTAGTTAAAGGATGATGTTTTTTCCTTAAAATAAATCGTTTCCATTTTTGGCATTTACTCATAAATCTTCTTTCTTCATATAAATTTTATAAAAATTTGGTAATTAAAAAACAAATACTGCTTCTTTTTGATATCCTCGGCCTAATCTTACTTTCCCTTTTAACGATAATCTAAACTTACTTTTTCATCCAAGCATTCCAACTAATTATTTAAATTTTGTATCGTAAAGTTTATGCTAGCATCAGAATGGGCTCTTTGAACTGTTCCGCAAAGCTAGAAATAAAGTTTATGACGCAAATCATTAATTCGAAACTGTTACTGTATCTACAAGGTTACTTAGGAATAGTAGAATTTCGTTGACTTTTTCCCCTTCAGATTACTAATTATTGACGTAGAGAATTGACAAATGTTGTAAGTAGGGATCCATAATTAACAATTATCAGCTGGAATTTTGCAATTTCTTTCACCATTCTGATTGATTTAACTCATGTCTTTGCCTACTCGGTCTTCCTTTTATCGCTCGCGCCCCAGTCTGTTGCTCACCTGAGGTTGACCTTTCGCAGCAGCCGAGGTTTTTGCCGGATATACACGTGAAATTAAATGCTTGATCGTGTATGCAAAAATCACGGATATTCAGGGCGCTTTTTTCCCCAGTGTCAATGACACGGAGACAGCTGACGTCAGGCGTTAATGTTGGCGAACTGGACTAACCAGTAGGACAAAGGGTTGCTCCCCATCCCCATATTTATGCATGTGCGTGCAGGGGACGAGTTCACCCCCGTCTATTGTGCGTAATGTAGCTGGAGTCACCCTCGTCCAAAAAGGCGTCCTAGGGCTATGGGGAAGGCTGGGTTAATTTTTAAACATACTCTACCACGCACTTTTCTCAATTTGAATAATTATTGTTCACTTTCGATCTTGACAAATCGCTACGCGGTTGTATTATTTTTTATTCTTTATATGTGTTTTTATGCTTTTTTAAATTAAATCTATTCCGTGAAAGATATGAATTATCCGCTTTAATTCAATTTTATGACAATCCAATCTCAACTAAAAACCTTAATTAATTGAAATTTATGACAATCCTTTAGTTTCAGTCGATCGATTTTTCAGTCGAATTGCTTTTCTGTAACAGGCATCACAAGGAATCAATTAAAAAATATTTTTGAACTCTTATAATACCATAAATTTATAATAAAGTTTGATATCAATCTACATTTCACGTACATGATTTTAGCACAAAACATTTTTTTGCGTTAAATTAAATAATTCCAGTTCCTCAATCCGGGGATAATTCAATTCCGATCTTCCCATGTGGAAAGCAGAGCACTTTGAACTAACATTTATTGTTCAAATCGTTTCCATTGGTATGCTAATTCTGAATAAATACCGTTCCCGAAAAGAATGCTTTCTACTCAGTTTGCCTTCCTGTTGAAAATTCGATTTCTATTCGTTTTACAAATTAAAAGGTGTCAAAACCGTCGTCTTCTTGTGGAAATAATAGTTGGATGGTACAATTTATTACAATATTATTCAACCCATACCAGCTGCCGTTTTGTTTTAAAAGAATTATATAAAATGTGTAATTTTTATTTCAAATCTGTTCTTTAAGTTGTTTATAGATGCGTTGAAAAATTGGTTAAATTTTTTGGTAAAATAATTCCTATCAAAAATTTTATTAAATATTATCTATCTTGTTCACTCATTCTGCATCTGAGCTGTAATTGTAGAATTTGGTCAATTTAACTTGAAAATGAAAGCAATTTGTTTTAAAAGATAAAAAATGTCTTTTTTTGTTGCTTATTTCTCAACCGAATTACACTTTTATTACCATGTAATAAAATTATAATTTGGTTTGACAACAAAATTGGTTTGGGGGATATTTAATTTAATTGACGAAAGAAACTTCTGGCGAGAAAAAACATAATTTGGTAGAACAAATTTAATTTAGTTTAATTTTTAAAAAAATAAAATTATGTTTGAGAAAAAATATAATTAGGTTTCGAAAAAACATAAAATGGTTTAGGAATATTGTGGTTTGACTAAAAGGTTAGAATTTCCTTTGAAAGAAGTATAATTTGATTTTTGAATAGTTTAATTTGTTGATACAAATACAAATTGATTTGAAAATTACAATTTGGTTTGCGAATTATAATTTGTCTTGTCAATACTTTAATTTGTTGAAACAAATATAAATTGATATGAAAATTACAATTTGGTTTGGAAATTATAATTTGGCTTGGCAATTTTAATTTGATTTCTGAATAGTTTAATTTGTTTATACAAATATAATTTGGTATGAAAATTAAAATTTAGTTTGGCAAATATAATTTCATTTGTGATTAGTTTAATTTGGCTGATACAAATATAATTTGGTATGAATTTAATTTTGAGAAAAAGCATCCTTTGGCTGAGATTAGTCAATCCCCACAAAAAAAAAAAAAAAAATTGAATAAAAAAAGTGTAATTCCCTTCGGGATGTGCAATTTGGTTGATAAAAGTATAATTTTGTTTGCAAAAGATTATTTTAATTTAATTTAATTTGTTCGAAAAAATGACTTGGTTTGAAAATTATAATTTGGTTTGGAAAATATAAATAGACTTGTGAATAGTTTAAACTGGTTGCGAAAAAATATAATTAGGTGTAAAAAAAAATTGGTT
Organism: Cimex hemipterus; assembly: GCA_039619505.1. Taxonomy (NCBI): domain Eukaryota; kingdom Metazoa; phylum Arthropoda; class Insecta; order Hemiptera; family Cimicidae; genus Cimex; species Cimex hemipterus. Next base: position 25,480,761 of record CM077103.1, on the reverse strand, counting down.
TGATTTGAAATAAAAAATAATTTGGTACGTGAATAGTTCAGTTTAGTAGTCAATTGGTTTTGGAAAGGATAATTTGATTTGGAAAAAAGGTGATCTGATCTGCGATTAATTAGTAATAATCAGAATAATTAATTAATTTGGTTACGTACGAGATTAGTTTAATTCGTTTAAAAAAATGTAATTAGATTAGTTAATACTTTAATTTGGTTAGAAAAATATATTTTTATTTGTATATTTAGTTTAGAAATGGTGAAATTAGAATATAATCTTGTAATATTCCGTTAATTATTTTATTTTTCAAGATGACTTTTTTAAAGTTATTTCTTAAAAGTTTTAAGTGTCTTGTAGTTAAAACTTCCCCCCATAGTCATAAACTATGAATTATGTCTTTATATCTTTTTTTAATTTATTGCAGAATATATTTTCCTAGAAAATTAAAACTTTGTCCGACCCCTTTTTAATCATTACATTTTATTACTAACATAAAAATATTTATTTTACCATCTTTCTTTCTCAAGCTTACAGAAATACAAATGGCTTATCTCTCTGGCGTCTGTTGCTATTTATATAATTCTTTGTGTTCTTTTTATACTTAGTGGTTTTTTAATAGGCAATTAACCGTCTAATTACTGTTTTTGGCCGAAGCTCGTTCAGATTTCGAAATTTCAAAACATCAACCGCCCTGGGCTTAGAATTTCTTATTAGAAACCTTTATCAATAACTAAACAATCCCATTCTCATTCCCTGTATCGGCTTCATTCAACAAGTCTCCAAGTGAACTAGATAAAAAGGAAAGGGGAGATTATATTTTTCATAAAAGCGTTATGGAAATTTTGCTAAAGCGATTAAAAATGATAAATGGTAATTTAAATTATTAAAGAATGCTTTTATGTTTTTTAAAATAATTTCAAGTTAAACCTTGGTAATTTTACTTCGAGGCTTTGGCTAATCAATGCTTCATTCCTGAACAAACTTAATTCTTGTCTAATGGAACTTTTTCGTTGTAATTCCAATGGTTTATGTTCAAAAAATAAAAGTAGGAAAAGAAAGTTGTAAATTTTCCGTCAACTTAACTGTGCAGCACAAACTTATTTTCAAACCGTGTACTTAATAAATAAGCACGTGCTTATTGACCTATATTAATCGGTTTTAAATTAAATACTAAAAAAATCGATTTTTTAAAACCTAAGTATGTACTCAAATTAGGGTTTTTTCTTCTAACCAACCATGTGCAACTACTAGAGAAACTGTTACAATTTATATGGTAAATATTTTTAATGATGTATATATATATAAATATCTCTTGTGGCTTTCCCAAACATCTCGTTTTCTTCGCTTAACTCGTTTTCTCTTCTTCGCTCCGTCGTTACACATGTCTGAATGGTCTTCCGTTTTCAGAATGCCTCCGAGCTATCAATTGTACCAGAGTCCGTACCTGACAGCGGCAAGCGGGGCGCCGTCCGGTCTCGTCACGCTTCCTCCGGCACCGCTGAGCCACGCGGCAGCAGTCGCTGCGGCAGCATCGCAGTTCTACGAATACCAGAACGCAGCAGCGGTCGCAGCAGCAGCAGCGGCCAGTTCATATCCTACCGCCACTCAATACGCAAACGGTTTCGATCCATACACAACCGCCGGTAAGTCAATATTTACTAATTATTTATGTTAGTTAATTGATTTTTTTTCTCAATACAATATAAAAGAGATTGTTTGACCTGGTTTTTAATAAGGGGTTGATTTAGTCGAGAAATTTTAGGAACAAGTCATCAAGTCCGCTGATTACAATCATCATTGTGACATGCAACACAATCAAATCGCGTGGATCTTTCTTTCTTCATTTAATTAGCTACATAAAAAAATATTTCTGTACTTGTAGATATCGTTTTGTCTAGAACATCTCTGGCCATCTTGGTCAACCTAATCTCAGGTTTGGTCAGACGAGGTTCGGCCATTTGCCTCCGCGGTTGGTATAAGCAGGGTGAGGCAAGATAACAGCCTGTCCATTGCAAACCGTGTACATAAAAATTACCTTGTTACCCTGAACAATTGAAACAACAACAACAAGAAATGCGTCTGACAGAATAAAACAACAACAGTGAACTGGCGGATCAGGATAATCCGAAAAGGACGAGAAATATTTCTCTCTTCCTGGTTTGCTTTATTCAAACTATGTTAATGAAAAAACAAAACCTTAACAAATGTGATGATATGTATTTTTATTATTTTATTGCGTCAAACATTGTTAATAAGTTTTGTCTTTTATATCCGGTGTAACAACCGTTTCGACTGCGTGTATTTTATTTTGACAATAATTTCACAAGTCACGCCACCCTAAATGTATTGTCACCATTTCGGCTATCGTTTAACAATTTAAATCGATGAATTGGCTTTTGTGGGTGCACGAACACTACTTTCCCCGGCCAAATCTATCAGTACGGAAAATATTTTGATTATGTGTATTTCGCATAGATTAAACGAAAGCTAATTTTGGCGTGGGTCCATTTTGGCAGAGGATACGAGGACAAACTAAGCCGCTATTTCCGTCTTGAATCTGCCCATTCTAATTTAGTTGCAATTTGTTTCATGGGCTATGAGATCCTCGACCTTTTCTTGTCCCCAGGAAGAATAAAATATACGGCCCAATTTGAAAATATGACGGGGGGGGGTTCTGTTCTGCCAATCTACAAATATTGTAGGACAAATATTGCGCAATATAAAATACACTTTTCACCGTGATATTTCCTAAAATAAAGTCATAAAATGTATATTTTTTCAATTGAAGATTATTAAAACCAGGGGAAAAAATCTTAAATTTTTCTACTGCCATTTGTACTTTGGCAAGTATATCTTGAAATAAAAATTCTTAATTTTTTTTTTTTTGACAGGTGCAGCAAATTATGTGACACCTTATACATATGCGACACTCCCTCAGGCGGCTACAGCTACAATCCCGACGGCAGCAACTGCTGGGACGTTTACTGGATTATCGCCGTACACAGCTGCAGCAGCACAAGCCGCTACACTTCAAGAAGCAAGACTTCAGTGACCTAGTGTAATAACTCTTAGGTAATTAAGTAGGCATGTTTATTTTTATTTTATTTTTTCGCAGTGCTGTTTAACACCCAAAGATAAAAGCAAAAAAAAAGGAGCCAAGGCCGTGTAAAATGTAAGCTGTGCAATCTTATTAAATATCCTTCTCGAGTGTTTGAGTTATCAAAGCCTCATACCTTGATAACGGATATTTGAAATTCAAATGAGATGGTGAGGAGGATTAAATGATTTTAAAAAAAAAAGACGCGGTTGTTATATTTATTTACTTAAATAATTTTATATTTTGGAGGAAAAAATTCAAATCGTAATTGCATAAAATGCGATCATCAACTGGCGAAATGTATAACTAGAATAAGTTTATTTAAAATAATTATTTTAATCTAGTTACCATACTGACATCGGCTTGGGAACCAATGGAAACTAGATATCTTTATTTTTACTTATACCTATATTATTATTTTTTGTAATTTGACTTCAATGTCAAAATACTTTAGATTTTTTTAAAATAGACAATTAAATCCATTAAAATTTATGCTCACAAAAGAGCTTTTTATTAATGCAATAGTTATGTTTTTAAATTGAATAGACCCCAAGTTGTTTGCTTGTTATTTCAAGGAATTGCACTTACAGTATATCTTTTAATAAAAAAATATAAAAAAAATTCTTATCTATTGTTGCAATAAATGGATTTTAGTTTTTGTTGACCACATTGAAATCACTCGAGAATAACATCTAAAATGGGTAAAATTATGCATTTAAAAGAAACAAACTGTTGACAAAGAATTTTATTTTTGCTCAAACGTGCGGAAGTTTGTTGTTTAAAAAATTGTTATATTGTAATAATTCATGTTTAGTCATTTTTTTCTCTTTATTTTCATAATTTTAACTGCAATTTTTTTAAATAAAAATACAACTCATTTATATTGTATTGAACCATTTTTTTTATATAATTATATATTTAACTGGTGAAAGAGAATAGGTTATTATAACTATCTTCCTTGCTATTTTTGTTACCCTTATTGTTTAAAAACAAAAGTCCTAATGTCTTGTAGAGGTAAATGGAATAATAAGATCGCTTATCTTTGTAAGTTGAGAAATAGAATTTCCTATTTGGTATCTAGTCTTTAAATTATTATTTGTGTTGAAGGACAATAAAAAGTAATAATTTCTCAATGTAAATATTAATTACTTTAATTATCAACTATTATTCAAACCATTATACATGTAATTTTATATGTAAGTGACTATTTAAGATTTTTAGAAATTAAAAAAAACTAATTATTATTGAAAATCCTTGCACCAAATCATATTAAAAATAAATTGTGGCCAAGATGCTCTGGGTATAATGATGTAAATTCTAAACTACTATTTTCACAGATTCTGAGTTTCAATTAAAGAATCTCCAAAGTAAAAATCTAGTCCGTTTATAATTTAAAATGTTATTGTATAAAGGCTTTTGTTGTTTCTTATGAATACTATATTATAATATTTTTAATCGACTAACAATTGTAAATGGTTATTTGTGTAGAAACGTTCTAACAATTGACTTATCCCTTGACTAAATTATTCATTTAACCATCTTTCAAATTCATGATTTAGACGTAGTTTGTCAAAGGAAAAGGCTTCCAAAACGCTATTTTGTTTCTAATTTGCACGAAATACTTTATTAATGCAATAGTAAAATGTATGTAAATGTGAAAAATTTCATCTAGAAAATGAATTTAATCATGATTATACTAACAAAAAAAAATTGGCCACTACTAATAACTAGGCACAATAAAAATATATTTTTTTTAATATATAAAAAAAAACGTCACATTACAATACATCACGTTCTGTTATATAGCACATTTATGAAGTATTGTAATGTATAAGAACTGGGCGAAGGCAGTATTCTTGTATAAGAAAAAATAAACTTATAAAGTATGTTTATATTTATCTTTTAAAAAATTGTTAATCTCTTAAGATTCGTGATGGTACTTAAAAAAAAAAAAATAAAATAAAATAAAAAAGTGAACGGTAATACCACAATGAAGAAAATGGAATCCAATGGGGAAAAAAATATTGTACTTATTTGTTATTCTTATTAATTAAAGAAAGAAAAGTAAATTATTTTGTGTAAAACCTCTTTTAGTTTAGTAGCTAATTAATGTGGATCGATTTTATATTATTTCAAACACATTTTTAAAACTTATTTTAAAAATATTTATTTGATGTGTCAATGTAATTGTATTATATTGTTCAGTAGGTTGTGAAACTGGTTTAGTCCTATAGGAAATACATAAATAATAAAATTACACTTATATATTACACATTTATACGTTTAAAAAAAAAAAAAGAAAAGATTTTGTAATAAATGAAGAAACGAAGGACATATCACAAAAAGGTTAAAAATTATTTGTAATCAACTTTAAATATTCACAATGCTTTTTAAAAATAAATGATATATATATTATATTAGGCCTAGGATAACTCCAGGAATGTGTCTTCTTTGAGTATTTGTGCCTTGCACAAAACATGTATTCCAACATATCCGTCCTAAATGACAGTCTATCCTGTAATTTTTTACTACCCGTGCCTTCCGAATAACAAAGAGAGAGAGGTAGAAAAAAAAAGAAAAAAAAATCAATGTAAAGAAAAAGTGAAATACTTTCGTCGAATTACGTGTAATTTTTTTGTCTCAACATATTTTTTCTATATAGGACTAACATGAGAATCAATATTTAAATTAAATAATACAAAATGAATATATATTGAATACATTGTTATTATTACATAATTTATAATTTAAAACACTAGGTTAAGATTAAGAAAAAAAATAACAAAAATATGTAGTAATTATAGGAATAAAATTATCTTTGAAAATAATACTTTTTTAATACTTCAATTTCCTTAATGTCATATCATTTTATGCATGTAAAATAATAAATGCTGATATTTACGTGAATATGTGAAAATGGAAAACACCCTGAACTAAAATCATGGTCCAATTTGGTGCACAATGTAAGTGTAATCGATTTTCCCACCGCAAAGGAAAAAAAAAAAGAAAAAAACTGAAAAAGTGTATTATAATTCAAAAGACTAAGCTGTGTAACAATTGTTTAAACATTCATAGGTATTTCACTTGTTCAAATGATGTTTAACAGACTAAACCGGCCTCAATCTCAAACACTTGTAATATTCATGAACCTGGGCTGTTTCATTCTGTTCGAAATTGATATCAATGAAATACATTATTACACAAGCTGTATCAAAATCAATACGGTCTGAAATCAAACACAAAAAAATAGATTATTTAGAAGAATTTTAATAGTGTATTTTATTATATGTCCTTAATGCAATTAATCAACATGTAATTATAGTACTTAATAGCAAAAGATAAGTGAATGTTAATGTCAGAATTATATCGCACTCTGAAGCTGTACTGTATATTTAATACCTTAACATTTAAATATTTATATAATCATGAAGTAGCCTTAGCCACTAAAACACCATTTTTTTATATATATAATTCGTAATAAATTGTGTAGTAGCTTACTAAATTGTCAAAATTTTCTGAAAATGGTAATTTGTTATAACTTGAGTAAGAATGTAAAAATAGTTTTCGATAGGTATTTTTTATATATACAGAGAATTCTAGAGGAAAATTAATATTTAATCAAATATAAAATAAATAAATAAATTATTATGATCTATTGTTCAATCCCTATTAGCTATGAGCTTTCATCATAAGTTGCACGAGACGAGTGAAAGCGATTCACATGAAAAACATCAGCAGGTATTTGATAATTAATTATAAACATTTTTTGTACCAAAAAAAAAACAAAAAAACATTGAAAATCAACAATGTAAAAATGAATTAACTCCATTTTCTTATTGGGATGATTATATATATAATATTTATGAGTGAACAAACATCAAGTGATCCCTATGTCCTTCAAACAATTTTTTTTTTTCTGCCTGACTGTCTCAAACTGTCTGTGTCTTGTTTTCTTAAACTACTAACCTCTCGTAAGTTACCCCAAGTTGTTAAATTACTATTAAAAGAACATGAAAATATATATAACAGCATGTTGTGGATTAGTGACTATTGATCGATAATTATTTAGAAACCGTGAGATGCAGTCTGGTGTGATGAATGTTACAGAAAAAGCATTTTCTTTATCGTGCCGACGTTTCGATCTTTATTGAGATCATCTTCAGGGCTCAAAGTGGGCACTATCAACACGACATGCGCGATTACACAGAAGACAAACACTTTGAGCCCTGAAGATGATCTCAATAAAAGATCGAAACGTCGGCACGATAAAGAAAATGTTTTTTCTGTAACATTCATCACACCAGACTGCATCTCACGATTACTAAATAATATATAACAACTTCCAATTTCCCTCTGAAACTCACTAGTGTGAGGAGCCCTGCCTCATAGCTATATCACCCGGACAGTGCATTTAGGAAACTACACTCAATGCCCTCGTGAAGAATCAGCAGACGACAAAAACACTGCTCGTCCCCCCAGCAAAATAGCTGGAAGCAAATGTAAGTCGTCATGGAATATTAAGACAATGCTATCTCCACTCATAGTTCCGCCAAGAATACTCGATATTCCTCGGGACAGGTTCAACCCCCTCCTCCTCCAATCACACTAATAAATTATTTTCTCTCTCCAGGCAACACCTCATCCCAGAGTGCTTAATAGCCATTGGCGTTTAAACTCCTATTCACGCTGATAAATTGCTCCAAATCTTGTGACATCACATTCCGACTCCAGAGTACTCGATATTCTTCGGTGTTTGAAGTTTGAACTCCCATTCCTGCTAATAAATTAATAATGTTAATCTCCAGGCGACACATCATCCCAGAGTTTTTGATACGCCTCGCTGTTTAAACACATTTACACTAATAAATTAGTTCAACTCTTCGGGCATCACTCCCACTCCAGAGCACCTGATAGTCATCAGTGTTTAGTTTTATTTATATACAGATTGTTAATCCTTTAACATACAGTTTATATAAACCAATATAAAATGTAACATAAGCCAAGAACAAAAAACACAAACATTTTGAAAAACAACATAATTCTGCAAAGCATAAATCAAATTAGAGGCTTATAAGCAAATTATAATATATATATACATACATGGTAAAATAAAATATTTAAAATACAAATTATTTTATTTTAACAGGTAAAATAAAATATTTTGTTTTTAGGAACATAATGTTAAAAAAATTTTCTTTTAAAAGCTAATCTAAATAAACTAAAAATATCAATAACTAACATATTAAGAATGTTAGAGAACTAGGAATAGATGATGAATAAGTGTGATTTCTTTTATCAAATTTAACATGAAATAAATTATCCGTATTTCAAATGTCGTGTAAACTGTTTGGATTCTCGACGACAATTGAAATGGTGACGGAGAGCTTTAGTGAAGTGTACTTCATTTTAAATCATTAATGCACTATTTTCGTGGCCCCCTCGACCAATTAATATTTCACAATTAATTACGGTTTTTATTAGTTGAGATGAAAAAAAGTTAATGGCACGAGAGGGATTCGAACCCATGAGCTAGGAAATATGGCAAAAGGAGGGAAAACTCATAAGGTGAGGTTGAGATGGGGAGTTGACGTCCGAGCGGATCGAAGACATGACAGCTCATGTGGTAGAGCAGCGGCATCTCTAGCCGAAGGTCGTGGGTTCGAATTCCGCTTGTGCCATTGACTTTTTTTCATCTCAACTAAAATCCATAATTAATTGTCACTTTCAATTATATTCATTTTAAGTATAAAGGGAACCAAACTGGGGAGCAAAATTCAAGATACGATCTAAGGATGTATATAAATGTACAAGGGCTGGAATGTAGAAAAAAAACTGAATTTCTGATCACAAATCCTAGCATTTTCATGGCTCTGATCTGAATACTGTCTTCGTGAAAATGTAATTTAGAATCAAATAATATAAACACCAAGGTCGCGCACATTTTCAACTCTTATTATTCAGGAACCCTGCATTTCATAAGGAAAATTAACAGTGTTGGGCGACTTGCTGAATGACACTAGAATATTTCTTGTCATTTAAAAATAGAAAATTTTTCTCGCACCATGAGTCGAGATGAAATAGATGTCTGCAAAGATACAGCATCAAGTGTATAATTAACAGCACGAAACATCTGCCAACTGCAAAACTCTAACATCATTAAAAATTTAAAAAAAGAAGTAATGGTATAGGAACTTTGTGGTACCCCAGAGGTAAACAGTAAAAGGGGAAGATTTATGATTCCCAATTTTGACAATTAATCTGTTAGATGTTAGACAATGCTCTGTTAGATAAAGAATTAACAAACCATTATAAAAAAAGACCATATATACCATAGGCCTCCAATTTGCCTAGCAATATCGTATGGAAAACGGAATCAAACACCATTGCTATGTCCGTATAAATGCTGTCTAATTGCAAGACAGTTTAATATAAACTGTTCATGTGAACAGACTGAGCGCTTAGGCAGGAAACCAAAGTGGAAGGGAGAAATAACACGATTAATTTGAAATAATTGTGTTTGAACCCGTATTTATGCTAATAATTTACAGCCACACCAAAATAATGTTCACAGTAGATCAGCAAGAACTCTCCCATTCTGCAGGCTTTTATTTTTTTTGGCATTGTAAAATGTTTTGCAATCTTTTGGTACATAATAGGTGCAACTCTGTCTCTTTCCTGACAGTAAGTGCCCATTTGTAAGCCTAGTATGGCCTATGCGTAACTTGGTTAGTATGGCGCTTTTTCTTCTCAACCTGGTGAACTCGGACCAGGGACTGACACCAGGCTTTATTTGCTGTAATTAGGCAGAAGTCTGTGCCCAGTGATTTTCATGTTTATCTTTTGTGATATTCCTCCCTGCACTGATGCAACCTGTTTTGCTGCTCTGACTTCTTTATTCTTGACTATCTGTTTATGCCAGGGGATCCAGCATGGATTGTTTGTGTATTTTATCTATTAGTGTATTTCACAGGCTTTTCTCCTGAGTTGTGAAACTTCACGTCAAAATGGGGTACGGTAAACGTGGGGCTGCCTCTGGCACCCTTTACAGTTCCTCCTTTATCAATAAAAATTCGCTAAGACTTTCTAGGCTCTTACAGCCAGTGGCTTCTTACGTGTCCTCAATTGTGCGTATCTTTCATGTGAAAACCCATCATTACACTTTGGCACGTATTTAATTAATTATAAATATTTTGAGCCCCAAAAACATTGAAAATCAAAGATGTAAAAATTGAATTAACTCTAATTTTCTTATCTGCCTGACTAATTCAACTGTACACAATGCCAATCACAATCTTATTCTAAATTAACTTAAACTGATAATAAGAATATAATAATAAAGGATCGAGCATTACAAATAATAAAAAGCAGAGTTATTCTTTCTTTTAAAATAAACTTTTATTCAACATGATGAATATATAAATTAAAAACAAATAAAATTAAACAATAAATATAAAGTATGAATAATAAATACAAATGGTCAGAATTTCTTTTTAATTTATTAAACGATACTTACAAATTAAAAATACTTGCAAATTACAAATTGTTTATTAAGATCTTCTCATAGTTAACATGGTATTTATTTCCCATATTATCCTCCTTAAATGTTCTATGACTTCTTTCAATTGACGATTCTTTTGAATTACTTGCTGCAAAACAATTAAAAAAATAATAAAATACTGAATTAAACCATACTCTGCATAGGACTATAAAGTTTAGTCTCATAAACAATGGATAAACAGAGAGCAGTGAATAAGCGGAAGCAGGAATTGTAACGAAGGTCACCACTTCGGCAAAATATAATAAAGGGCTGTCCTCAAGGATCTGTCTTGGGACCTCTTCTCTCGAATATAGTATTTCAACGTTCTGCTTGAAAGACACGAAAAGCTAAAAATTAAGTGTGCTGCTTTTGTTGATGACTCTCATAGAGGTTGATAGCAAAATGGAACTCGAAGAAAAGGCCAAAAGTATTATAGTTCAAATAGACAAATGGCATAAAAAGACTAAGTTAACAATTTCCTGTGAAAAGTGCTATTCTTTAATGGTAAAAGGTAAATGAACCACTCAACCAAAAGTCAGAATTAAAAAAAAAAGTTTGAAGTTTATTAAAAAGTGGATAGATGCAAGAGTAGGCTGACAAATTCTTCCCTAAAATTGAACAATGGCCTAAATTAACTGGTTACTTCCTGATCAAGACACAAATACTACTGGGCCTCATAAATTTTCAAGCATACCTTTTTTAAGTTCAAAAGAGCAACCAGTCTGTTAATAACTCGGCATGCTAAGTGGAAGACATAGCGCACAGAATTTTCATATGCCATTGCCAACAAAAAAAACTTGGCCACCTGACTTGAAAGCATTCACAATCCGAATTTTTTTTTTTTCCAGGGCGAAAATTATATATGCATTTAGAGGTCATAATTGACTGTATTAATTATTCTAATTAATTATACTTTTTATCTAAGGTCTCGGTTGAGAGGAAAAACGAGCCAAAGGTCATGGGTTCGAATTCTGCGTTAACACTAACTTTTTCATTTCAACCAAGGCCTTAAGATAAAAAGTATAATTAATTAAATTAATCACACATAATTTTTATTTATTTATCTATGATTATTCTGATGAAAACCAACGTACTTTTAGTGCATTCTCCGTCTTTTTTTCGCTGAGCAAACATTTCTGTCGTACATTCTCAAAAAGTCAAAAACATTTATTCTTTATTGGCAATAAAACCAACTGATTGATTGATTGATGAGACGATTGGATTATATAATAGTTTACCATGTTAAAATTAAATAGTTCCTCCAATCAGCAGTTTCAAGGGAAAGATCTTTCCACAAATTGATGTGGGTATTACAGTTTCTGTTCAGGAGCCAGTTCTTACACTATTTCCTCTTCGGATTTTTGCTTTTTGTATATAAACAAACAGCAGCGTAGCACAAGAGATCATCATCCATGAGAGGAAGTAATTCACTAGATGACGATCAGAGCGACTGGCTGTGGAGAGGTCGTGAATGCCCCTCAAATTTTGAGGCACTCCAAATGGAACTATATGGTTCGGCATGGTTCGATTTGGAGCGATTGTGAATGGCAATCTTTAGGGAGCAAAGAGATGTTTCTCAGGGAGATCATAGGAACGCGATGGACTAATAATCTGTCCACTAAATAACGAAGGTTGTTGCAAAAACAGTGCATCCGGCTGTTGGACACTATAAATTTGGGGTCACATCAACCGAGTGGGTGATTTTAGAGGGTTGGTAATAAATTAAAATCAAGTGGCCTATAGTATCAATAATTTGGGCCCATTGACACATCCTCCTTTAATTTCAATCTTTTGAGGCAGTCTCCAATGTGGAATGAATAAAAATAGAACTGTTATTATATGGCATGTGTTTATATTGGTGTATAAGGTAAAGTATGGATCATTATTTATTGTAGTCGATTAAAATTTGAATTTTTCTGCTACAATATTTTAATATAAGGTATTTTAAAATGTAAATAATAAGAAAAATTGCAGTGTCAATGACTTAAAACAAATTTATGCATTGTTACCTCAATAATTTCTTTACTGTCATCACAGGCAACTCGATAAAGCTCTGATGTCTTTTTCTCTTCCGATTTCATATCCCATTCTTCTTTTAATGGAATTAAGCTCTGATAAAAAAAAAAAAAAATTAAAAATTCCATACATTTGATGCTTATTCCACAAAAGAGTCTTGACTTGCCTCTATGTGCATGTACTCCATTCCTTGTAGTTGGCAACTTTCATTACATCTTTCGTAGATAAGTCTAAGCCTTTTGAACAAGAGTTTCAAAAACTTGAGTTGCTCCTGGATTTTGGCCTTTTTTTCATTGCTAGCATTGGTCCCTTGAGTTGTGCCATTAGGAGGCTGCAATCATTTATTTATTGTTGTCAAATTAAGTTGTTAAATAAAATAGTATTATGTAAAAATGAACCTGTAAAACTTTAAGAGCTTGGAATAAGTCTTGTGTCCTTGAAACAATATCCTGTACTGCTTCCTGCCCGTATCGGCAAAGAGTAACTGTGTTGAGTTCTTTCTGGGCTTGTTGAGGTGGCGGTTGGGCCTGCGGTACTTCCCCGACAACCTGACATTAATATAAATTTACAGTTACGAATGGAATAACTATTATCGGAAATAACCTGTTGCTGTTGTTGGACCTGCTGCTGCTGCTGTTGTTGCATCTGTAATTGTTGTTGTTGTTGCATTTGTAGTTGTTGCTGTTGTAGTTGCAATTGTTGTTGCTGTTGGCTCAGGGGCTGCTGCATTCCGACAACACCACCGCCGTACCCCTGCTGAGCCACCATCGCTAAACATTTCAACAGATAAATCAATCATCAATAGACTGAATTAATGTTTATATTAAAAATTTACCAGCTTGTTGATTCGCCATTAAACCTGGAATCTGGGGGCCGCCGGCTCCGACAAACTGAGATCGCATGGCTCTTTCATTGCGTTGCGCATTTGCAAAACTCGTTTGAAAACTGTGAGGTGGTCCTGACATGTTTTTTTAATAACAGCCTACAATATAAAATACAAAAATTAAAATATATAACAATAGGCAAAAGTGTATAACAATGAAATAATGACAGAAGAAACTGCAAGAAAGCTTATTGGATCAGAAATGAATCTATTAGTGGCAGAAAAGTAAGTAATTGAAAGAGATTGAAACAAAACATAAAAACCGTGCCTCCATATATAAACACCTTTCATAGAAAACACCTAAATTTCGCATATTAAAATAAATTATGCACAACCATGGGGCATTACATCTTCTGCTTAACAATAAATACACCGACTCAATAAGCTAGTTTTCGGCTCTTTAAGACAGACCCTCTTGCCGTGCAATTATTAAAAAGATATGTTGAGTTAGACCGCCTCGGAAAAACAGTGGGTGCAAATGTGCAAATGAGGTACCGAAGGCTGAAACGTCTTGCCCTCCACCTTTCACGGACAGCAGTAACTGTGCCGAGGACCATGTAAGCAAAGCCACCATCTGCTTGAAACACTTGAAACACCTCAAAGTAAAATATCGCATACGATCCACCGTGCAAATGCTGCTGTGTGGAGGAGTGACCATGAAGTGGACGAGCCCTGGACGTGGCAAAGCCCAGTGTACCTCGATCTAAGTTCCAAGAACTACAGTTTTAGAATAGCGGATTGATTTATTATTCAAGACATTACTTTAACCTGTTTTAATAATTAATTCATGTCAAATTTAACAAATAACAAGCATTTTTTTTTTTTTAATTTAGACTAACTGAATGGAAAAAGCTTAAATTGTTTGTTTGTCTCTCATTTTTTTTGTAATTTAGACTAAACACAACACTCCCACTTCAATGTATAATTATTTAAATTATAACTTTGTCATTATATCAATATAAATAAACAAGTATTCGAAGGAACCACCAAAATGATTTTGATCGAATAATAGAATTTTCGGTTAAAAACCACTCCTGAAAGCTAATTTCCATGTTTCATAACTGAAAATAACAAAATTATACCTCCAATTTCCTTTTAAAAGCAGAAGTACCGAAAGCAGCTACAAACTGCAACACATAACACAAACAAGCGTGTTTTTCCTTTCCAACCCAAGCCTTCCTTAGTACCTACTACCTTCCTTGTTGCATGTAACCTTGTACCTTGTGGGTTGTGGACGTTTGCCTGCAGCAGAACGACACTAGTGGAACTTGCAGAAAGTGTTAATGTTGGAATGTAAGGTATTAATCCCTTTTTGTTTTATGTGTATGCTTTAAAAAAAAAAATTCTTTGTCTAATGTAAATAAGATTTATTAAGGAATATTTCACCATTTTGAGTTATAGACCAACTTACAATCCACTGTTTTTCCATTTACAACAGCGTTTATTTGAATACACCACAAGTAAAACGATGCATGCAAATGTAAAAATAAATTAAAAATAAACAATCTAGCACTGTAATGCGAAGAATCATCCAGTGATGACCTAAGCTATGTTTCAATGCCCAAAAGGTCGTAGAACAGGTTAAGACTAGGAAAGCAATGAAAAGAATTTGTGGAATTTTGTGTACCGTGATTTTACTACATCGTTCACAAAAGGAATGTTTAGGTTATTATGGATTCCAAGTCATTTGTCAATGTACGGCCAAAGAGCGGACGTTATTAACTACAGGAAATATATGGCGGTTGCATTATTTCACCTCGGAGAGTAAAAATTATGTGTTGGATTTTATCAACATTTATTTATTATTTTTAAATTCCACATTTTCAGCTAAGGTTCTAGGTAGGTGAGCCAGTAGGGAACGATGTGGAAGGACGAGATCTTGGTTAAAAGACAGGATATCACTGTCATCCGAGAAATTGTGTCAAGACGGGTAGGTAGATCGGCGGAATACAGGATGGGACCAGAGATTCAACTCTGTGGAACTCCAGCCTTGACAGGATAGTAATCAGAAACGAGTGTTCCCTGGCTGACGAAAGAAGCGGTCGTCAGGTTAAATAGGAAGAAAAGGATGTAGGTGAAGGGAAGGATCTCTTGTATTTCCAGAGCAAACTCGGAACCAGGTCCTATCAAAGGCATGAGCCATATCAAAGAATCCACCGAGTACTGTTTTAGCTCAGGAGACGAAGAGATTGCTGGATTTTGGAGAAATGTTTGCGTAGGCCAAGAGATGAGAAGAAATCGTTTCAGTAGGTGGTTCTCGAGGATTTTTTTGTTAAGATAGGCAAGAGGCATATCTGGCGATAGGATTATGGTAGGTGATTAGGTTTATGTATCTTTGTAATGAAAAAAAAAATTGATTGAAAGGGGAAATGAGTAGTTCTTCCTTTTCTCATTGTTTTGATCCTCGTTGTTTAGGTTGGTCATTTCTAGTTGTTCTGGTCTGTTTTCCTCGATGTTTGGCCTGTCTTGTTTTGTTAGATCCGAAATTTTTCGTCATTTTGCCATATAGAGCCATATTATTCGCAATCTTTAGTGATAGGTTAGGGTTATAAGTAGGGTGCCTCTCACTTCTTATAGTAATATCGAGTACGGCGAAATGGATCTAACAGACCAAAACAGGGAGGGTAGTCAGACAGGAATAATTGGAAACTACAGGCTCCTTCACACAATATAACGAAACAATCTTGCTAAATCTTAAGTTAAACATTTAAAATGATATTTACACAATAAAAGTCGGGTTTTTTAATAGACTAGAAAATCTTGAAAGATCAGAGAATCGCCTAAATAAGGAGCAAATCAAGAGTTCGATAATAAAAACCAGGGAAGGAATTGCTTTTTTCCAATTACCCTAACAATGAAAGAAGACAAAGTATTTACAAAAATTAAATCATATTGTTATTAACAAACATACACAATGAAATCATTGATTGGAAAAGACAAATATAAATTTTTATACTGCCGTTAACTCCACGTCCGGAAGTCTTACAGTGAATTCACAATCGGGTATTAATTATTCATTCGTTGACAGGCTGAGTCCTTAAAAAGGACTTCTTTCTTCAGTGCCGTCTGACTTGGACCCATACCAAAATCAAAGCCCGTATTCAGTAAATTGAACCTATTATTTGTTTATTTTATTTTTTAATCTTTGACAGAACTATTGAGATAAGTCTGATCTTGTTGAATAAATATAATCTAATCTGTAAGCACGTGGATAAAATATTTACATTTGAATTTTTTTTAAAGGAAATTTTTAAAAGCCATCGTCCATATTACATCGGAAATTTGAAATGCCACGATATCAATCATTTTCGAATAATTCTCATAGAAAAATGATCAAGCATGAAGGAGTACCATTGGCGAAAAGGCCAAAAGCGGTTTTGAAGATGATTTTCTCTCTAAAAAAATGACTGAGGAAGACAAAATGAAATTCTAGACGAAACTACGGCATAACAAATCTGAAATACAATATCACCGACAATTGAGGTTTTCTGTTAATCCTTATTTGTTAGCCGAAGAAAATTTAAGATTATTCATTTAATTATTTTTTCCTAGAGGTAAAATAAAGCTGGATTATTTAAAAGGTAATCGTTTTGTAATAAAAAATTATTTTGTTCAATAAACTACATTGATTTGTTATTCTTTGTGCAAATTATGGTTGAATTGAAAAATTAGTGTCACCAGCAGGACTCGAACCAACGACCTCCCGAACCTCGAGTCCCGCTCGTGACACTAATTGTTCACCGCAACTTTGCATATACAATAATAAATCGAAGTAATTACTTTTACTAATAGGACACATTCACAAAATATAACATACTAACACAACGACAGGCATAAAATTTCACCTACTTGTAATATAACTTGACTTGAATATATTTTTATATATGAATCAAAGTTTCAAGTTTTTAACGCTTAATAATTAAGTCTTTGACAAAGAAATAAATTGCTAAAGAATTTTTTTTAAAGCCGGACAGATAAAATTTATTTTGATTAGATTTTTAATTAACATTTCAATATCGCGCATTTCCATTTCTTGCCTTAATTTCATCTCGAAGACGCCTCGGCGTACATTTTATCAGCTTGGAAATGTTACTTTGCTGGAGCTGGAGCTCATTCTTCACGATCGTGGAGTGTATCAGAAAGCGATGGACGTGCTTTTATTCGTCTTTTGAGATTATCTCATAAATCTTCGATGGGGTTCAAGTCTGGAAAACTTGCTGGATGGCTAAGACCTGACGTTATGCTGTTCAAGGTACTTTTCTACTATGCGAGCGACACGTGGACGCATTAGAATAGGATTGTCACTGATTTAATCGAGGATAGGCAACCCACGATGTTCCAAAATTCCATGCACATAGCAAGTGGCCGTCAAAGACCCACCACGAACAACAACCAACTCTGTGTGACTCTTCGTTGAAATTCCCGCCCATTCCATCACTGAGCTACGTTGAAAAGGTTTGCTCTCGGAAAAATTGCAGTCTTCGTACATTTCATTTCGCCTTCTACACACTCTTTCACGACCATCTGTAGATCGTAGAGCATGTTTAAACTCATCTGTAAAAATTACAGCAGACCAATTGTTCAAAGACCAGTGGCTGCGTTCTCGGGCAAATGCGAGCTGTGCAACTCTGTGTATTGTGGTCAATCCTGGCCCTCTTACGGGGCGAAAAGCCATCAGTCCATACTGATTTGATCTTCTTCGAATTGGGACACCCCGAGGTGATGAATTGCTTGAACTACAGTAAGTTGCCTGTTTCGCCAAATTCTAGGTCAAGGTCATCCTTTATCCTTGTTTTGGATTAACGTTTAAATGTAAAATCTAATCGATATTCCCAATTTCAAAGATAACATAAACAAATATTATTGAAAATTAATAAGACAAATTAAGAAAGAATTGTCTTCGATCGAGAAAAAAAAATCAATTGGGTTGAATTTTTTTGCCTGACAGTGTAATGTACAACGTCCGGCTCAAACAAAACTGTATATTTAATTGTACAAACTTTAGTAGGATGTAAGCGGTCAATTCTTTTGAATAATGTTTCAAAATGATTGGCACTATTAAGGAAAAGGAGTCTGAATTAATTAATAGAAATGGTGTCGCGTCCTTCGTAACAGCGCCAAATCAAACATTTCAAATATCTTACCGCGAGGGCATACCATATCCGACATCGCCACCCGGCCCGGCATTATTTGCATAAACCAAAAACAAAAATTGATCGATAAAATAGATAAACATTTCAAGAGTTTTTAGATTTTGGGAATGCGATGTAATCAAATTGAAAATTGCTGAAAAGTTTTGAAAATTATCAAGGACAAATTGTCGAAAAAAGACAACTGATTGAGATCGCTAGCTTTTTTTACATGATAAAAACCAAAAACTAAACTTTATCGATAAAATATATAAACAATTCAAGACTTTTTAGATTTTGGGGAATGCGATGTAATCAAACTTAAATTTGCTGGAAAATTTTCAAAGTTAGCATGGACGAATTTCTGTAAACATAGACAACTTATTGAGATAGCTAGCTTTTTTAGACGAATAAAACCACAAACAAAAAGTTATCGATGAAATAGATAAACACTTCAAGACTTTTTGTATTTTGGGAATGCGATGTAACCAAACTTAAAATTGTTGGAAAATTTTCAAAGTTATCAAGGACAAATTGTTGAAAACGACAACCGATTGAGATCGCTAGCTTTTTCAGATGACAAAAACACAATTTATCTATACAATAGATAAACATTTCAAGTCTTTAAGTCTTTTTAGATTTTGGGAATGCGTTGTAATCAAATTTAAAATTGGTGAAAAGTTTTCAAAGTTATCAAGGAAAAAATGTCGAAACCGACAACTGAAATCGCTAGCTGTTTTTAGACGACAAAACCCAAAAACAAAAATTTATCTATAAAATAGATAAACATTTTAAGACTTTTTAGATTTTGGGAATGCGATGTAATCAAATTTAAAAGAATGATAATTACCACACTAGGATGAATAATTTGTTTTTTAAATTGACTAAATTGTACAGATATTTGTTTAAGTTATATTTAAGCATTAAATTATATATTGTTCCCTATATTAAAAAAAACAAAAAAAAAAAACATCAGCTTTATATAAAAATACAACAAAAGATTTAGCGAACATCATATACATAATTGTAAGATTTCTAATTTATGTAGTTTGGTCATTTTCGGTCTTTTTGGTCTATTTAATCTTGTTCTTTTGGTCTGCTATATGCGTTTCGGTATTTATCTTCGTTGGGCAGGGTATAACACAGTGAGGCGAGGCAATTTTTCCGGAAATTCGACTTATTACTTACAAATTTCACTGACTCTTATGCACCCTACAGATTTTTATTTTGGGCTGTGGGTTTTTTCGTGTAAAAATGTGAAAGCGTTCTGTCATATAAAATAAGGAAGTTTTGCTTTATTAATGTTCAACACTGATCAACTTAATGTTTGCGTGGTATTTTTTCTTGAGATCTGCAGAGAGATGAACCTGTAGTTTGGTCGTTTCCAGTCTTTCAGGTCTGTCTATCCTTGAAGTTTGGACTGTCAGCTTTTTTAGGAGTTTTGGTCAGGTTTATAAGCAAGGTGAGGCCTATTCCATGAGAATTTTGTCTTGTAACTAACAAATTTCACTAGTTAATTTGTGTTATGGCATAAATGTGTCACTTTTTCATTTTTGACTGGGCACTTTTTTATATGAAAAAAAAGAAAACTATGTCCTCCCATAAAAACACGTATTTTTATTTAATTACCTATCAACATTTACACAGTAACCACTTAATGTTTCTGTAATATTTCTTTTTGAGTTCTGAGGAGAGATGAACTTGTATTTTTGTTCTTTCCGTTCATTTCGTCTATCAGCACTTTTCGGCATTTTGCCAAATAAAATGTTTAGGGGTATAAGCAGGGCAAGCCAAGGTACTCGACTTCTTCCATGAGAATTTTGCCTGGTCACTAACAAATTACATTGACTAATTTGTGCTATCAATTTTTTCGTTTTTCTGGATGTTTCTCTTTTTATATAAAAAGAAAACTATGACCTATAAAAACAAATTTTGTACTTAATTATTTATATTAACTTTGTTTATTTGCTATATGACTGTATGTTTTGTTTTTTTGAATATAAAGTGCACAGAAACCGTGAATAAGCTGTCAGTCATTTGGAGAGAAACCATCTCGTTATTTAGAAGAAACAAGTAAGCAGTTTTTTTTATTATACATACAAACAAAGTTGAAGGGAGGCCAAATGACAACCAGCTTAAATCGAAAATAATCCACTATAAACAAGTCGAGAATCGTTCGTAACACAGGCATGGCAAGTCGATTTCTCCGATTCCTCCTAGTAAAAGTTTTAAAATTCAAAAAAATCATTGGAAAGATTTGGATTTCAATACAGGAGACTGTCTTAATCAGTAAAATCAGATTTCCACTTTTCGGACAAACCATGGATATTATTGTTTGTTTACACGCATTGCTAACCACCCTCAGTTTATTATTGTAAACAAATGCGCCGTAATGTGAGACCGTTTTCAGACTTTATTTTTGGCAACCTGAGACAAAATAAAGTCTATTTTCGCATTTTATTATTGTTTCATTTTTAGAAAAGGTCATATTTATATGGCTGCCCATAGGCATTGACCGTACTTACGTTTAACGTTAATCCTTTTTAATTTTGGTTTAATGTAGTGTCCTACGATTATTCGGAAATCGTGAGATGCGGTCTGGCGTGATGTAGGCTAAGAAAAACATTTTCTTTATCGTGCCAACGTTTCGATCTTTATTGAGATCATCTTCAGGGCCTGGGATTTACAAGTATTGTTTAAATTTAACAAACAAATGTAGGGTGTGGGAAAAAGTGAATTTAGACAACGCAAAAACTATTTTTTATATTCAATCAAATTATTTCTAGCAGTGTCCTACGTAGACAAAGGTATGGACTTTGGTCTAATATAATAAATTGTTGAAAAATGGTTCACGTGGTTCAAAATTTAGCAATCTGAAGAAACGAACAAAGACTCTTGACACCAGTCAGACTCTTTTCGAAATTTCGCCATCTTCAGTGGTTGATTAGGGTTATATATATATAATTAATTATTATTTAAATTTAAAAGTTTATTTGTTCATCTGAGCAAATCTATGCTGACAGTTGAATAACTATGACTATATTTAATTTTGGGTGTTGCTACGTGAGAAACATTCGATTTGCTCGTTTCCGATTTTCGCGTCGGTCCTTTCTTTTGTTCTTTTTGATGAACCTCTGATTCTCCCCATCTTGTTGATCAGGGATATAAACAGGGAGAAGCGAGGCGCCGAGTCCTCCTATTCATGGACGTTTTTTCATGAGAGATCTCTGCTCTTTCACCTTCTAATAAAACTCACCAGTGAAGAATGTGAAAACCCTCCCAACATATTACGACATATGATATATCCAATTATTGGTTAGGGTATAAGCAGGGAGAGGTGAGATACAGAATGTTTACATTTATGCGAATTTGTCCTGAGAGATGACTTCACCTCATCCTGTTATAAAACTCAGTATTTAAGAACATCAAAATGCGCCTGAAGTTTAACGTGTTTCGATACTATGCCATGTTCAATTATTTGCCAGGGTTATAAGAAGAGGGAGGCATGACAATGAGTTCTTCTATTAGCTTACAGGGATTTATGCAAATTTTAACTGAGTATTTCCCAAATCTGAACTGAAAAATATCTGAATTATCGGAAATCGTAAGAAAAACATTTTCTCTATCGTGACACGTTTCGAACTTTATTGTGATCATCTTCAGGGCTAAAAGTGTTTATCTTCTGCGTACGCATCATCGACTAACGGTCACTAATCACCACACAAATATCTGAATTGTTTAATCGATTTGTTTTGACATTTCTCCAATCTTCTTGGTCGGCCCTTTCGTTTGGAATTTCGTACGGACTTGTGGTCAGGATTATAAGCAGGGCAGTAAGGCTTTGAGTGGTTCGATTCATGAAAATTTTCCCCGATTTTATACTCACAACCTACTAATAAAACCCACCAGTGAAGAATGTCAAAATACGTCTGAATTATTTTTCTATGATAAGACATTGCGCTATATCCAATTATTGGGCAGGGTTGTAAGCAGGTAGAAGCAAGGCACTGAGAGTTTATTTATACGAATTTGCATTGGGAACCTGAATCCAACAGTGAAATACATTAAAAAAACATCTGAATTCTTATCCACCAGTGAATAATCTTCAATTATTTTTCAGGGTTACAAGGAGGGAGAAGCAAAGCATTGAACCTTTATTTATGGGAATTTTGCTTCCCTTTACTTCTCGCCATTCTCACTATTCAAGAATATCAAAATGCGTCTTAATTGTTTGCTCAACATGTTTCGGCAATATTCCATCTTTAACTGTTGGTTAGGGATATAAACAGGGAGACGTAAGGCGTTGAGTTCTCCTTTTTGTGAATTTTGCCTTAGGGATCCGCCTCTTTCCAGGCGATTAAAAATCCCCGCTTCTGGGAGTGTGATGCCGATGAGCCAGTCCGCAACCGCATTCGTCGATGGAAAGGAATTGATTTCTTCTTTTTTTTCTGATTCTATGATCCGGCCAGGCCGTAGTGATATCCGTCTCGCCGCACACTCTCCGACCCACTCTTCTGTTCTCTCCTAAGCCTTTCCTAGGCTCTCTTAATTTTGATTCACCCATCGCTTATTAATATAAGTGGCATTATATCATGTTACGTCACGATTGTCTTTATGTTTTAAATTCATCATGAAGAAATCAGGATTTGTCTTCGTTTTAAACTAATCATGAAGAGGTCACGATTTGTCTTTGTTTAAAATTCATCATGAAAAACCACAGTTTACCTTTGTTTTGAATTCATCATGAAGAGGGGACATTTTTATTTTAATTCATCATGAAGGGGGGTGCAGTTTTTCAATTCATAATGAAGATGTCAGGACTGCTTTTATGTTTTAAATTAATCATGAAGAGGTCGCGATTGTCTTTGTTTTAATTCATCATGAAGAACTCACGATTTGTCTTTGCTTTAAACTCATCATGAAGAGGGCACGATTTTGAAAAAAATTCATAATGAAAATGACACAATTGTTTTAAATTAATCATGAAGAGATCACAATTGTCTTTATGTTTTTAATTAACTTCAATCAATTAAGGTTTTGGTTGAGATAAAATAGTCCATGTCACAAGCGAGATTCGAACTCACGACCTTCGGCTAAATACGACGATGTTTTATTCTTGAGCTGTCAATCCACTCGGACACAAACTGCCCATCTCAACCCCTCTTCTTTTTTTTTCTTTTTTTTAATTTTCAGCCCTTTGTGCCATAAATATCGTAAAATCCTTACGATTCTCGCCCATGGAGATCTTTAGCGAAGATATACTTCTTTTTTAATTAATAATTCCATTAGAGCTCGTGGTCGGATTGAACAATTAAATGAATTAAAAAACTGCAAAAATGAGGGAAAATTCTAAAGGTGAGTTGAGATGGGAAGTTGGTGTCCGAGAGAATCGAAGACACGATAGCTTAAGTGGTAGAGCACGGCGCATTTAGACGAAGGTCGTAGGTTCGAATCCCGCTTGTGATACTGCTTTTTTTTTATCTCAACCAGGACCTTGAATTGAAAAGAATTTATTTGGTGAAGCGGACCACGAAACCTAATAAAATGTTTCAAATTAAGTTTTTTGTGTGTGTAAAAATGAGAAAAATCGCGTTGCCCTTTTGTTGAAGAATTTTCTAAGAAGAATCTCTACTTTCGTCTTAAGCTGTTTGAACGTAAATCAATATACGGTTTGGAAGAATATTGTCGACCTCGCTCTTGTTGACATTTTTACATCATGTGTGTACTTTCTGTCGGAGCGATGTTTTCCCATATGCTCATGCCCGTGTATTATTTGAAATGCAAAAAATCAAAACTAGTTTTGTTTGACAACTCGCACCTTGCACGGGAGTGGTAGTGGAGTATGTACTGTGGAAGAGAGCCAGAGAGAGCCACTTGTTGCTTTGTGAAGAATTCTCTCCGATGAGACTGGTGGGAGTACACCAGTTCGTTTTTGGATGTGAGACGCTGTTCAGCCTTCGGTGTCGCACAACCCCAAACCATTTGGTCCGAGACGAGAGAAAATTCGTACTTTTTTACACACAGTTTTAAAAAAGTGTTTGAGTTATTCAAAGGATAAACGAGTTCTTGCGGCGAGAGAAGAAACCATCGGCAAATTATGTAAGTTTGAAATTTTCTGCGAATGTCAGACGAGTTTCACTCGTGAATTTCTCTTTTTACACTTCCTGAATTTATGTTTTTTTGTCTTTAATCCCCTATAAAGAGGTTTGAACATGACTTAATATACAGCTTCAAGGAGTGTTTCGTATTACTGCAATAAACTTTTATACATATACACTAACGATTTATACTGTTTTGAAGATTATAAACTTCATTTTGAATTGTGTAAGACGTGAAGATTTGAATGCTTCTTAACCGACCTTGAAGGCGTGGCCGGGGCGAGGCGTTTGAGAATCCAATTATCGTACATGTACCAAAAAATCCGTTTTGGACAGGGACGCCGAGGGCGAAGGAGTTCTAGGAAAAAGGCCAAAAGACGTCACCCAACAGGCGCATTGTGAAAATGGTTGGAGAATTTTTTGGAACCTCCAGAGGTTAACAACCGGATGACAATATTAGACCAAAATGGCGTCTTTTTTACCTGTCGTGTACCTGTTAAATACCTGGCGGTCTATATCCTTGTAAATATTCCCGTTTGGCAATATTACAATAAAAAAAAAACTAATATCAAAACACCCGCAAAACGCGTTTCAAAATTTACATTGGAGGGACAAAAGATTGAACAGTTTTCAGCCGGTGCAAAATTTAACTCTTTTTCTTCTTATTCCATTAATTTATTTTGGTCAGCCAATGTTGAAAAACATTTTTTTTAAATCGAATTTACAAACCATTGCATATTTTTCAAATAGAAAAAATTATGTATTTAAAATTGCACGTGAATTTTATCCAATAAAGGCCACCTGTTAAATATCCGGCAATTTAAATCTGGCCAATATTCGCGTTTGTCAATTTACAAAGGGAAAACCAATGATTTAGAAAAAAAACCAAAACGCATTTCAAAATTTACAGTGGAGGGACGAAAGTTTGAATACCTTTCAGTTTATGTTAAATATTTGCGCTTATTCCATCCATTATTTTGGCGAGCCAATCTTGAAGAACATTGTTTGAAAATCAGATTTACAAACCATTGCGTACTGTGCAAGTCTAAAAGCTATGATTTTAAAATTGGACGTATATTTTATTTAATAAAAGCCACCTGTTAATCACCTGGTAGGCTAAATCCTTCGAAATGTGCCTTTTTGTCAATATAAAACAATCCTTGTAATATCGAAAAACCCGGAAAACGCATTTCAAAATGGAAGGACAAAAGATGGCACACATTTCAGACCATGATGTAACTATGTATTTTTTCTTCTTTTCTTATTCCATTCATTAGTTTGGTGAGCCCGTTTTTAAAATTCAGGCTTAGAAACCATTACACATTGTGCAAGTGTATAATCTGACCAAATATTCGCGCCTGTCAATTTACAAAAGGAAAAAACTGTTACATCAAAAAATCCGCAAAACGAATTACAAATTGACTGCTATGATTTAAAATTGAAAGCCGATTTTATCCAGTAAGAGCCCCCCCCCCCTGTTTAAAAATTAAAAAACCACCAATGTTATTTTGAAACGAACGCACATAGAATTTTTCTAAGCTACTTATTCAAATTTGATTTTAAAGAAAAAAAAACCAAACTGAACGAGTCAAATTGTTTTAAACCATTTCTGAAATATTCGACAAAACTGCTCTTATCGCATTTTTTAACTTATCGGTAAATAATCTCTGTTACCTCAGGTAACATTGTCTAGAGAGGTCGATTAAAATGTAGATTATACTCTTTTTAAATGTTTAATCCATTAATTTATTTTTTATTTGTTTTGTTTTCGGATTTACTGCCAACCTTGACGTACCAATGTCGGTCTTACTAAGCAATATTCTTAGTCGTTGCATTTTCAAACGAAAAACCAAATGGTAGAAAAAATGTTTAAACAATTAACATCATGATGCAATCGAAATAATCCCAGTGTACAGTAAAAATCGTTGTATCTGATGAAAGTTATTGCTATTAGTATTAAACATGTTTTTAATTATTTTAATTAGTCCATTGGGTATTTTTAATTAAAAGAGAAAAAAAGAAAAAATTTAAATAATAGGTTAGACTTGTAGGTGCAATATCTAATAAAATCAACTCGACTACCAACAATAAAACAATTAAAAGTTTATATAATAATTGCTTAAGATTTTTAATAATTATTGCCAGGAAGCAAAAGAAAGATGAATCACTTTCCAAACCAATTTTCATATTATAAATCATTTAACATGATCAATTTCCTTTTTTTTAAAAAAAAGATAGTTCCGATATCAGCGGGTTCACTTTTACAATTCTTGTCGAGCGGGAGACGTGTTGTAGAAATCCTTCAGACTGATGATGAGGTAAAGGCTCGAAATCTTGATCATTAGAAAACAATTTATTCTGAGTAGGAACTATATTTAAAAAAAAAAAGGATTGAACATCGCACTTACTCCATTATTCATCATGTCTATGATCAATTTCCTTCCTTGCCTCTCAATTTCCTTCTGCTTGTCATTCTCTCTCTTTCTCTTCTCTTTCCCTTTCTCTTTCTTTCACGAATCTCTATGGCCACATGCAAGGTTAGCCGGATTTTGTCTTGAGTTATAAATCTACATAATACATGCACATATTTGTTGGATAACTGATGATTTGATCAATAACCAGACTAATCTCATAAGAACATATTAGTACTAAAATATTAATTATAATCGCATTAAAATCGTCAGTTTCCTTCTTTCTCTGTTGTAAACCTTAGGTTGGTTTTGTCTTAAATCAAGTCCTTACAAGACAGAAAGATCGCTCAAATCAAATGTATCAAGTAAAGCTAAAAGACTTCAAAACAACTGGAACTTTTTAAATCTATAACATGCAAAGTATGAACAGAGGCCAATACTTTTTTCCAAATACGCCCCCATAGTCCAAAGCCTGATTTTTCAATAATTGAGTTTTTGTCTTTTGTCTAATACAATTTTTGCAATCGAAATATTTAACTTTTCAGGACAATTCAAACTTTCACGACTTCATTCCGTAAATCCCTTCGTGTCTCATAAAATGGAATACAGTAAATTCGATTACACCAAAGGAAAGAGCCTTAAAAACCCTATACCATTGATTGTTGTTTTTTGTATTTTTTTTTTTTTTTAATTCTAACTTTAAGCAAAAATCAAAATCAATTAGAAGATAATTGTTTTAAAATTGTTTAAAATTTAAAATTCTCGTACTTGGTTGAGAAATGATTAAACAGATTATACATACATTTATTTGGAATGCTTAAATATAAATTTAATTAATTAACATGGTCAGTTTCCTTCCTTCTCCTTCATTGTCTTTTGCAAGTGCTATTTTGATTTCATTTAAATCATATCCTTCCATCGCACATCGTTAAATATAATCAACAAGTAAAAAAAAGGAAAAAGCAAATAAATAGAATAAATCTTTGATCTTTCTCTCAAGGCAAATACTATTGTATTATAAACATATTATCTTGGTCAATTTCCTTCCTTATTTCTATCTCTCTTTCTCTTTCCCTTTCTGTTTTTCAATCTTCATCTCCCGCTCGCTCTTTCTTTCTCATCAAGTCTATTTTTACCTCTATTAGGCTTTTACTCTTATTATTAGTGTTTTTCTTATTTTCCTGTTACTTTTCTATTTTATGAATTAATTTCTATGTGCTAGTCACTCTCACACACACACACACTCTCTCTCTCCCTCTGTCTTTCTTTCTTACTGTCTTTCTTTCTTTATACCTTCCCTCTCACTCTCTCTTTTTCAGGGTTTCTGTTAACTGTTTCTTTCTCTTACTCTCTCTATATTTCTTATTATTTATACGTCAAATTCTTAGCTGTATCTACTACTCGTTCGAACACTCTTTTCCTTTTTCTTTCTCTCACCTTCTCCATTATTATTTTCTTCTCCACCACTTGTCCTTTAACTTATTTAGCCATATTTACTCGTTGACTCTCTATCATTATCGTCCGCTCACTCTTTTCTATGTGACTATGTAGGTAGCTATGGGTGTCTCTCTCTCTCTCTCTCTCCCACACCCACACACACACACACCGTCACATTATGCTACGCTCAATTAAAATCAAACAGACAACAAAGAAACAAAAAGAAAGAAACTCAAAACCTCTTTGACCTACAAAATCGTTCATGAGAAAGCAATGAATAATGACTGCATTCAAAGAACACCCGAGTCAAATTAATATGCGGTTTAATTATACTGTAATCCCCCTCGTGTGAATCACTGCTCAATGAACACAGTTGATAGGTCATATCTGGTAGGGGTTCATAAAAGGGAACGATTATTGTTTTTGCTGTAAAAAAAATAAAGTTTGGCATAGATGGTAATAAAATGTACTATTAATATGTTAAAACTGCAAATATTTTATGGCGGACCTTGATAAATACGCTTGTGTGGAATAAGGACGGTTATTTTCAAACAGGCATAAAGGCACAATGCCAAAATTAAATTTTTATTTGGTGATTGATCACAAGACGAATTGAAACTAGCCGGTTTGTTTACAACTTATTTATTCTATGTCAATTCCCAAGATCAATCAAATAGACGTCTAACGATTTACATCGAAAATTAGTGTTGAAAGTCTATGTACAAGGGGCCGATTCGAATTGTTTCTGAATGCCTTAAATTTGGTAATAGATGACGAGTTGTTGTGAGAGAGGAAAAGTAGATCATTAACGGCTCTCACAATACCTGAAATTCCAGGAAATTTGTTCCATTATAATTTGCCCGGTTTCTGAAACGGTAAGAGATACCGATAGGCTTTCGTAATTGCAACGAGTCGTCCTTCATCGAGTCGTAAGCGGGAATAGGAAACGGAAAACGGACGAGAACGGCTTCGGCAATCGCTGCATAAATTGCAACAGATATTTTCCTTCCTATTCGCTTAAAAAGTTATAAAGGAAACCTTATTTTACACCTTGGTCAAAATTTTCCCTAGGGGAGCTGTTACAAGAAAAGAACTTTTCGTCTGTAATAATGTGAGAAGTTTAAGGGCGAAAAAAGCTGAGATCATCGTCGGCTCTATGTTTTTACATCTCTTTCTAATCTTTCACGCTAATTTTTTAGTCAGCAGCTATTTGAGCGTCTCGATCTGTTACCGATTCTTTGATGTCAACTAAGACTATATCTTAAAATGTGAGCCTTTCATTTGCACCTCAGGTTGTCCTCAGAGTACTGTATCCTCGGGGAGACATTGAACCCACTCCATTCGCGCTAATAAGTTACTTTTACTCTCTAGACTTCACACAATCAACCTGTATACTAATTATTTTGTTTACTATACATCGGATTCTTACCCGCCGCCCTGTCCCAAGACTTTCTCAGGTCAATCCTTCTACAATTGAACTTTCGAATTGTTCGACGTAACGGGCACCTACGCGGTCACTTCCCGGCCAGAAGGAGCCCGCGCGTTATTCTTGTGTGTCCTATGCGTAATCTTGTCAGTGTGGCCTTTAACCTTTCGGATCTATATTGTCTACAAACGGAATAAACAATAAAACCACACACAACATACAAAATTCATATATCGTTTTCAAAGGAATAATAAAATAGATTTTATGAAATTGAAAAGGTTTTTATAAAATTCGTAAATAAATTTAAATTACGACAATGCTTCACTAAAGAAATGTACCAATATATAAAATATAACTATATCTAAAACAAAACTAAGA
Source organism: Cimex hemipterus (assembly GCA_039619505.1). NCBI lineage: Eukaryota > Metazoa > Arthropoda > Insecta > Hemiptera > Cimicidae > Cimex > Cimex hemipterus. The sequence continues at coordinate 25,450,358 of CM077103.1, read as the reverse complement.
AAACGAAAGCAAAAAGTAAAAGTATTAAACAATATTCTATGTAAAGTAGGAAAATAGCTTAAAAAAATATTCATATGTATATGTATTTGTATTTATCCATACATTACATGTGATACAAACAATTCAAATTTATCGTTGTATATAAATCCATTTATGTTTATTGGCCAAATTGACTAAAATACTTATACGGTCTTGATTGAGCTGAAAAAGTTAAGTGTCACGAGCGGGATTCGAACCCACGACCTTCGGCTCATACGCCGCTGATCGTACCAATTGAGCTAATGTAATTTGACGTGGGAGGTCTGGGTTCGAATCCGGTTCGTGATACTTAAATTTTTCATCTTAACCAAGACCATACATAAAAGGAATAATCAATTGAAATTGTACATAAACTCTAGAAACGAGTAGTTAAATTATTATAAGATATTGAAGATATTGTACAATAATATTACAAAATAATTACATAATCAAAATGTTATTTATTGAAGTAAAAATAATAAACTATAATTATATAAATATATCTAATTAAAAAATATATGAAAGAAAGGTGGAGAGAGAGACGAGCACCTTGAGGAACACAAGAAAAAAACCAGTTTTATTTATATGAATATAGTATTCAGTTATTAAAATTGAAACAAAGTTAAAATTGACAACGGTTTCAGTCTACATTAAAAATGTCATCATAGACACAACGCAAACGTAAACTGCTGTTATTTTCTAATTGTTGTTTGTTTTGTTTTTGTCCAAAGTGCATAGCTCACTCGGAAGAATTACAAAACCGATATCATACTTTTTCGATGTATCATACAACAAAAGGAAACTAAAATACTGTATGAGTCATAAGCACAGGCCCAATGAATAATCGAGTAAATAATTAGAGTTGATGATGGATGTCGGCCTGAGAGTCGGTGAACTCGGCCGGTTCAGAATAAGTAAATAAATAGATATGACTGGGAGGATATATTTGCTGAGAGATAGCGCTAACGTTTTTGTGAATTTTTTAAAAAAGAAAATACTTTGGCCTAATTGCCTTTAAAAATCACTTTGGATAAGAGGAAATATGGCATGATGAAATTTTATGTCAAATCAAAGGGTCATATCTGAATCTTTTACAATATACATGCAATTAATTTTTATTTGTACTAAAAGATAACATCGTATATTGAACAATGTGATTTTTGCGAGGATCCTCTATGATGACAGTGACGAATCTGAAATATAGTCCTGATCAATCTGTCAGACGCGTTTCGGCATTTCGCCATCTTCAGCGTGTGGGAAAATGACGTACTTGTAGATTGCCTTTGAGTGTAGGAGACACCTTTATTGGTCACAATTAGTATTTATCTAAGGGCGAAAAGGAAAAGAAGAAAAACCTTGGCGAAAAATCAAAATAAAACAAATAAGAAAGGGCATGTAGTTTTCGCTTTTCGATAGGGCAGATACAATTTTGTGGAATTGTGTCTGGGGGAGGGGTCGGTGGCCGCAACGGTTTACGCATTGACGCGGCGCTCATCACTGTAATCACTGTAAGGTAAAGGTCCCGGGTTCGAATCCAACGTCCCCATATTCGAACTCGACATAATTACAAATGTTTTTTTTTTTTTTTTTTTTTCAAAAACTGGCTCCCTGAGGGTTTATGATCCTTTGCTGTTGCGAACCCTCGTTAAAATTAAAAACGAGAAATTCGGTCCTGATCGTTGGTCATCATCATATACAACCAACTTACTAAAACTACTGCTTTAATTATCTGGAAATTATTAATTATTGTATAAATTACAATAATTTAATTTCAAAAGAGCGACCTCCTTCATACATTATTTATACATTAAAAATATGCAAAGTATTCAAAACCGAATTACATAAATATTTTGATGTTTTAGCTAGTCTATTTTAAAAATTAATATATGCTGGATTAGGTCTGCACACAGTTTCAGTAGGACATCCATCTAAGAAAGATAGTCGCTATTCCAAAAATCCAAAAACTTTCAGTTTCACAATTATTTTTTAAATCAGTAAAATCTATGATTATTCTAAAGTTTAAAACGTATTGAAAATTCGTATAATGCGTTTTCAAAAGGGAAATGAATTTTTCAGTTTTTGGCGCATTTTCTTAATTTTTCCCATTTATTATTTAAAATTGTGACATTAAAAGGGAAAAAAATTATAACAAATTTTTATAACAAAACGAAAGAACGAGTGGTAGATGTCGAGTGAGGGAAAGAGAGAGTTAGATAAACAGACACTTACATGCGCGGTAAAAAGACGTAGATGTAGATGTAGATGATTAATCAAGGTGTACTTTATACTGGGCCCTTGAAGATCTGATGGCATTCCCCCTTATTTTATATTATTGCTTATAGCACACCGGTGAGTCCTAGTTTATCAAGGAACTTGATTAGTAGGTCCGGTTTCAGTGGTTGAATTTTTTCTTCAGTTACAATGTACGTCCCAAAACACATCCTTCTGTGGGAAAATGTTGAACCGTAGTTTGTTGACAGGTGTGTTGGTCTCTGCTTCTTTGCAGAATCTGCATGTGCCGTCTTGGGTTATACCAATATTCTTTAATGTCTTTTTAATCTTCCGTTCGAGGTACTCATTGATAGTGTGGGTTCCTATGCCACTGAAGGGTTGGGGTCCTATCAGCAGAGCAGCCCCTCTTCTTGAAAGGGCGTCCCGGTTTCTCGTAGCCTTCTACTTCCACTTGCCCTGGGACCCTGCAGTGGCTGACTATACCTAGTTTGTTTACTTTGGTTATGCAGTTCAGCACCATGTTTGATCTAGTGATGTTTGAACTTAGTGCTTTGATGGCTGCTTGGCTATATGACATGATATCTATGTCCTTGGTTTTGTATCCTTTATTTAAATTGAATTGGGTGCATCTCTCGATTTCATGTGCCTCAGCTTGGAAGTTACTGGTTTTACTATGAGCTCTGAGTATTAATACTTACTTCTCGCAGAAAAAGAGAACAAGAATCGGGGGAGAGAATGATGGTGACTGAAGAAGACCAATAAATACTAGAACGTTAAAGAAAGAGCAAGTGGTAAATAAGAAAGAATGGTACAACAGTGTAGGGGAAAAAGGAAAGGGAGTGAGGAACACAAGCGACCCAGGTAAGAATAGTTTGAAACAAAGAACAAACGAGTGAGAGAAAAAAATTAGATAAACACACACAAAGAAAAGTAGAGGAAGGGGGTGCGTGAACACAACCGATAAATAGGGCTGGATAAGATTCAAAAGCTGGACATTTACGATTATTTTTCTCTTTTCTAAACACAGCCAAATTAGCCGTAAAAGGTTTGGTGTTGTGCCAATGGTTGTCGGTGCAAAATAATATATTCAAGCGATAAGGAAAATAAATAAGATAACAGCAACGTTGCCGTCGTGAAAGGGGTCTCGGTTTTAAGTCTTAAAACGAATTTCCCCTCAGGGCTTAATTTTTTACAACTTGACAAGAGCTCTATTGTCATTAACGCTCATGACGTGTGGTCTCGATGTGCAATTTTTGTACTGGAGTGAGAACTAAAAGGTGACGCAATTGCGAATGAATTGTTATTTTTAAAACACTTTGTAAACGTTTTTGTCCCAAATTGTAATTAGCCATTGAGTCAAAACCTTGCGAAGATAACAGCTCTAGGTTTCACACTTCCAATTCAAATTTTGCAATTTTTTTTAAAAGAATTTCTTGCGGAAAAGCGTAATCGGTTTTGTTTGATTTTCAATTAAATTGTTATTTCCATCAGTTTTCTTTCGCCACAGTTTCACCTTTGAACATTGCGCAAAGTTTAATCAGCACGATTCGTGTTCCACATAAATGTCCGGCTCTCTCGCGTTCTCTTCCACGATAATTTCATGAAATGGTGTAAATTTTTAAAAGTGATCTCACCTTTTTGAAATTTTAAACGGCTCTTAAAATAATTCGATTATATTTCACCCAAGACTAAAAAGTGATAATTTTCCAAAAGGCAATATTTCCAATATTGTATAATTTTATTCTATATTCTATATAGAATACAAATGAGTTCGGTAAAAATATAGCCGAATTATGTAGCTAGGTAAATTGGCATCAATTCTTCGGAGGAGGAGGTTTGATAAATAACAATTGAGTGAAACAACATCCTATTAAGCCGTATTATCTTTACTCTTTACACCAAGTAGGTTTTATTAGGAGACTGGGCGCTCCGACTACACGGCGCCGACAATGAAATGAAACTCTGTATGCTAAATGAGTTTGCGATCTGGGTGGTAGAGACGACAAATAGTAAAGAAAAGAGGGGAAGAGCGAATGGGAAATGATGCGACAGTTAAGAGGGGGGGGTAGCAGAGAAAGAGAGAAGTACACGTACCTGTATATGTATACAAAGACAAAGAGAGTAAGGCATGGGAACACACCGAACGATAATGAAGATAGAAATTGTAAAGAAAAAGTGGTATACATTGATGAAGAGATTGAGTAAGACAGAGAGACATAGTTATGTACGAACCTACGCATAAAAGGACCGTGAAAGGAAGAATAGCGAACGAGCGAGCTACTAGCACATAAAGCTAAGAATAGAGATTTTAGGAAAAATAAAGAACGAATAGATGAGAGTGAGAGAGAGGGGAATGGAGAGAGAGGAAGATGGATAGAGAGCAGGGGAGAAAAAGTGTCCTTAATGTTTTATTTCATCACGCAGTCTCTTAGTCCTCTATGCCACGTAACAAGGGAAGAAGATTATCAAAAGCAGAACAAGAAGAAGAGAGAAAAGAAAATGAGTGAGATAAAAAACAGGAAACACCTTACAAATACCTACATACATAGAAAAGAGTATGTAAATCTAGTGAGCGAGCGAGCAGCTACATTAAAAAAACAAGTGGAAGAACAAGAGAAGAAACGATGGGGTAAAAGGTGAAAGGAAAATAAAGAAAAAAAGAGAAAAACGCTGTCCGAATATCGAGGAGATAAACCTAAAAATAACAAATAATAGAGAATAAGAGAAAGAAAGAGTTAAAAGAATCACATCTTCACCCTAAAAAAAAAGAATGAGGGGGAACGTATAAAGACATAGGGTGAGAGGGCGAAGAAGCACAAAGAACTAGACAATTAAAGAAAGTGCAAGTAATATCGAAGAAAGAATTGTAGAAAAGTAAGAGGGGAAAAAATTTCTGTAGCTACGAATAGCAGATACAGGTGAAAAAAGATAACGAGTGAGGGGAAAGAGAGGGTTAGAAAAATACGCATACAAATAAACACAAAAAATTAATGAGAGAATGATACAAATGAGCGAGTAACTAGTAGATACAGAGCTACGAATAGATTTTAGGAAAAGTAAAAAACGAGTGGTAGAAAAAAGGAAAGAAAAAGGATGGGAGTGAGAGACAGAAAGAATGATAACTTTCTTTTTAAATTAAATAACATAATTATTATTGCTAATTATAAAAGTTTGAAATAAGCCTCCTTCAAAGTTGACAATACTTTCTTATCCATACTAATGCCTCCAACTTTCTACCTTTTGAAAAAGTTCTTGAAACCGTCTTTTCTCCTTTGGACGTCCTCCAGAAATATTCTTCATCCATGATTTACAGTATATGACTCTTTTTGTCATTTGGATGTCGTCCCGTATTGTATGACCAGCTCAGGTCCATTTTAAAAAGTTTAAAAGCTTTTTTTGTCTTCATTTCTCTTTTAGCCCGCCGTTTGAATCCTAACGCCCATTGATTGCAGGAGTTGAAAGCCTTTTTTCTTCAATTATATTTGACTTATAATTTAATTAAATATGTGAACTTAATTGTTCCTAAAAATGTATTTATATATAACTAAAGCAACAAGCAGAAAGAAAAATAACTTTGTTCGATAGAAAAAGAGAACAAAATGGCGAAAGTAGATATGAAAGATAAACAAAAACAATAGTAGGAATCTTGACACAGGAGTTAAAATATTGTTTTAAAAAAAGTACGAAGTCCTGGTGAAGCTAAGGATGTAATAACAATCAATATTCCTGGCATGTATTCAGAAGTAAGAAAAGAAGAAAAAAAATTTGAGCCGTTTGTGCTCTTTTTTGTTGTTTTTTAATATGTATATCCATCTTCCCAGTCGTTGTTTTATTATTCCTGAATTCCGGTTTTGTTTATTCTATTACTCTGGGTACATTGTTTGGTTTGTCCTTCCAGTCTAATCTGCCGTACGTCACTTTTATTCTCATCGAATAAGAGTTGAGCCAAATGCGTTGCATTTTTAGAATAATTTTCAGGTGCAATGGCAGTTTAAGGTAATTATAACGAGTTTTGTCAAGAAAGTCGCCATTCTTCTGGCATGTGTTCTGCTCGAATTGAAACTAGCACTCTTACAGGTTGGATCACTTAGTGTGTACCCGGTAAAAATTCTAGTCGTTTTCGCCTAAGTGGCGACCAGTTTAAATCCAGGAGGTGAAGTCATTTTATTTAAATATGCAGTTTAATTTAATAGCCCAAGTCTGGTTAAGAGGATTCGGGGAATTCGCGAAACAGAAAGTTCGCATGTCCTCCCTCTATTCCAGGTGTTATCAAAAAGACCAAACCTTGGGCTTTCACGCCGTGGACTGATACTAAAAAGAACAGTAAACTTCCTGTGTTACGATAGAAGCAGTAAATATTAGAATATATCTTTACTCCCCCCTACCGGGCCCGCTAAGCCCGTATGTCTGTCTCGTTTTGGGAGGAGAATAGCATTCCGATCCTATGAGAGCATAGTTTAACTTTCCCAACGGGCTACGGGTGGCCCATTGCCCCTTTCCCTTCAGAACTAATTGTAAAAGTTCCGAGTCCTAATAAAAACAGAATAAATTTTAAAAAAGCTTGATATTTAAATTTTACATATGTTTCCTTACGTGAGCTCCTTTCTCTGGGCTGCGTGGTATTCCAGCTTTTTATCTTATCTTTCGTGTCAATTTGGTTTTATCGAAAAAAATATTCCCTTGTGTTTCTAAGTGAATAAATACCCGTATAACATCAACAAATAAAGGCGATTACTTTAGTTCAAAGGCTGTTCTACGTAAAAATGTTTCTTTTTATTACAATGTTTTATTGTATTCAAAAACATTCTTAAAAAATTACGCTTTGTGGCATTTTACCGTCAATTGTACAATTTTCTCCTGCCGTAAACGTCGCACAGTGGTAGCATAACGTAAGTTAATAATAGAAAAATAATATTGTTATTGATCATTTGTCAATTTTGAACACCAATTTGTCGGCGTTTAAGCTGAGAATTTTGTTTCATTTTATTTTTAAGTTACACGTAGGGAGAGGAGAGAGAGAGAGAGAGAGAGAGAGAGAGAGAGAGAGAGAGAGGGAGAGAGAACGTAAGAGAAAGATGTATTAAAAAAGAGATAAATGAGGGTAGATAAGTTACTCAGAGAGAACACTGTATGCGTTAGTGGTCCGTGCATTCACGCTCAGCATCGCCGGGTATTTTGATATCGCTGAAAATTTAAATTTTGAAAATTTTAAGGCATAAGGATGTATGTTGTCCGGGAAAAAGAGTATATGCTAGAAAGATAGATTCATTTATGAATAGAGGATTTCGTTTTAATCGCTCAATTATCCCCTAAACTAGAATATTTCTGCAATTCTGACGTAAATACGTACACAGTTCAACGTAAAACGAATAAAAGTGCATATTGGCCATAAAAACCAGATTGTTTCAAATAATCGATGTTATTCAAAGATTGGAAAATCCCGCGTTCTCCGTGGTTGAAATATTTTATTTTATTTTCTCTATTACATCGACGTTTCGGGCTTACGGCTCGTCATCAGGACGTAAACATGGAAAAACCTCATGGTGCAATTGCCATCAGAAGATTGCATGGATTGCAATTGTACCATGAGGTTTTTCCATGTTTAGGCCCTGATGATGGGTCGTAAGGCCGAAACGTAAATTTAACAGACAAAATTAAATAAAATATTTAGACCACGGATAACGCGGGATTTTTCAACCTTTGATAATAATTGCTAGGAACTGTGGATTTGAAGAGAAAAAAAGTTTAATGAATTAGAAGTTAGATAGTTAGAATAAACTTAGATGTACATTGTATTTCGCATTAGATTTAAGAATAATCCTTGAGAATAGAGACCAAATCTTGTGTTATTTATAAATTTATTCATCATCACCATCATCATCTCATAATTGGAACGGCCATATCTCTCACTCTCGCTCTTGTGTTTTCTTTGAAATATATGTATGTAATAATATGAGTGCTATGGATGTTTTTGTTTTAGAATTTTAGGGTTTTATTTCATTAGGGTTATTATTTTTCGATTTTCATGGTTAATCACTCTGTATAAAAGTATAGCCGTTTTATATTTGGTTTAAGAAATAAACTTGGTAAATATAATGGTTGGGGGGAAAAAATTTCACTGCTCCATATTTTTCGTTTCATTTTAGGTTGGGTGTTTTAACAATGACTTTCGTATAAGATAATCAATCTTTAGATATAGGAAAAACAAACAGATAAAATACCGATGATTAAACCGTTCTTTTGTTCCGAACAATTAATTGCTTGTTAGAGAGATGAATATTGTACTTTTATCGGCTGTTTTTTTGTACGCCTCGACGTCGTATTGATCGATGTTTTCTTCTGAAAGAATAAATAAATAAATAAATTGATGGACTAGCTTATTTTTCAAACTTAAATTTTCGAAAGTCCCCGTTTTAATAAGAAACGCGTTGGGTCGGCAACTCGTTTTACACCTGGCGACCCGTCCTCACGTTGCACCTGTCTTCTAGACCCTTTTCATTATTGAGTGCATTACATTTCTTTACATTTTACTGTAAATGCTCTATTTATAATAGTATTATAACTGAATCATTCCAAAATTCGATATAATAGACGGATCTTTAAAATAAATAAAAAAATTCGCTTAAAAATATCTTCTTTTTTAATTCAACCTAAACCTTCACTAGATTTAATTATTAAGCTTACTAAAAACGAATGTTTCAAGGTTTACCTAACGAAAAGATATTAGGAAAAGTGAATATCTAAATATAACAAAAAAACAAGTAAAATATTTTTATCATAACTCTGATTATCCTGGTTTTGTTATCTTAAGACTTTATTTCCTACAAAACTTCAGTCGTTGGTCAGGATTGTAAGCAGCATTGGGACAAGGCTTTCTTGTACATCGTTTGATTTTGATACAGACAAAATTCACTTAAATGGAGTCGATATCTTGCCTCACCCTGCTTATAACCCTGATGTGGGTAAAATGTCGAAATAACAGGCAGACCTTCATTTTTTAAAGTTTTTGGTATTTTAGATGTTTGAATAGTTTGAAAAAGTTTTTTTTTACGTATTGGGTAAAATTTCTGAACCGATAGGTATCTAAGATCTAATTAGAGGATTGCAGTAGCCGAGTGGTTAAGGCATCAGACTCTCAGCTATTTACCCCACAATTACCTCGACATTTTTTCTGATGCCTAAGGGGACCAGTGGCTGCAATTGAAAGAAAGTGACATGGCACTCATCTATGGTAGGTTTGGGGCGGTTTGGATCTCAGCGACCTGGGACCAACCCCCTTCAAAAATGAGTTTCTTCGATGGAAGAACTCTGGTACACCGGGGGCTCAATTCAAATGTATATTGTGTGCTCTTAAAAAATGGAGCCAGGAATGAAGTACAATAACCTGTACACCTGCAGGGCTCAGGGGGACCTCCTCAACTTCTTGGTATCCATTGTAAAAAAAAAAAAAAAAAAAAAAAAAAAATATCTAGTCACATAAATTTTCCAACTAAGAACTCACACCTCAACCAGTGGGTGAAAATCTGAAAACCAGTTAAAACACTTACTTTTTTAAAAAGTTTTTTGGTATTTAGATATTTCACTAGTTTGAAAACAATATTTTACAAATTACAAGTGCTGACTTTTTAAAAGGAATTTCTAAATTCTCACCATCTTCGGTGCTGAGGCAGTTGAAGGAGGAAATTTCATGATTTTAAATCTTTCAAATATATTTTGTTCAAAATATTTTTTTAGTTTAAAATTATTAGTTTTAACATTTGTTTGCTACTAACTTCTGAATTAAGATATATAATTTTATTTCTTTTTTGTTACAGATTGATGGATTACAAATTGCTAGTGCTCATTGCATTTGCATCTTACTGCTGTGCTGTGGAACTGCAGTGCCCACAGGAATGCAAATGTAGGGCCTCGAGGTTGAACAAAATCTTTGCGACCTGTACGACAATCGACCCGACCGTCCAATTCCAGAGTGAAGTGAATCACCTGATCATCGTGAATCAGCATCATGACAATGGGCTTGTCCTCAGAGATAGAATCTTCATCGACGCGAACCTGCGTGAACTTGAGACCATCAGGATAACAAATAGCAGTGTGAAGGAGGTCCATTTCAATGCTTTCCACGGGTTGAAAAAACTGTCCCATGTCGATCTTTCAAATAACAATTTGACAACGATAGATGCAGACACATTCTTAAATAATAAGAAGCTAAAACATGTAGTCTTGAATGGAAACCCGATTCAAATGAAGCCGAAACAAAAGAGTTTCCTCAATTCGGAATCCGTTCTTGAACTCTTGCTTGTGAACTGCAACATTGGCCACATCCCACCGGGTGTATTTGCCTCTTTAAAGAACTTGGAGTTTTTAGACCTCCGCAACAACAAACTGACAGAAATCAATGTGGATACTTTTGGAATGATGATCAACCTGGAAAGCATCGACCTTGGAGACAACTCCATATCGAAAATTGACAAAGACGCCTTCGCCGATATTGATGACTTGACAGTCCTTTCTTTAAGGGGAAATAAAATCAAAACAGTAGAAGGAATTGACATTGAAACTTTAAAAGAACTCGATTTAAGCGATTGCCAATTCACAACTCTCCTGGCAGATTCATTCGCTGGATTTCCAGACATTTACACACTCAACCTGAGCGGTAATGCAATTACAGACATTAACAAAGATACTTTTACTGATTTGAGTTCACTTAGATACTTGGACTTGAGCCGTAACAACATTCGAGGACCTCTTGACCCCTTTTTATTTGAATTTAATCGTCAGCTTGAAACAATCTCATTCGCCGGAAACAACGGTTTGTTTAGTTTCCCTGGTTTCCAAACGGAATTCTCTTCCTTATACAATTTAGATCTGTCAGGATGTGGTCTTACGAGTCTTACACCGAATTCATTCAAGGGAATGCCTTTCATCGATACACTGAACATCAGTGGTAACCATCTTGGACATATCCCGCCTAAAGCGTTTTACTCTATTCCCCATTTGACAGTGTTAGATATTTCTAGAAACAAACTTTTCGGACTTAACAACAAGATATTTTTCAATAACCCACATTTACACAAACTCTACGTGTCTCATAATAACTTCAATTTGTTGCCTGCTATTCTCTTTAGCGGTACCCCAACCTTATCTGTGCTCGATATGAGTTACAATCACATTTACCGTCTGTGGAACATAAGCGAATCTTACGTCATGAAAAATAGAAACATCCTTAGTAAATTAATCTATTTGAACACTGCAGGAAATAGATTGAAGTCATTGCATATGCATTCTTTCATTAGCATGAGAAATTTGGAGACACTCGACATTTCAAACAACCCGATCGTCTGCACGCAAGATTTCAGCCATGTTATGCAATGGCTGATCGGCAAGAAGGTCGTGCCAAGCCTAGAAATGAGAAGAGACCCTGAAAGCTTAAATTTGATCAATAACAACATTCAATGGGAAGAGATTCTGAACGAAATGTGCCCCTTGGAACACGAGAGTAAGAACAACGCTTATAAAACCCAATCCTTGGTGAACCAACTGAAAATTCATGCTGCAAAAAATAGAGAGAGAGAAGAAATTAAAATCACAGAAAACCCAGAAATGATTGAAACCGGTCCTTATACAATAACGCCACTTCCGGACGAATCCAATTTGATGTGGCCGATGGTTTTAATCTGGATCTCGATCCTTTCCATCCTACTCGCGGTTGGAAACCTTGTCGCATTCTTCATATACAGGTCCCGCAGGAACTACGGCTCTACGACTTACACTCCAGCTCCATCTCTCAGCGGACACTTCTTAGTACGACGAGGAGGAAGATCGGTTTACAAAAAACTCTATGCTGACTGCAGCGAACCGGCCCAAGTACATGCAAATAACCCTTCAAAAATTATAACCATTCTCGGCTTCTCTCAAAACAGCAAACTCAATTCAAATGTGTGACAAACATATTCAAAGTACTTAAATGTAACTAAGTCAGTAGATTATAATTCCAAACAGAGGTACTTGTTACCATCTACTATTAAAGAAGAGTAGAAAAATCATCATGTATTGGTAAAATAACAAATTAAAAATTCCAAACAAAACATAGCCAATTGTTTACACTACGCTTTTTATAATTTCTTAACTATTGCGTTCAGTACTTATATTTTAATATGTTGTACTGTGTATAAAATGTATAGTTAGATTTTAATGCATTATAAAAGAAATTTCAAGTAAAATTGCTTTCACTTGTATAACAATTGCATGATACAACATTTTGTAAAGCAATTAGATGAAGAAAATAAATAATTTTTTGATATATTGTGTTTTTTAAATTTTTAATTAATTGCAATTTATCTTGTAATTAACTAATTAACTGTAAATAACTAAGGATTCTATTTCTTAACAAGCAAGCAAAATAAAATACTTACAAAATTACATTCTGAGAATGAACAAAGTTTGTGATTTTTTGATTGAAGATGACTGTGGTACAATTTGAAATTACATTAGTGATCTTGAATCGATGACCAACCAAGTTCTGGGAGTGCTATTTTTGAATTTTCATGCTATGGACTCAAGATTTTCAGGGTTTAAGCAGTGAGTAAAGCTAAGACGGTGATGTTTATTAGAAAGAATTTTATAGGATTTAATGTCTTGCCATTCTCTACCATCTTGAAGAATTGTTAAATTTAGAAGTTTAAGTCGTTAATGTGATATGGCTTTATTTTATTTTATTTTATTTTTATTTTTTTTTTTTTTTTGAGGTTTTGGTAAAACATCTTTAAACTTTTTCCTACAAGTTTAATATTTTTATGAAATACTACAACTGCAAACTCTAGTATGGGTCAAAAATAGGTAGCATTTTTAAAATGCATTTCAGGATAAGGTGGTGGAAATGTGTATTTATCTTGGTATGAAAAAGTTTTTTTTTTACAAATCCAAAACATGTTTATTCCATTTAAAGTCTTCTGATATTGATTATTTGGAGGTTGTGAGATGCGGTCTGGTGTGACATAGGTTTTAGAAAAACATTTTCTTTGTCGTGCCAACGTTTCGACCTTTATTGAGATCATCTTCAGGACGCAACATGTTTGTTTTCTGTGTAGATGTGTCATTCTTGTCATTGTGTTGAGAGTGCACGTTTCTTCATGAAAAGATTATTGTTATCCTCATGTCTTTTTGAAAGACGCCACAAAACTACCACCAGTTTGTAGGTAAAACGAGTGATTTTATAGCTCGTATAACAGCACTTGTCAGGGGATCTTGTCATTTACGTTACTGATATGATGAATAGAATTGGATCTAGGACTGTTCCTTGTGGAACTCTGCTAAGCGCTGGATACGAATTACTATATGCCTGATCAACTGATTTCTGGTTTCAAGAAATTGAACAAAGTATCGTGGATCCCCTTCCATTTGTAAATTATGAGTTTGCAAGACGCTCAGAAGCAAACGCTCTGGAGAAATCATGGTAGATATCAGTTAAATTGTTTGAATGTATGTTTTGGGTCCAGAGGTTTACATTTTGCTCGATGTTTGTAAAACAATGTTTTGGAACAAAGCTGTGCCGAGTATAGTAATAATTTTATTTAACTTGGTTGATAAAGCATATAATCTAATATTATCCAGTGCTTAGTGGAGTTCCGCGAGGATCAGTCCTGGATGCGATTTTATTCTTTATTTATAACAGTGATATAAATGACAAAATTCAGTTTTTCAAAGTTTTTGAATTTACCTAAACCATAGTACGTAATGTGGTTCCTCCTCAAAGAGACACAAACCTTAAAAGAAATTGATTAGGTTTCATGGTCCGCTTGACCAAATATATTCTTTTCAGTTATTTAATCTTTAATAAAAGTTTAGGCCGAGATAAAAACAAACAAAAAATTTGAAAAATGGCAAAAATGTGTGGAAATTTAAAAAAAGTGGGATTAAGATGGGTTGGCTCAAGTGGTAGAGCAGCAGCGTATCTAGCCGAAGGCCGTGGGTTCGAATCCCACTTGTGACACTGACTTTTTTATCTCAACCAAAACCTTAATTCAAAATTAACTACTTAAAAGAAATATAGAGTTCATGGATGTAATACTCATGCTAGTTTCAAAAAAATAATTATATTATTACATTATAATAATTGACAACTGGTAGATTTCAAAGACTCGCTGAACATGTAAAAAATTATCACAATATTTAAAAACAACCACTTTTATATCACATTATCATAGTATAGCACAAGGCACTTTGTCTTTCCAGTACATGCAGGAACTAGATGGGCCTGTAACAATAGTACAGTAATTGCTTATCCTCTGTCAGCCAAAAATTAACATAAAGCACATCTATGATATTAGTTTTAAATTTGTTGATCAGTAGTGTTGTTGACTGTTATAAAATGAAAATATCACCATACACAAAAGATTTATTTATTTAAATAAATATTAAACATTTGATATTAATTGTAGTAGCCCAGAATTAATGAGGGGAAGTATGTTTCTACATTAGGATCCCACACTGATATTTATACTGATGTTAAAGGTCTAAGATAGAAAAATAGGTAAAATAATAACAACGAAATTAATTAATGACAATTTATTGAAAATCTATAAGAAATTGAAATAATAAATTCAGACACTAACTGGTTTAATAAGCAAAAACATTTAATCAAAAAAACAAAAACAAATTATGGATTCAGCATTTAATCCATATGAGGTTTTAATTTAGGCTTTTCCAACGGTTCCAGATCTTCAGCAAGTTTCTTCGCTAAGAAGTATATCTCAGCCAAAGCAATTATAAGTGCAAAAATCACTCCAAGCAATAGACGAAAGCCAAATTCCAAGTCGCCTACTATTAGTTCAATACCGAGAAAGCCGAAAACGAATCCGGCTATAACAGAAAAGACGAACTGGGCCACAGCAATAAGTTGTTTATTCATCTGATCAACTAAAAACAAAACCAATGACATAGAAAAGTGCTAACTCGGTTAGATAAATTTGCTTCAAAAAAATACCTTGGTATTTGATTGAGTCTTCAGGATGTCTCACTCTTACGTTATCGACGTTCTTAGTCATCTTTTTATAGTCTCTCTCGTCCTGTTCTGCACGAAGTCTCTGTACTCTTGCCTCGAGCTCCGGGTTTCGAGGAATCTCGGCTGGTTTAGGTAACAATATTTCTGACCCAGTGATCAATTCGTGAAATTTACCCGTTTCCTAAATAAACAACATCCCCATCTGAATATTGCATATTTGCTGTTCTTTTCTATTGTTACTTACATGTTTAGTTTTGGTAAATAGCCATTCTAAATCTTGAAATTTTGCAAAGTCCTTATCTTTCATGCACTCTTTTATATTTGGGGGGATGTCCTCACTTTCGGACATGCATTTGTTAAACGCCTCGATAAGCTGCTTATTTATTGTAACTTTAAGCTGAAAATCTTGATTTGACACTGTCATATTGAACGGTTTAATTTAAATACAATTTGTCAGCAAGATCTTCATAAAATTTATACAGTTCTTGTTTTTTCGCTGCAAAAGTCGTTTGAATTTTTAAATACTCATTATCTATTTCATCCGTAAATCTTTTCCACTCTTCAGCACGTATTTCTTCTTTCCTTTTCAAAGATTCCTCCTAAAATACTAAAAAATATAAGTAATTGCTTAGACGTATAATGCAAATAAAGGCAATAACTCCTTACGACATTATATAGGGATTCGTTTTCCAAGATTGTATTGCAATTTTGTACCGATATGTCTATTAGAGTGTTCAACTTCTGCAACTTGTCCAAATTGCTGATTGCATTTGGAATTTGGTTTTCTTTCAAATTAGTTACAGACTTTGCAATTCCCGAAAGACAGTTTTGATCATTGAATTTTCTTGATTCCTAATGGCAGAAATAAAATAAATTGAAAAAAAAAAAAAAAAAAAAAAAAAACAATTAAACAAAACCGATATAAATCTTGAAGATTACCCCAAATTCTTTTAGAAATAATTTGATTTCACCGTTCAAAAATGGCCTGTGGTCAAATAACCTAGCCCATATATCTGCGCAGTCTGCAACATAAAAACAAATTCTAAGAAAAAAAATATATTAACACAAAAAAAGACTAAAAACTAAAAAAATTGTCAAATGGACCACGAAAACTACTGAACTAAAAACTACATTGAAAGTACAACATAATAATATGTTAAAACGTCTTGAAAGGTCCACCATAGTTACGGATTGTAGACAATTAACCATGATTATATTTCCTTCTATCCCACTATCAAGAATTTTGGGATTGTCCTAGAATCCCATATTTATCAACGCTGTTTTTTTACCCTACATAATTCCAGTGTGCCAACCATTTAGTACGAATACACTCCTAGTTTCCTCCCTTATTCTCCCCACTTTGATTACGGATGTGTTGTGACAGGGGGCTTGAGGATAATGCAGTATTGTTTTCAGCTCGCTAGGAAGGTCCCACCCATGTGATTGGTATTCCAACTTGAAGTAGTTATACCCTTCCTAGTGAAAGCTTCCTTGGTCCTCTACCAGCAATCTTCCTACCGTTATATGTGTCTCCAACCTATGGAATTCTGTTTCTCAGTATGTGCTGAGCCCAATCCCTTTCCACCTTTAAATCACGTTTCTTTCATGATTTCTTGTCTTTACAGCTAGTACTGAAGATTTTTAATTGCCCTTTTAATTTCATTTACACAGTAGAACGTTTTCATATTATATTAATAAAGAGGTCAAGTCCAAACTGAAGTTTAATCTCGATAGGAGGAGCATTCAGCCCTGAAACAAAATACTCAGAATGGGAAGTATACCAGTATCTTTCAGGCTGAAGTCCAAGCAATTGTGAGATTTGCTCAGTTCAACCTGAAGAAATGGTAGAAAAGCAAGAATACAAATAATACGATTAATTCAAAGATGGTGCTGAATTGCAAAAATAAATTACATTAATTATGTAAAATAAAATAACTCTCTGCTAGGTTCTGAGCCCTTTAGCATAGGGATTCACGTATAGAATAAGTACCTTTGGTAAGATGACAATGAAGAAACAGTGGAATTCACTCATTGGACACAAATAATCCAGGAACCTTCTTTAGAAAAGGGGAGAAGAAACAGAATGCGCTCAAGGATGCAGGGACAATTTTAAATCTTAACAGGACACAGCAGACTGAACAGTCATGTGAGGAAGATTGTTACACTACAACACGGCAAAAAATCAGAGAAAACAGCCCATGGCCTGCAGGAGAAAGTGCTTTGGATTGTAAAACAACTGTAGAATAAATTCAACCGTTCAAGCCAGTCCTACTAATCAAATTTCTTGAACTAGAACTCACTGGTGTTATACAGAAAGGTTATACAATAGCTTTCAAAAGCTGGTCATATACATTGCAGTCGGAGGCCGAACCTTGGGTGAAGTGCAATAAGTGTACCTGCACAAGTAACGAGCTCAGATACAGTAAGGTGAACGTACAAGTTTTAGCTTCAATGATCATCAGCTACAATGCAATTGAGGGGCGCCAATTTTAGTTTTAGCTATTAATTTTAAAAACAAAGGAAATTACTACAAACTCCTCGCTCTTTACATGCCTGAGACATGGTTCTGATTTAAATAACTCAATAAATTCTTCATTAAAATTGCCCTTTCAGTATGACATGGTGAACAAAATGACATAAAAAAAATAATAATAAAAAATAAATAAAAATAAAAAACCAGCATAAAAGGAAACAAAAAATGTGAAATGGTCCACTTTGGATGAAGCTGAACTCTGAAAGTTCTTTTCAGAGGATCTTCGGAAGAGTTCAAAAACAGAGAAAACTTCCTTTCGGTTTTCACCGAGCTTTCGACAGTTTTATACTGTCATCTTCAGGGCCTGTTTTATTATCAAATAAACAAAACAATTAAAAAACCAATAATTACAATAATAATTGAAAATCTTACTTTACAACCTTTTCAATTATTATTGTAATTATTGATTTTTTCATGTTATAATTGTTTTGTTTATTTGATAATAAAACAGACCCTGAAGATGACAGTATAAAACTGTAGAAAGCTCGGTGAAAACCACAAGGAAGTTTTCTCTGTTTTTGACCTCTTCCGAAGATCCTCTGAAAAGAACTTCTTGTATTCAGCAGGTCGATAATTTATTTTCATCGTTGAATTCTGAAACCTATGCAGGTGACCATTGACCTTTACACAGACATATTCCGATGTAGACAATTACGCAGGTAGAATTAATCAAATTTAATACCTGTGCAGGTTCACTGAAAGTAGTTGACACTAATGTTCCAGTTTATTAATACACGTCAAACTCTCCGGTAGACCACATGTACAGTGCTATTATCACTTCAAATGTAAAATCTACGGACCTCCAAAAATGGATTGGCTCTTGCTCGATGCAACCGCGACATAACTTTTGTCACAACTGTACTTCCAGTACAAGTAGGTAGGCAACCACCCGTGGGTCACTTTTTGATACATTTTCAACTTGGTTGCGATGCAACTTGGATTTGCACAAATCGAGTTAGTTGCAAGTTTCAGGTTAGTATCCCATTGAGGCATCAAACCTAAAATTTGTACAGGAGATGGAAAAGCATCCTGATTTGTACAATTACACCCTCCCAGCTCATTCCAGAACGGACACAAAAGCAAAACGTGGAAAGTGATTTTTTCACGAGATTTACAAATCATTACCACCTTCTGTATGTTTAATATTATATAGATAAAAAATATTAGAATCTTCTGAATGAATAAAAAAGTAAATGCAGGTAATACATAATATATATTATATAAATAAAGTGCATTCAAGTATTTTTATTCCGTGGCTTAATCAGTAATTGATTATATGGATGTACCAATTCTTTTCTTCACCTCCATTTCATTTGACGGTTCCAGTAGAATGTGACAACGTCCTCCTCATCATTTCAACTACTCATTATACCTCCATTAAAAAAAAAAAGAACTATTTATCTAGTGTGAACCCTCCTATCAAAAGTAGACTAAACAAAAATTGACCTGTCTATGGATACCCTAACATTTAGGTCAAGCTGAGGATGCATTGGAATCAAACCGCGTTCAAGTTGTATCGACCGCAAGTCGATCGCGGGCCAACATTCACATAGTCAAGCATTCATAATTCAATTAAAACATCCTCAGAATGAACTTTGCTAAGTACACAATACAAGAACTGCCTTTCACTTAGTTCCAGGACTTACATGAACTCATGGGCCCAAATTTTCCTGCGGCAAACTACATACTATTAGAGATTATTTAAGAACTTTAAAAAATTAAGTTAATATGAAAAATACTAAGATTTCTCATTTGGCAAAGAGAATCTAAGATTAAATTTAAAAAACTATAACTTGCTTACCAAGTGAATAAATTCTCAAAAGGAAATGTTATATTTATTGTGCTATAAACTCAATAAATATAAATATACGTATCGTACAGAGAGTAAGTAGTGTAGTAAAACAAATATATTACTGCTGCTATAAATTAATCATTAATTTATTATGGTTTAAGACTAAAGTGTAAAAAATGAATTGTCTATATTTCTTCTTATTATATATTTCTTAAATAACAACACGTTTTATAAGTGGATTTTGGGCGTGACTGTTAATGAAATAATTAAGGACAATTATTTTGTAAGAATTTAAATCACCTTTGACGACTTCAATTGACATTATACATCGATGGATCGTTGGCCAATGTCGTTCTTTCCTTTTAAAGTTGTTAATCCAAGGAAAAAAATCCTCAACGAGCCAGCAACGAAAAATGGACCAAAAAAGGGTCGCCCGAGGTTTCAGACTTCCAAGACGATAGGATATACCACAAAATACAAATCTTTGTGAAAGTTTGTGAAGCAAGCCATAGAGCCTCGACGAAGCAGGTATTTTCGTCACGATTACATCATAAATTTATTTATTGTTTTTCCAGTTTTTGTTTGTTTGTTTTTTTCTCTTTTTTTTGCTTCATTTAATTGTTTTACAATTACTAGCGAATGCAACAAAAATACAAATGTTATAACCAGAGCCCGGATTTGTATACAATTGAATTTTCTTTTTGCTAAAACTTAGATCCATGGTGTCAGTTAATCATACCTCCATGGTGCAATGGTTCAAATTTTATTCTGCATATTTCAAAAACGTTGCATAATTATTTACATAGAACCATTGTGCCAGATATTTTCCTAATCATACCTCCATGGTGCAATGGTTCAAATTTTACTCTGCTTATTTGAAAAAGGTTGCATAATTATTTACATAGAACCATTGTGCCAGATATTTTCCTAATCATACATCCATGGTACAATGGTTCAAATTTTGTTCTTATATATATATATATTAAACATAAAATTTTATTCAGATTGCAGTTAATTTGCCAGGAATAATGATGTTAGCAATAGTACTAACAGAATACAATACAATCATCATATTTTTTAGACCTTTATTTCCAAAACTTCTGGGTGAACTTTCTCGTTTTTGAAAAATTTTGTTTTCTGAAGTAATCGGGATTTGGAAAAGGACCTCATTTGAAACACCAAAATAGTCAGTCTCAGTCCTCATTCACATTTTCAACCTAGTAAACATAAAAAATGATAAAAATTAGAACTTAACATCTTTTCAAAAACATCATCTTGAATTTGAAGTAATAACGTAAATGCTTGTTTACTTGCACATGGGGAAGTATTTGCTTTTGATGCCAAATCCTCTATACCTTCCTGCATTTAGATCCATTAGTGTACCACCCAAGTTTTTTTTTTTTTTTTAGGTTGTTACAAATGAAGGTGTTTTATGTGTATTTACAAATTATTATACCCATGAAATTTAATTCTGTCTCCCAGTTAAAGTCATTTATAAAGGAATGGGCAATTTTTTACAAATTCACCATAACGTGAGGCATTTTTTTTTTTTTTTTTCAGTAATTTAAATCGGCAGTTGCAAGACATTGAATGCACAGATATTATTTTCATCTTCTTCCTTCCCTCGGTTTTTTTTTTTTTTTTTTTTTTCATTTTATCAATAATGCAAATATCCATTGTACTTAATTATATTGCAGTTATTTTTTTGTATTATTAAAACCAGATAAACATTTATTTAAATTAAAGCTGTTGATATTTATACAAAGAAATAAATCGGTTCAACATTTTGGTTATGTATTTACTTTTGCAAAGATTTAACGGGTAGAAAATTAACGATTCAACTTGAGATTTGCCTTATTTTGCCAAATGAATTTGAATCACTGGTACTCTATATAAACAAAAGTGTACAAATTTGGTACCATAGGTTCATAGGTATCGAGTAAAATATTGCTTAAGCATACATTTTAAAAACTTAAAGAATGGATAAGTAAGTGTTCTTTTTACTTACCTGCTATGAGGAAATTCATAACTGACTAATCATTCTCCAAACGATTTCACGTTCTTATAGGCAGCATACGCCAGTGCCCAGAGTTAATTGGTACCACCATAAGCTGTAATTAACCTAATACTGATTTATTCAAAATTATTATTTTTTTACTTTGTCTATTGTCTTACTCTAGTTTTTCATTAAAAAAAAATTGAAAATTTAAATCTGCTTATTGTTGCATCGTTTGCTTTGTGATGAAGAGTCATAAAGTACATTTGGTTTATGTATATGTTTTGTTATAGGTTAATTGTAACATTAAGGAATAGTGATGATTTTGCGAAAGAATTCAAATAACCGTTTGGTTCTCCAATGTATAGTAGGGTAACAAATTTGCAAATTTGACTTCACATCAAAAAAATTAAAAAACAAAATCATAGTCTCTGATGGCCTTCTCATTTAACTATTACTATTTGAATAAATTAAACTCGAACTTGTTTTTGGTTGTACAAAAACAGATGGAGGCTTTGCTTATGTTGTACACACCAATTCCCCCTTATTTGCTTTTGTTAGACAGGTGTCACATTTTAAATAATCAACACAACTCGATCGTTTCTGTCTTGTCTTGTCTGGCTGGTTGTGCCAATGATCCCCGAAGATGAGATGTTGAAACCTGTCTGGCACAATTGTTCATTACCTGGCAGATGTCAATAAGTTATCTTATTACAATTATATAGTTCCAATTTTAGTAAATGTACCGCCGAAGCATGGCCGCAAAGTTCAGTCTTTGACACAGCGCTCATCACTGTAAGGTAACGGTCCTGGGCTCGAATCCAGCAGCCCTGCGTTCCAACCAGACATACTTACAAATGG
>CM077103.1:25415322-25427526 GCA_039619505.1 Cimex hemipterus | reverse complement strand
TATATATATATATATATATATACTTTTGTTTTTATATATAGTTCAGTTAGTCCTTTATTTCATTTGTTTTTCTACTTAATTGGTAACAAATAAAATTTAAAAAATAATTAGACTACATTCCATATAATTTACTTCAAAGAAGTATACTTCAATTTTTATATTGTACTTATAATCTTACACGAACCGTTTTTGAACTGTTTTCTTTGTTCATTTTATTATTTTTTATGATTTTAACACATCCAGGACAATTTTTTGCTTTATTAGTTTATTGTAAGGTTTCTGATGTGGTGAAGCGCTAAAATATGACGGTGCCAAAATGCGAGGATGTGCACGCCATAAAGATTAGAAATGACTGACCTATAAATTAATTAATGAATTGCCTTTTGTCTAATATTGTTTGGGTATGGGAAAGGGGAATAAAAAAATAATAATAGTGCTTTCTTCAAGAGTCACATTTAATACTTTTCTATATACTCACAGTTTTATATCTATTTACCATCATGACATCATATACATATAATAATCAGAGATTTAGTAAAGGGTATAATGGATTTTAGAGATGCACTGTTGAGGTGGAACTTGACGATGTGTGTGAGTGACACACTTCGGGAAGTCAAGCCAGCCCCACTCAACCGTGTCATTTATTCAACGCTCTTACATGTTTATAATATTTTTTCTTGTACACAGCACATGGAAAAGATACCATAACATACAGAAAAAGATTGTATCGAGCGTTTTAATTTCTTTATATACTCTTGTTTAAATTTGTAAATACAATAGTGATACTAAGCAATAAAAATAGATTAGGTTTCACAAACCGACCAAATGTGTGTATCTCTCACAGATGAAATTGCCCCGGAGAAAGCAGTCTGTGAGTGACTGAGCCCCAAACACGCATGATCGGTTAGGAATTTCATGTTGAATTTCCACTTCCGGCAAGGATACTCAACATATGCCCTCATGACTCAAAAAATAGGACATAAGACATTTAGCAGGAAAGGTATTATGAACTACTTTGCAATCTTCTTGACTTAACGGTGCTTGTAGGCGGTTGACAGGGGGCCATAATCCTTTACAATATAACTTTACTTGAAAATTTCACATTTTAATTGAATCATTGTAATATAACTTATCTCATCTGACCCTTACTCGTCATCTTGTAAATGTATATGTTTATTAGTTCCCTCGGTGTCTCACATTTTCTACCAGCCAGCCGTTTTATCGTCATAACAGATGTAAATGTCCATGTGAGCTGACATCTGTTATTTGATGCCTCACTCCAAAAATATATGTATATATACAGGGCGCACTTCCTATTTTATTTAGAGTAAACTGACCTCTTCCTTTTCTAATACACCGGGAATCACATATCTCTAACAATGTAGAATACATCGGTGACCCACACCTTGTCTTCCCCCTTACATCCGCTTACAAAGTCACCGAGCGACTCCTTTACTTTTCCATTAAAATCGACAGGCTTGCATTTGTCGGTTTTACAATTTATTAACCTGTACAACTGTGTATAAAGCAAGTCGACTCCAATAGAAATGTTTTCCAACACATCCGACTATAGTTGATTGCACATTCTTTTTTTGTACGTTTCTTTGATGTTTCATTTTTTGTTTTTTAATTTTTAATCATGATTTGTGTTTTATGACCATTGTTCTTTCTTTTTAACTTTCATTTTTGGTTAACATAAGCTTAAACAAACACATCTTAACAAACATAGTCTTCAAAACCAAATTAATTATCTAATAAATACTATAAAAAATATATTATATCTTCTAAATAGTACTAAATATACATAAAACAATTTTTCTTATATATAAAAAATCACAATCTTTTTTTTTTCTTTTTTAACACTCAGTAACATGACTAGAATAAAATATGTACTTTCAAATTTCATTATAACATATCATGAGGTATTATTAATGTTTTATCTTTGGTCATGGCAGACATAACAGGTCACAACAATGAGTGCATCGCACGAATTATATTCTGGCCACAATTTTGTTTAACATAATTGTGCTGGAGACTATGAAAATATTTATTTTGCCGCAGGCAAAAAACACCTTTTTGGGCC
Source organism: Cimex hemipterus (assembly GCA_039619505.1). Classification (NCBI taxonomy): domain Eukaryota; kingdom Metazoa; phylum Arthropoda; class Insecta; order Hemiptera; family Cimicidae; genus Cimex; species Cimex hemipterus. Next base: position 25,425,443 of record CM077103.1, on the reverse strand, counting down.
AGAAATGTCTTTGTTTTGTCATTGAAGATAATAGTATACAACAAGGGTAAAAACAACCTTATTTTGTTGTAATAAGTTCATTGTAATTACAGTGCCCACAGTTATTCTTCTATTTCATCATATAATAAAACATTTTAACCTCCGTTTTAAAATAACAAGTTTCAATAAAATTTAATATCAAAGAGAAAGGATGAAGTCCATTCCAAAGTCCTTGATGTTTTAATTTAAACCCAAACCCAACACATTAGGTTTATTATAAGTTTTACTATAACGTTGTTACTTAAAAATTTAGACACATGAAAAGGCAACTTGATATAATAAAATACACACATTGTACTATTATTAAAATTAATGTATGTATTGGTGTGATAAGGTTTTTAGAACTCATTGTGGTTGAGGGAGTCCGGCTGTTCTGCGACGACTGGAATGCTAATGGTAGCACTGCTGCTCCCTGTAGCCTGGGCCATAAATGGTTCTGTATTTCGCCTCTTCATTTTCCCTTTCATCTTCTTCAGCATCGTTGCCTACCATCGGTCACACCTCAGTAAAATACTCCCCAAAAAGGATACAATAATAGCGGGGATGGAATATTATGAACAAGTGCAAAAAAATGGGAATTTACAGGAAGCTTAGTTTGAATTTTCCTTCCTCGTGGTTTAAATGAACAAATGAATAAAATATGAAACATCGAGAAAATGAACAATAGATAAGTCCAAATGAAAATGAAATACTGGACAAAGGTAGGTTTTTAAAAAGTGGAGGTCCAAGGTTACGGGAGATCTTACTCGTTTGAGCTCTTTGCGCCTTCTGGATTAGCAGATACAATGTTAGGTTCTGTGTTCCGCCTCTTCATTTTTATTTTCTTCAGCATAGTCGCCTGTGAGGGCCCCGTTCACAGTTAGCGGAAACCATTTTAATATGTAAAGTTTAAGTTATAGCTTAGAAACAAAGCTATTGGCTAAAAAATGTTTAAAGGCTGCTTGATTCAGTGCTTGGATTTAAATATACAGGGTGCCTACAAATCCCAAAAACTAAAACAAAACTAAAGCTCTTTAACTACACCGAAGATCAACTATTTCCCCTTCAAATTAAACTAATCAAATTTTTAGTTTAATTCAAACTAACTTTTCTTTGGTTCTACAACATTTTATTTTTCATCAAACGAATTTCCAAAATTCGTTGACGACCTTCGTCTCAGCAAAGTTGAGGACAAACCCATAAGGTTCATGCTGTTAAATGCATTCGCATGCAGTCAGTACATTTTTACAGGCAGAGACTTGTGTATTTCTCTGCCACTGGTCAATCAAAATGGGAATTACCAATCATTAAAGATTTATAAAAATGTATCTTTGTGGAAAAAAAATTATGGATTATTCCATCAAATTGGCCTTAATATTCTTCACAATACGACACATGCCGTTGGACATTTGATAAACTAAAACGACAGTCTTTGAGACATGCTTCAGATAGACAAGATCTTTTTTGATCAAATAGTCATAATTTTATCTTTTTCACCTAAACTCTAAAACTAAATATTATTAATTTCAGTCTGGACTGGAGAAGGCAAATTGGATATGATGCAATTCTAAGAAAATAAATATACATAATATAAATTATAGCCTACTTAGTTCTTTTCAATTTTATTGATCATTTAATTGTTTTAAATTCTTGCTTCAAGATTCATACTTTAATTTTTTGTTATAAAAAAATTATATATCAACTTGTAAAGCATAAAATAATTACTAATTTTACTAGTTTAATTTTAATAGAAAAAAAGCACGCAATATTGAATTAGTTAATATCTAACAGAAAGCAATTTCTAATCAAAATTAATTACGCATAAGACCTGTGGACACCCTGCTATAGTTTAATACAAGTGAATAATTAAGTAGCATTTTAAATCAGATTCATGCACATTCTGGGTTCTGCTGAACCTGTGAGCCCGAAGGTGGTTTCTGTTCTTTTTTTTCTTTTCTTTTTTCTTTAATTCTTAATCATTTTATTATGTATAAAGGTCATGCTATGGAATGAGGAATAAAAGGAAAATAAATAAAAAATTATGGAAGCTCTGATGCGCTGCATAGGACATGCAAAACTGATGTATATATCTTAACGAAAAAGTCAAGAAAATGGCATTGGTCAGGTGGGAAAAATTTTAAAAATTCAATCATTAAAAGTAGAGCGTATTTCAATAATTAAATCTCTCAAGTAATTGTATGTATTTTTGTACGAAAATGTATTCTCACCTTTACAGCAGATTTGAGCACAACAACCTCGCATGGAGCCTGGACCCAGGGTTCGCCATCCACCTGAACCGGCATGTCGGAATGTATGTGAATTTTAATGTGACCACCCTGGAAAATGAAAATAGTAAAGAGAAAAGTTCATACAAGGATGATTAAAATAAATGACGATAGTCACCTGTGCTATCCTTATTGCAGATCTGAGGCCAGACTGAATTTGTCCCAAGTGAACAACCCCTGTTACTCCAACCACTTCCAACATGCCGTCCCAATGGTTTGGTTTTTGGAATTGATCTTCCTTTTCCAAGCCCCATGGGTTTGCTCCTGAACCCCAGCTGTTAAAAAAAGCAAGATTGAAAATACGAATAGATAATTACGGATGTGAAGCAATAAAAGAAAATTGTACCTTAAAATGTTTAGTATAATAATGCCTTCAACAGGCGGGAGGTCAACTAGTTTTCCATCGACTTCCAGTTTCACTTCCCTGTGCAGATCCTTGCATAATTTTCGCCCGACGATTTTGCGAAGACCCATTTTCACATAGACACCCTTGTTGTGAAGTCTGTAAAAAATAAGCATATTCATACCTGTAAATGAAGGTCTGTAGGACTTTGAATGATACATTACCTGCTATTGAACTTGTTTGGATTCTCTTCTCTGGCATTGTGGAAATCTAAACATAGATCTGCATCAATACCTATACCAAAGTAGTTGTTCATGACCATAACTGTCGATACTTCCTCGCTTGTTGACCCTGTACCTAATAACACATTAGCATTGCACAGTGATAAAACCCCAAATCCCCAAAAGCCCAGATTTTGTACTAAGAAAATAAAAAGACTTGAAAAAAATTATTTTTTTTACATTTAATCTTTATTTTAGAAAGTTTTTAAAGGAGAAGTGTCGATTTAATATACAGTGCTTTCTAAAACTACTAATTTTCTAATATTTATACACAAATTTAAGCATGTTCATTTAAAAAAAAAATATATATATATAACAAAATAAAATTGAAATTGTACTACCTGTGCTATTCAGTTGATTTACCAGCAAAAATTATAAGTTACGTGTACAAACCTAAAATCTAGGCTCTGGAATGTTCATTAAAAACAAAAAATTTCCATTAAAAAAAAAACCTACCTGTCACTCTTAAAAATCTCAAATTTAGGCACTTATTTTTGCCATTACAGAAATTTCCAATTATCCATCAAGGGAATAAGTTCTGTCGGGCATAAAGAAGTAATAACAAAAAAACACCTTAGAAAACATAAATCAAGTTAATAACAATTTTTTTCTTCACTTTATCTGGTGGCAGTTGACAAATATGCAAAATGACTGGCTAAATTGTGCATTTTAAAAAATCTTATTTATCATGAAAAAAATATTGAGCTTTAATTAAAATTATGAAATTGATGCTGCAGCGATGTAAAGTTTTTTTTTTATAATCTTGCTGAGAATAGGTTGACAATGATTACTGAGTCAAACTATGAGCACAACTAACTATTATAAATATAGTCAAATTGTAAATTTTTGTTCATTTGTACAGAGATTATCTTATTGCTTCAATAATTTAAGAAATACTTGTACATTTTCAAAATTAACGGTATAAGAATTACACATGAATTATGAACTTCCAGCAGCATAACTACAATACAAAATAAGAAAGGATGTGTAATAATCACATAAGGTACGATATTACATACAAGCACTTTACCACAATTACAAAAGTTCAGAAAAGAAAACATTTGCTATTAAATTATAAAGGATTGAGTGCTATTACAGAAAGTGTTTTATGTGACAAAAGGTTTTAAACTATCTATGAGGATGTACAGTGATTAAAGCTGTACTACTGTCGTTTTAAACGGGTGGGAAATTGATTATAGAATCTTTTAATTTTAAAACTGACCTGTTGAATTTGAAATCTGTTGTGTCTTATCTTCGCTTTTATCCTCTGGATGAAAGATTACAGTCCATCTATCAAGTCGTATTTCCTCAGCGTCTATAACATCCCTGAGGAGGTTTATAGGGTCCTCGCCTCCGGTGAAGCCTGGCCCCCATCTCAACACTCGAGCGAGATCGTTCCCTGAAATAATGTTTTTTCATTTATTTTTTATAATTTGTGTAAAACAAATTTTATTTTTAACTTACCTGTGCCTAATGGTACGATTGCACAAGGTGGACTGCTGCATTCGCTATCTTGTCCAACGTTATCAAGACATTGAAGGACCCACCCGATTGTCCCGTCTCCTCCACAAACTAAGATTTTGTAATCTTTGATGTGGCGAAAAACGTACAGTCTAATGACAAAAATGGCAAATGTAGTTTTATTGTTGATTTAAGACAAAATTATATTTTTCTTTTTTTTTTTTCACTTACCCAGGGAGGGGACCTCCGTTGTCCAGATCGAATACTTGATAAGGGTTGAGAAGTTTACGAAAACTCGTAATCAACTCCAACCCCTGGCAGCCACCTGACTTAACGTTGACAAATACCAAGAGCGGTTGAACTCCTACAGGCACCATGCTTGGTTCGATGTTTGGAAGAAGCATAACTAAATTAAGAAATGCCAGTATACAATTATTACCAACGGAAACAAACTGGTTAATAAATTCAAAAACAAAAGTAGAATAATTTAAATTATCAAATTAATAACTTTTATTAGAGTATAATTTTTTAAATATTAATAGTGGCATAATCATAGTATTTCTTGATTCATAAATCACAGAGAACAAGACTTAAATACTAAATAGAAACTTAAACTTTATAAAAAAAAGTGCTGGAAGTGGTTCATCATTTGGATGAATCTTTTATAGAATATAAAATAAGTTTATTATTACCTAACAGTTGTTTTTCTTCGTGAGAAGATTCTCTAAGTGTATACAATGCTTTCACAGCCTTTTTAGCATCTTCATAGACGATTACCATTGATCCGTATTCATAATAAATTGGACCAATAGAGGAAAACTTATTTTCTGTAATTGAAATGTACAGATTAAACAGATTCAATCAAAATTTTGACTTCACGATATAAAATATATACCTCTTCCAAGGAATTCAGTTAGAATGGTCTCGTAGTTTTTCTGTGCAAGATATTGCGGGAGGTTGCCAACAAATAAAGCCAAATTTGGGCCATGCGGGTCTTCTTTCATTTGCAGGTAGAACCGCATGAGTTCCATCTGACGGATCGAATCTGTACCTAAGGCTTTCATTATGTCCCATGGCTTTTCATCTGTTGCCAATACTCTTTCTGAAACTAAAAATTAACCAAAAAAAAAAAATTATTAAAGATAAATATATCATCATATAGTGTTATGATATACAAACCTCCTCGATCTAACAAAATTTCGCTCAGTCTAAAGTCATCAGGATTAAGATTCACTAATCCAAACTTAATAAGTGCTTCACGGATTAAATCGGTTATTGTTGTACTTGCAGTTACTTGAATTGTGCAAAAGGGTTGGCTTACTTGAAGTTTTCCTGGATATACTCTTACCTCTCCACATTCACTATCCCTGTAAGGACAGAAAGTTCAGTAAAAACGTTTTATTTTATAACTTATAACATAAAAAAAAGAACAAAGAAATTACTTAAAACGAAGGAAGACCGCAGGCCTTTTCCCTTCCCTCCTTGTTAAACTCTGGATAGGACTAGGGTCTAACAATGGAATTTCGTAGTTTGCATAAAGATCCGTCAAGAAAAAATTTGCTGTAAAATAAACAGCAAAACAGTAGATTTAGTTTTTAAGACAATTTAACAAATGGATTTTTAATACTTACAAGAATCTTTAGTGATGTGGAATGCTCTAAGAGCTTGGGTAAGGACATGCTCAGTACTAGCAAGTCGTGACACTGTAATCGTTCTAAATATTCTTCGTCTAACTGAATTGTTCCCATCATAAACTTTGATTACTTCTGAACAATTATTTTCATGAGTACAAAGGTAAATTAACCAACGGAGGACAAGAAATGAAAGGTCACCTTCATCACGATCTTCTTTCTCTTTTCTTTCCCTAGGGTGTACACATTCTTCGTTGTCCTGATATCTACTGTCACCACTGCTAAATTCTTCGGAGATACTTCGTGCTATAAGCAATTCATCTGAATTTAAATTCATGACCTGATGGCCCTTTTCTACAATTTTTACAAGCATGCAGACTAGAACTCAAAAATGAAAACTTACGAGACATCGCCTCCTTTCTTCTGACTTGGACCCCGATTATAGCCTCCATCGGAACTTCGGTGCGCGGTATGCTAACAGCATGCGGTGGAAGATATATTGGCTCAAGATTGCCAAATTGGCACTCACTCGGAAGATTTCTCCGGCACCCGGCATGAGACTAAGAACATCCGACAATCAGAATCATGCTGTAAACATTACTGAACCGAGTTCGCTACAATACTCACTGTGATGCCGCACCATTCACACCTGAAGCCGGAAAGACATTCGAGTGAACCACACTGTTTCTTGCAGACAACACACTTTGAGTTTGGAGGCAAGTTTCCCTCACGCCAGTGGTGTTCATGGTGTACAAGAGAGAGCTCTTTACCAGGAAGGTAGGTGGCATTTTCCTTACAATCAGCGACTGCAAAATCTTGGCACTCAGGATGGACAAAGTACTCACAAACTGAAAAAAACAAAACAAAAAACAATCAGATCACAACCACAGCAAATAAGATGAATCCAGTTATCAGGGTTCAATGAGGGCATTTATGTGGCTTACCAAACTGTCAAAAACCAGATCCATTAAACAATGAATTAATAAATTTACAATTTATTGCCTAATATTCGACCACCTTATTTATGGCTTATATCAAACAACCACAAAGACATCAAAACCTTATATTTTTTATTCGGAATATGGGCTGGAATACTAGGAACATCAATAAGATAAATTATCCGCAATGAGCTAAGCCAACCATAAGGCACACAATGGGAAGGTAGCCCAGATCAGAGGCACATGAAAAAGCTTACCAAAGAACCATCGCAGAAAGTAACAGCAGAACTACTAAATCTAGGATATGCTAGGACATTATAAAAGTTGGATTGCTAACTGAATACTGCAGACTCCGGAGGCATATTGTGGCAGAAACAAGCCTCTGTAGATATTGCCAAGAAGAAGAAGAAACGGCAGATCATGTCCTCTTTTGGTGCTGCAATTTTTAATCATGGGAGAGGAAAAGCTTGAAGGAAGCCCATGAAAAGCTTTGTAAAAAGCCTCAAGCTTAATGAGGAGCTTTAGATTAAAAAAATGGAGGTGCACAATAGACCAATACAGGTCATGATACACAGGTCATGATACACAGGTCATAAAGTGGCCAGCTCCAATCTAATCTAATCTAGTTATCAGGGTTGTATTAAATTGATTGATTTGTATAAGCTCATTTCCAGGACCACAGTGGAGGATTGGTTAAGGCATCCCACTTGTACTTGCCACACTGCAGTCCTGGGTTTGAATCCTGGCACAGTCCGTAGATGTTTAATTGAGAATAATTTGGCAAAAGTTTTCCAAAGTAGTTTGAGCCTGGGAGTTGGACATTAAGCCCTGCTGTATATGATTGATTCTGCACATACTCGTATACAAGAGCCAAAAGTCATTCTTGTCTGCTTGCGTCTGAAGTTAGCCTCAAGGCGTTGTCAACATTTGAGCCTCCAACATATGAAGCTTTAAATCCTAGGCACACACACTCTCCTTTTTTCCTTATGTACTTACTAACTGGTAGTAAATTATTATTTCCTTTATCACTCTTTACAAATACTACAATATAACTAATTTAATTGAGGGTCAATGGGGTTCAATGTACCACCAGCATTCTCTCACATTACTATTCAATCTAATAAATACATTCACTCCCAATATACATAAAAAGAAATACAAAATGAGATATCTATCAAAACAAACAATAAAAAAGCCCTTTTACTAAAACTAAATTCAAAAAGAATCAGGGACCCAGACTCAAACAGTTTTTATTTTTGATTATGAACATTATGTGCATACAATGTTCAATTAATGATTTTTTTATAATCAACATATGATTAAATTTTGAGAGCAGTAGTACTTTTAGTTGGTTGAGAACTTTTCATTAGTAAAGGAACAGCAATAAGTATGCAAATTCAAAGATGTGTTATCCATAATTACTTAATTATGCTCATTAAATAAACATTTTTCTTTATTCTAAATACACTGACAACTTTTTATAAAACAAACTAAAACAAAATAAATTAAACTTACTTTCACAGTGTGTCGACAAGCAATCATCTAATCTTTTGCGACAGACGTTGCAGAACTTCCGTTTGTGGTGAGTCGGCTCAGACCAGCAATGAGCTACTGGATTCTGGAAACGAAAAATTGTATATTTAAAAAAGATTTACAAAAAGTTTTCTTTAAGGAAATATAAACAAACAGGTCCACATCTTTCACCTATAATCCTGGCAACTGTTTTTGCCTCTCGTGACCCAATTTTATATGGCAGACGCTTTTACGTAATATGTCCGAATTCAGAAAGCAACGTTTGTGAAATGAAAGGCCATGAGAATTTTGGCCTTGGGCCAGGAATCTTCAGTTTAGTGAAACACTTCGATAATATTTTCAAAAATTAACGTTTAAAAAAACCACAATCGTAAAAATAATTATTTAAACCTTCATAATAATTAGAAGTTGTTATTTGTGCAATTACTGGGTTGTTAGATGCAGCTACATGTAATGCACATAGTTATTTTCAAAATGTTAAATCCACCTCCTCAAAATGCCTTTTTTAAATAATTATGCATATTCCATTGTTAAAATGCCACTTAATTTTTTTTTTAAAGTTTACAAATCGCACATTAAAAAAACCCTAAGTTTAATAAAAAGTGAACAGCGCCTCTTATCCCTAAATAAAATATCAATTGTATTTCAAATCACAAAGCGATCAAAACTTCAATTATATTTTTAACATGATTGGATATATTTTATGAAGCACATCTTCGGTTTTCTAGATCTCGATGTTTAAATAAAGTTGATCATTGATGTTGGCCTCTGATTCAGATAACACATGTTGAACGGATACAGGGTCACGTTCTGTGTTTGTCTACATTTTCATGTTTTTGATGTTACTGAAATACACAACAGTAACATCAAAAACCTGGAAGTATAGTGGACCCAGTGCTGGACCAATTTTAAATACAAAATTCCATTTTTTTTGCTTGTTGTGATCCTAACTAAAAAAATTTAAATATCAGAAAATTCTGCAAATGTCGTTTGTTGTTGTGCATTCTAAATTAATCTTATCTGCTAAATTATATGCTAGACCATTCCTAATAATGTGGTCTGCATTTTACCATCTTCAGTGGTTGATCTATGTACTGTTTACAAATCTACGAACTTTTTTTAAACCTTAACCTTCTTCGCTGCAGTGAATTTCTTTATGGTAAAACAATACATCAGCATATTTTACCAACTGTGATACTTTACTAAAGTTGGCAATACGACGATTTGACAATGTTAGATTCTTCCTTATATAGCTGGCCGATTATTATATAATAAATAAATTATATTTTGTTGTAATGAAGGCTTAGAAAGAAGTAGTGACTCCCAGTATGAACATCAATAATTATTTCATCTTTGTAAGTTTGGAAATTTCTATTAATTGATCATTTATTTGTACAATATATTCTTAATTAAATAAATCTTAACAACTTCAAAAATTTGATAAAGGAGAAGACAAGTATGCTGTAGCTTAGTAGTCCTGAACCATTTTGGTCTGCCTATCAATTCTATCTTGGCTGGTCAGACGCAAAAGAAAATGAACAAACAAAACAAAATTACACACAAGTGCAATATTAACGCAGTGTTATGATGCGTCATGTCAATGCTAAACTGCGTAAGAAAATGTACGTCTT
>CM077103.1:25368352-25415312 GCA_039619505.1 Cimex hemipterus | reverse complement strand
TGTTAAAGAGCGGCTTCCTTTTCTTGGAGTGTTTGCTTGTTCGCTCGTAGTTTACACGAACGTTGTGTGACTAGCGTTTTCGCCTCTCTTTGATAACACCAGAGTTTATCAAGCACAAGCGTTTATATAATTGAAATTATTAAATTTTTTTTTTAAAAATCCTTCACTGAACATCATACATTCGAACTAACTTTATGTAACTTCCACCACTTGAACTTTAAAAGAACAAAACTTTAAGATAATTATGACCTCTTCAGTTTTTAAGGCGTAAAATACAGTTTTGCAAGACTCGGTGGTCTTGCAGGTTTAGTATTAGGATGTTTTCAATAATTCTTGTCAATTCCTTAATACAAACATTTTGTAATATGAAATTTTAACTTTATTTAGTTAAGATTGAAAAATTGCGTATTGCGTAAAATCAATTACAAGTATGATTGCTTGCCCTTTGAAGAGGACAAATGCCAAAATGCATAAGAAAGAAAATGTAGACAATTTTATCATAACTTCTTAAACAATCCTTCGCTGAATGTCTAATATACAGTTTAACTTGATGTAACTATGATCAATTATTTAACGTAGATAAAAAATATCACGTGACAGTTTAAATTTTATTCAATTATATTTTAATAGAAAAAGAAAATTAAGGCATCAACTTTTGGAGGCGTAAGATACAGTTTTCCAAGCTCAGCAGTCTTGCGGGTTTAGTATTACGAAGTTTTCAATAATTATTGTCAATTTCATAATACAGTCTGTCTCGGCAATTGGTCAACTTCAATTGTTCATCAGGGATATGTGGTTGATGATGGCCCTTTGAAGAGGACAAATGCCAAAATGCGTAAGAAAGACAATTTAAACAATTTTATCATAACTTGTTAAACAATCCTTCATTGAACGGCAAATATGCAATTTAACTTGATGCAACTACCACCACTTCTTAACGTACAAATAAAATATCACCCGACAGTTCAAATTTTGTTCAATTATATTTTAAATATAAAGTAAATAAAATAAAAATTCTAAGAAAATTAAGGCATCAACTTTTGGAGGGGTAAGATACAGTTTTGCAAGACTAGGCGATCTTGCGGGTTTAGCATTTGATTTTCTTTTCAATAAGTACTGTTAAATCCATAACACAATGAACCTCGTAATTTGAGATTAACATTTAGTTGAGATTGACAATAATTAAGTATCGCAAACAAATTAGTTAAAAGTCCGATTTTTCCATTATGCGATGATCAATGAATTGAAATCATCGTTGTAGTGTAGCAGACTCTACAGTTAGACTCGGCAATTAGCCCAATACAGTTGTTCATCAAAGATATAAGGAAGTGGTGTTGCTCATGATGATGGCAAGTGATTAGGTTAGGTTAGGTTAGGTGGCAAAGGTACTAGGAGGTGGGGTTTGTGTGCCCCAGGCACTGCAGCCTTCTGGCTTATTGTACCTTCCTAGTTCTTTAGTTTAGTCAATAGACTCAATCCTTTTTCTCAGGATTATCAAGTCAAGGATTGCTTCAATGTGGTTCTCTGAGTCATTTTTGTGCGTCAGATTGAATCTCCATTGAGTCGTTGCTCCGCATTCGAAGATGATATGAGTGGCTGTTTCCTCCTCCTCATTACATAGTCTGCAAATTGGATCACTATTATATATGCCCATGTTTTGTAGATGTTTTATCAGATGCCAGTGGCCGGTTAGTAGTCCCACCACTCCTCTGAGATTTGCCCTCTCCAGTTGTAGCAGTGTTTTTGCCAGTTTTGGTGAGGGTTGTTTTATCATGAGTTTACTGTGTCTAGCACTGCTAGAGTTTATCCATTTTTCTCTTTGTTTTATTTGGATCCATTCTGCGATGGAGGATTCTACGTTTGTTTTGGATATCCCAAGGATAGGCTATCTTGCGGATCCTCCTCTGGCCAGTCTGTCTGCTTCTTCATTACCCAAAATTCCCCTGTGCCCTGGCACCCAGGATACCGTTACCTTGTTGTGTTTTCCCAGGTTTTGGAGATTTTGGATGCATTCACTGACTAATTTTGATGTGATTCTTGTACATGTCAGTGCTTTGATAGCTGCTTGGCTGTCTGATCTTAAGAGGATTTTTTTGTCAGTGTAACCTCTTTTAAGATTTTCCAGAGCACAAGCATTGATAGCATGTATTTCTGCTTGAAAGACCGAGGTGTACTTCCCTAGTGGCAAGTGATTACTAGGAAGCATAGATTCAAAAGATGTAGTCTCCAGTACGGACAGTGATACTTTATTTTCATTGGTTGCCTGTCAGATGCGTTTTCTCCATCTCATTTCATTTTAGTACGCTTGTCCTTGCTGTATTTGTCTGGAAGTTTGGTTTTCATTACCATCGTCAGTTCTTCATGGATCTAATCAGTAGGATACTAGGCTTTTCTCTTAGTCTTTCTCATTTCATACAAGCAAACCTGCTTAATGGAATATCTAGTGCCTTCCCTATTACTTCTTAAATTCAAATGTCAAAGCGACAACGAGCCCGATCACGAGCAAATTGCACCATACACAGAACTCGACATATATTTCACATAATTCGCCCTGATTATATCCCTGACGCAAAATTTTTAAACTCTAACAAAACTACGATAATTAAAGATGAACGTTAACGACCAAACAAGTGCATCGCTTGACAGACATCACACAAAATAAAAATTGCTTTTTTAAACTTTTTTATGTTGCATATTTTTATAGTTGTTAATTACATTGACATTTTATTGAAAACATGATTGCAAATTTGAAGCCTCGAGGTTGAACTAAATCTGTACAAAAATCGACACAATAATTATTCCAAAGCTAAATTAGCATAAAAGCAATCGGTATCACGCCTCACCCTGCTTATACCACTACCCAAACTTCCATAACTAATTTGACATAACAGGATAGTAAATGCCGAACCCACCAGTTCATCACTTCTCATATAACAGATAATATAACTGCTATGTTAAGGTTTTTGTATGCTGCAGAAATTCATGGGTTTTAACTACGTTTTCTTTGCGAAACCAGAATTGCAAATTTAAACCTCGAGGATGAAAAAAGGCACTACGGCCTATTCAAAAATCGGTACAATTCACCGAGCAAAATTCGCATAAATAGAAGCATTCTTGCCTTGCCCTGCTTAAAACCTTGACTTAAAATTTGTTTACGACTGACTAGGAAAACCCGTGACGGTCAAACTACTAGTTCATTTTGCAGAACTCAGCGATAAATTTCATAGTTAAAATTATTAAAATTATGTATTAATTTCAATCGACTGGTTTTGGATAAAAATAAAATTTAAAAAAATATTGTGAGACTTGTAAAAACCATATTAAATTGATTGACTAAAAATCAATAAATACTGTTTATTTAATTTTTTATTATTGATTTGAGTATTTTTTTAAACGAATTATCATAATGTACAAAATTAAGACTCGCTAGTGGATTAATCTAAGAATGGAACGAATACATAAAGTTATTGGACGTTTGGACAATGTTTAGTTTTTTACGATCTACATGAATAATCAATAATAATAAATTGTTAATTAATATTTATTGATGATTGTGCATGTTAAAATAACTTCTTTCAATTAAATCGTATTAATGAGGAAAAATCTTAATTAGTACAGTTTTGTTATTATATTTTATTATTATTGTTTTGTAAGTATTTCAATGTTTAATTTTTGGGTAAATTTATTATAATACGTAATAATTTTAATATCTGCTTTGATTCGTATTAGTTTTCGTTACCATATAAAATTCGGACCATCTCCCTCATCAGTTTGTTTAATAAAGTACAAAAAAAGATCGGAGGCATGTTGAATTACTCGCCATTGGATTGCTTGTAGAGAAAGTTATGCTGCGTATGGTTATTTAAACTTTCAGTCAGTGTAAGTGAAAATTGTTTGTTCATTCTGTAGCCCAGAGATTGGCGGAACAGCAAAATCTCAATCGCAAAACTTTCAGTTGTACATTTTAAATTTGGCCCAAATCCGAGCCAAACAAGAAAATACCAAAACTATCAGTAGGTTGTTAATTTGGTTATTTTATGTATTTTTCCCCACAGAATACAAAGTTATAATTATCTTTAACTAGTAATAATACTTTTAAAAATAACAATGTATATTGTAAACGTTAAATGGTCAAAAAAAAAAGGTTTATACTCGAGTAACCTTCATCTACCTGTTGGCTTCGGATCGGTGCGTGTTCATGGTTCGTGACTCAAATGGCATTCACAATAAAATCACAACGGAAATTCCCTACAAATAAACTCATATTGTGTCCCTACGATGGAAACAGTAGCGGGTTCCGGAATTTTTTTTAATTTTTTTATTTGACGAGATGACAAATTACAATTAGGATTTTGCTTTTTAAACTTCTACAGAAAGCTTTTTTTTTTTTTTTTTAATTTCACTAACGATGAAAAACTAAAAAAACAATCGTGGAAAAATAAAGAGACTTAAACGGAAAGATTTAGGTACTTTAAACGTCCTAAGGCTTACTGGTAAATAAATTATAAAACATCTTACTCTCGTGAGTTTTCTGTATTCCAAAGTAGGAACATAATTACTGAATTATTATCATTCTTGTTACAAATGATAATAGAAATGCATTAACCATTTTCCGTTATTGTAGGAATTGCTAGAACTATCATTAATTTTAATGGTGTGCTCCTCCAGGCAAAATCAATTCATTCACAACTAATAACCTTGGTATATAAAAAAAATAGATATAATATGCTAAATCGTTCTTGTTAACATATACTTCAATAAAAATCAATCAAATTATGGTGGTTCTTGCAACTTTGTCAGTCCTAAACATCACTTCAACATCGTTCGCATTTAATGGAGGGAAAGATTCATAAACGGAAAAAAATCGATGGCTTGTCTCACCCTACCTTTTATTTCTATGCTTCGACTGGAAATGGTAAATTATCAAAAATTTTGGATTCTACTAAAATAAAACAGTTCTTGCAGCTTCATAGACAACAATAATCAATTCATACAAGATTAGCATAAATGGAAAAAGTATGTGCATAGCTTCTCCATGTTTAAATTCCTGAACAAGCAATGGACATAACAAGCTTTCCAAATAATAAAAAAAACATATTAATGAAGTTCTTGCAACTTGATCAGTTTTAAGTGTAAAGTTGTATAAATGGAAAAAGTCTTTACTCTTCCTCATCCTGTTTTTATCCCAATCCCGCCACTGAAAATTATTGAAAGATTCCTCTGCTCAAATTTGGCAGCAGGAAAGTTGCACAAATGGAAAGGATCGGTGCCCTGCCTCAAATGATTGGACTCTAACCAAATAAAACAGTTCTTACAGCTTCCTCGCCGAGAATCATCGACTCGGGCAAAATTCACACGAATAGAAATGATCAGGGCCTCGCCTCTCCCTGCTTATGTCCTTGACAAAACCAATGAAAATGTCGAAACATTGAAATAATAGAGAACTTCCAAAGCGAAACAGTATAAATGAGTTCTTAGCTTAATCAGCCCCAAACATCATATTTCTCTTCTACAAATCGTTCGCATTTGGTAGAAAGCGAAAATATACCTAAATTGAATTAATCTGCGTCTTGCCTCACCCTGCTTATTTCCTTGATCAATCAGTAAAGATGAAGAATTGTCCTAACAATCGTAAACGATCGAACTGAGTTCTTGTTGCTTAATTAACTTTAAACATCACAATCCATTTCTCTACATTGCTGGCATTTCAGGTTGCATAAATCAGTGCCTTGCCTCACTTTGCTTTTTTCTTAATCCCAACAATGAAGATGTCAAAATTATCAAAAACCATCAAAATGAACAGTTCTTGTAGCTTGACCAGCTACAATCATCGAAGGTTTTTTCTGTACGTCGATTACATTTGGACTGGAAAAATTTTTACAAAAGGAATTAATCGGTGTCTTGGCACACCGTGCTTATACCCCCCTCGACAACCGGTAAAACAAGCGAAATGTTAAATGACCGGGAAATTGCTCTTGACACAGTCAAAATAAAGAGCCTCGCCCCACCGTACTTGCATCCCTGACCTTACAAGGTGGCGAGATGTCAAAACGATCCAAAAACGCAAAAAACAAGTTCTTTTAGCCGGGACCACTAAAATCAGCACCAGTCTCCTCTGGGCATCGTTCGACTTGACAGACAAAATTCAATGAATGGAAGGAATCCGCGTCTCCTCACCCTGCTTACATTCCTGACCTTACATTGAAAATTGCGTATGGCCGAAACTCGTCTGAAAGACTACTACATTGAGTATAATTTAATAGCAGATATTTCAGCTTTTATAAACAATCTAGCTTCACCCAGTTTACATTCCTGATGAAACATACAAAATGGCGAAAAACCGCAATGCATCTGAAAGACTACCAAATCAAGTCTAGGCAAACAAAACAAAGGAAAAACATCAAGGACTTCCACGTCAAAAAAGTGAACAAAATATTAAATAAGGGCTATAAAAATTTAACTCTTGTTATTCTATTGCAATTATAATTTAGCAACTGATATTTCATCTTATAGAGTCTTGCCTCACCCTACTTACGTCCCTGAATAAACATGGTAGATATACGATCGGGAGATACAAAAATGAAATAGTCCTTATCTCTCGATCGATTACAATCATAGAACGATTCTTCAGTATTGTTGTGCAATTGACATAGGCAAAATTTGTATAAATGGGAATAATTTTTTTATGTTTTTTGCCTCACCCTGCTTACAACCCTAACAATACATTAAAGATGGCGAAGCGCCGAAACTCACAACACAACGTTTAAACCGTTCGCATTAGACAGAAGAAAAGTTGCATAAATGGAAACATTCTGTGCCTTGCCTCACACGGTTTTTATCCCTTTCACACTACTGAAGATGGTTAAATTTTGGAATATCGGGTGCGTCCAAAAAAGAAATAGTTCTTTTAGCTCGACCAGCTCTAAACATCACTATGTGCGCATTGTTCACATTTGACCGAGTCAAAATGGAAAGAATTTGTGTCTTACCTCGCCCGACTTTTTTCCCTAACCACTAAAGATGGCGGAATATCAAAATAACCGGACACTACCAAAATGAGACACAGTTCTTGTAGCTTCATGGATAATAATCATCGACACAGGTAAAATTCACAGGAATGGATAGAATCGCGGTTTCGCCTCTCCCTGCTTACATCCCTGACGAACCGAAGCACGTCTACCAGATCACCACACTAGGAAAACAAAATGAACGAAAACGAACAAGGTGGATCGTCACCACACAATCTTTACAAAATTGCTTACATTATATCCTTTCGTATTTGGTCGATATCATCCACATTTTTCTCTATGAAAACTTTACTAACAACAGTGTTTATTCAAAAAGTAATAAATTTAAAAAATTGGCCTAAAAATCTTATGTAAGTTTTAAAAGATTAATTCTATCTTCTCATTCTAGGGCTACTTCTAATTTAACAGCTGATATTTTAGTTCATATAACCTTTGCCTCACCCGATTTATATCCATGACCAACTGAAGCTAGTCAAATAGCAAAATGATCGGAAACTAAGGAAACGAAATAGTTCTTGTAATATGATCAATAGGCAGAATTTCGATACACAGAGATGTCATGCCTCACCCTGCTTACATCCCTTACAAGCATTACACATGGCGATACGACTAATCTGGTCCGAAATCCCACCCCTTCGAGTGTAGGAAAACAAAATGAATGAAAACGACTAAAGTCGCCAGGCAAACCTGAAGAAATTGCTTTGAATATCTCCTATCGTTGTTTGGTCGATATCATCCACTATCTATAAAGACGCTAGTTACAACGACTTTCATTTACGAAGTAGTGACTACGTGTGCAAAACTTGCCACCAAAAAGTAAATCAAAGAGAAAAGAAAAGCATTCGTTATTGTTATTCCGGTACAATACGTAATTTAACAGTTGATATTTTTCAAAGAGTAGCGCCCTTGGCATGGTTCTAGTTATAATTACAAATGAAACAAAAACGAGACGAAAAAAGAAAGGGAGCCAAACAAAATTAAATAAATAAACCGTCGGAAACCAAGCCATTATGGGATTAAAGCGTAGAGCACGGTGCCTTAAAGGTTTTGCTTATTCGATGAACCAATTAAATGGATTGCCTAACACGAATTTAATATTGTTAATGCGATCAAATGGCTGCAGTGTGTTAATGTTTAAGTAAAGTGTAACAACGAAATCTTGAAGTGAAAAGAAATTCCCCGACGCTCTTTACGACAGAAATCAATTCCGGCTCCTTCGGCGGACGTCAGGCCAAACTTTTATTTGAAATTTCATCATACTAATACACACAAATATTGTCCGAGAATAAACAAAGTAGGGCCTGACTTTGTCCCCGTGATTTATAGGTCATGGGAAACGTTAAGAAGATTGTAGCCTGCGGTACAACATGAAAGGCATAAAGCTCCAGCCTTGGAACAAAAACTATACTTTCAACAATATCGTTGAGGATTTGGAACCTGTTTTTGCATCGACCTAGTTTCCTTGTTAATATGTTAATATTGATATAAACACTATTAAATTTTCCATAAAGATCTAAATCAATAATCAAGAGATCGTACAATACAATGCAATCTTTTCATACAACTTTTAAATTTCATCTTTTTATTACAAATTATTAATAGGCATTTGATGGATGCTTTTATAAAAGAGTATCCCAATTTAAAGAAGTTTAATTAACATCTTTAAGGAACATTTATCAAAAAAACACAAAGCGAGAAAGGCATGAATGGGCGTAATTCCTTCTGATAACTGATAACAATATTGAAGCAATGCCTGTCCAAATGGCAAGATAGTGCATTGAAGCCCTATCCGCATAACGTGTACGCATGTGACATCACGTTGAACACAATGCTGAAACAACAGGAGGAACCTGCCTGGAAATAGGGCGCGAGTTTTGAAGATATTTCAATTCCGGTTGGGAAGAAGAAAAAAAACTCTACGAAAAAAAAATAAAAAATTCAAAATTTCTTCACGGTTAATATAAGTCTGGTCATTTAATAGATGAAAAGGTTGAGGAAAAAAAGTAAAAAAAAGGTTTTCAGTGTTAACATGAAAATTTAAGAATTGAAGCTTATAAACTTCTGACTAAAAATCACTAAGTACGAAAATGTATATCTTGTTCTTATATATATTTGTCAAAATTAAAATGTACAACATCATTTTGTAAAGCCCAGTTCCGAAAGCTAGGAGAAGTTTAAAAAAAATCTTTTTACCAAATTTCTGATAATAACCAAGAGAACATTATCTGCATAAGTTGGTCGATAAATCAACAAAACATTCAAGGTTAATAACAATTAACTAGATTTTATCAATGGGATTTTTGAAATTGTGCAAAAGGTCCTCAATTTTGTCAGGACAATAAGAAACATAAAAATATCATGCATAAAGTTACTTTTATAACTTTTAAAAATGTTTTAGAACATAATGCATAAAAGGCTAAATGTTTTTAATTGTTAAATTTAAAAAAAGAAAAGAGTTGTGGCCTTGCCCAACTCTACTTATATCCTTGACCATCCACAGAAGATGGCGAAATGTCAAAATGAATCGGTTTTTAGCTTGACCAGTGTTAAGCATGACAGTCTGTACATCGTTCGCATTTGACAGAAGAAAAGATACATAAATGGAAAGGATCGGTGCCTTGCCTCATATGATTGAACTATACCAAAATTAAACAGTTCTTATACCTTCCAGGCCAAGAAAAATCGACTCAGAAAAAAATTACATGAATGGAAAGAACCAGGCCTTGCCTCTCCCTGCTTATATCCTTGATAAACCACTGAAGATTCCGAAGAGAATAATCGGAAACTATTCAAATGAAACAGTTTTTAGCTAGATCAGCTCTAAACATCATATTTCTCTTCTGTAAATCGTTCGCATTTGTCAGAAGAAAAAAGGGTAAATGTAAGGTAAAGGTAAAGGATCGGTGTCTTGCCTCACCCTGATTTTATCCTTCTCCCGCTAATGAAGTTGACGATATGTCAAAATGGTGGACATAGACAAAATTCACAGGGATTGTAAGAATCAGGGTCATGCCTCTCCCTGTTTATATCCTTGACAAATCACAAAAGATAACGAAAAGACGAAATGCGCCTGACAGACCAAAGCGGCTATAGGCGGATCAAAACGATCGAAAACCACCGAATTGCTAATCATAAACCCTGAGTTCAAGAACAAATCTGACAAGTTCATTAATAATTATATCGCACACCCACAAGAAATGTGGCACAAGTCAAAAATTCTAAAAACCGTTTTTTTTAAGTATTCAGATGTGCGATGCTATAAGAAAAATGACACGACTGAAGGTGGGTTCTTAGCACCTTGGCAACACAATGTGTCACTTTTGAATTCACGAAATGTGGCATATCATAGTTCTGTGTCAACCTTCACAGCATTGATAGGACTTTTTATCAGGAAGAGTGACACATTGGTTATAGTAACCGACCAATCTTTTTAATAAACTATGTCAAGTGGACAAAAATCGTGGACAAACTGCCATCAATACTAATAACGGAGTCTGTCAATTTTCAAATTTCATATCTTAGATAACTTTTTTAAAGAAAAATGTTATAGATATTGGATCTTCTCGTTGTACTTTGATAATGGGCGATGAAAAGAAAAGAATGACCAGTTACGCTTCAGATTTTATTTACAAATCTGGTTATCATGAAAGGTCAGTTTCAAAATTGCAGGCCAAAACTGTTACAGAAAATTAAAATATTGTAAAACCGGAATTACCATTATTATATTTTATGCGACAAAAATAAAATTGCATGTCCTTAATTCAATCTAACAACATTCTTATGCTGCGTTTTTCTCTTCGTTGAAAGACTAAATTAGTGCTAATTTTATTGAATTATTTTAGTTTTCAATGTTAAAGTATCGATTAATTTTTCACTGACTAACGTATCAAAGTATGGTCGAGAAGAAAAAAGCAAATTCAGTTGTTTCTGCCAAGCTTTCGTCCTATTTAAAAACATTATCAAGGCCTATATTAATTTTTATGAAAAACATTGGTAATTAATTGTACAGATATGATTATTGAAATGTGGTTATTGTAGGCCCTGATGAGTTTAAAATACGTCAAAAAGCTTGACGGTAAGAAAAGAAATTTGCTTTTTTTTCTTCAAGACCATACTTTAAACAAGAGCGATCCAGAATTATTTTCTGCTCATTTATTTTAACAACATTTTTAATTATAATTCTTTCAATTAATTAATTTTTTTGTAAGGTACTGGTTGAGAGTAAAAAGTATGTGTCACGAGCGGGATTCGAACCCACGATCTTCGGCTAAATACGCCGCTGTTCTACCACTTGAGCTATCGTCACGAATGGCGGTTAAATACGAAAATTCGAACGGTTTTGACGAATAGTTTGTGTCCGAGAGGCTCGAAGTCACGATAGCTCAAGTGGTAGAGTAACTGCGTATTTAGCCAAAAGTCATGGGTTCGAATCCAGCGCGTGACGCTAACTTTTTCATTTCATCCAGTACCTTACATAAAGAATTAAATTATATATGTTATTTGCTCTATCGGACCACGAAATCCAATGAGCTTAATTATAATATTGTTTTTCATATTTTTTTAACAATGTTGTCTTTTTAACTTTTTCGTCATTTTCTATTTTGAACGTTTTAATTACGCTATGTTTAATAATTAATAAATCTTTATTTCAATAATTAATTTTGTATTTTAAATAACTATTTAGCTGTGATTCCAGAAGGAAAGTACATTAGTTTGGGCCATAAATATTCTTAGTAAAACTAACTTACTAAGACTTAACTAACTGCATGGCTATTTATGCTTGTTTGTTATTCTCTGTTACTGCGACAAAAAAAAAAAAAAAAAAAAAAAAAAAAAGTAGACCCTTACAACCATTGTCGTTAAAGCAAATAAACTAACTTAAATTACTGAGAGCCAAGCAAGAAAAGCGACACAACTCAAAAAATGGGTAGTTCTGTAGGGGTAGTACAGCTGGATTTTTAAAGTTTAGTGTTTTCGATTAAGTCTTGGACAAACGAAATATAGTATTGATAATTCATTATTGGGAACAACCGTAATTTCGTGTACTTTATACATAAGAAGAAAAAAAGTAAACATCCATTTATCTTTGTAATTTTTTTTTTTTTTTTTTGAGTTGGGTCACTTTTCTTGCGGGTCTTGGTCGTTAGGGTAACCTTCGGCTCTTAAAGACAATTTGGACTTTCAGGATTAGCAACAGTCTAAATCTTTTGAAAGGTAAGCCTCAAATAAATTTTTTCAAGATTAACTTAAAAAGTTGTATTTTAGCAAATTAGCGTTAGTTTTTCTTTTTTTCTTTCAATTAATTAACCTTTATGTAAGGAATCGGTTGAAATAAAAAAGTTAGTGTCACGAGCGGGATTCGAACCCACGACATTCGGCTTTAGGGCTCGCTGTTCTACCACTTGAGCCATCGTGACTTCACGATCACGCAGCGGCGTATTTAGCCGAAGATCGTGGGTTCGAATCTCGCTCGTGACATTAACTTTTCATTTCAGCGAAAACCTTACATAAAGATTAATTATGTGAAAGAAGTTATTTGATCAATCGGACCACGAAATATAACAGAATTAATTATAATTATCAATTTTATGAGGCGTCGGTGGCCGCAAGGTTTAGTCTTTGACACGGCGCTCATCAGTGTAAGTTAAAGATCCCGGGTTCGAATCCAGCAGCCCTGCATTCCAACCCGACATACTTTTTTCAAAAACACCGGCACCCTGAGGGTTTATATGACCACTGCTCTTGCGAACCTTCGTTTAAAAAAATTATCAATTTTAAATGATGTGCAGTATCACAATCTTCAATTTTTCATTTATAGTAAAATTTTGGTTTGGTGTATGTAAAGTATCTGTAGACGCCTATATTTAAACCATAACAATATTAGTAAATGGTCAGAATTTTTCCTTTCTGTTTAGATTAGAAAGTAAACGATTATTTAAACGTGAAAGTGCTTTTGTCATAGCTAAAATGGGAAGGTCGTAAGCTTCTGCTCTATTCGTTGCTGCAAACTGTTAAATTTCCCCTGTCAGCATTGCTCAATCGTTTTTATTAAAACGTTCCGGGCTGTAATAGTCGGATGATAAACGAGTCATAAACATTCAACCGTCTAATCAAAAGACGGAGTTGTCATAATAGTTTCTTATTCTTGGTGAAGGAAAAAATCGTTTTAAGTGATGGAATCGGTTTCTAAAGTCGGCGTTCGTATACTAATTCAAAGATCGCCCATAATTTACCAACATCCTATTCTTAGACGTGCCTCTTCGGTCGGATTTGTCTCCTTGCAACACGCTTTCCCCCTGTTGGTTTATTTACAAAGTGTGTCCCACTTGGTTTCGTCTTATTTTAAGTCACTTTAATGCGCACACTCGGATTATGTTTATATTCCTGCTTGATGTTCATGTGTCAATTTGCAGAGATGAGACAAACCACGAACGCTCCGTCGAATATGTCCATATATAATGACTGCAATAAAGTGACTTGTCTCTAAAAGCGCGTACTAGTACGAGTGCCTTAATTTCCGACCTAGTTTGTAAATTTGCATCTTATGCTCGTTTTCATAACCGAAGCAATTACAGAAGTAAAAGTTAATTATCTACGTACTATTCGCTACCATCTCTTATGGAAATATTCCGACGATATCCTCATGCCTAAAGCTCAGAAACCTCCAACCCACATATCTTCTATCCATCTCAGCCTACATCTTTCAACCTCCAAAATCCTCGAAAAACGATTCAAAGTAAAACCCATCCTAGGATATTCATAAAATATCTTCCTCTCATCAATTCTGCTTCCATTATCATTCTACGATCCGATAAGGTTTCAGAGTAGTCGACACCATCTCAACTGTTTAGAGAACAAATGGTATTGGCTTGGGCCCGTCCTCACATGTACAGGTTTTTGGTAGGATCTGGCACTCAGGCATGCTTTAAGTTTTTAAACGCTTCCTACTCACTCCTTATTACATTATCATGAAAACCTACCAAGCGGACCACGAGTTCTCGGAAATCGATATTAATGAAGAATAGGTGAAATGGCGCAATATACCCTGGAGCAAATTGAATACAATTATGTAAACAAATTACTGTAAATCAAAACTTACATTCAATAAAATTCACAATCTCATTAAAATCATTCTTAAGAAAAATTGAAAAAAAAAATGTAATACTCAATTTCAACACTCAGAATTTAAGGTTAACCGCTGTTTATTAAATTTTCTGGTATGTATTGTTTTAAACGTACAATCATAACTTTGAAATTCCTTCAATACATGTTACCAGAAGAAATCTTATTTTCATTGTTGTTTTTTTTTACCTAGAGCTAATACTTTATGATTTATTATTATTTTTTCACAGTAGCAGGAACAGATCGCTGTTCTGGTATCTCAGCGCTATAGGGATTTTTAAATGTACAAAATCCATTTACGTTTTCTTGGTCAATTGACCAGGTTCCGTCATTCAATCAATTAATTATTCTTTCTATGTAAGGTCTTGGTTGAGATAAAAAAAAGTCAGTGTCACGAGCAGGATTCGAACCCACGACTTTCAGCTCAACACGCCGCTACTCTACCACTTGAACTACAGTGTCTTTCAGCTCTCGGACACCAACTCTCCATCTCAACCTACAAAAGTTCCAATTTTTCCCTTTTGATTGAAGATTGAAAGAAGCAACCAGGTCAATTGACCACGAAAACCAAAATCGATTTAAAAAGTAAAAGAAGTATCATTTTACGAGGAGGTGCCGCGGTAGCCGAGTGGTTAAGGCGTCAGACTCTCGGCTAGTAGACCATGCGGTCGTGGGTTCGATCTCCACCGTCGCCTCTGGGATTTTTCTGACGCCTAAGGGGACCGGTGGCCGCAATTAAAAGAAATTGACACGGCACTCATCAATGGAAGGGGCGGGACCGGATCTCAGCGACCCTGAACCTGGTCCCAACCCCCTTCAAAAATGAGTTTCTTCGATGGAAGAACACTGGTACAACGGGGGCTCAAGTTCACTTTGTGTTGTGAAAAATGGAGCCAGGGTATAGTACAATAAGCTGTACAGTTGCAGCGCTCAGGAGGCAACTCCTCCAGTCCCTGGTATCCATCCTCCATCACATTACGAAACCTGTGGCCATTTCGTAAGTTGCTGAAAATCCAATCTTATTAGACGACATTTAAAAATGGCAAAAACTGGGACAATTCGAACGGTTGTAGGTTGAGATGGAGATGTGGTGTCCGAGAGCTCAGGTGGTAGAGTAGCGGCGTATTTAGCCGAAGGTCATGGGTTCGAATCCCGCTCGTGGCACTGAGTTTTTATCTCAACCTCTCAAAGAAAGAATAATTAATTGAATGTTATAATGTTGGTGTTGTGTATCTGTAATATATTTGTGTCAATATATCAATTAATGTAATTTATTAGCGTGAAAGTAAGGGATTGTCCCGCCCGAGGAATATCGGGCACTCTGGGGTGAGTATGTACATTTGAAATTCCTTCAATACAAGTTACCAGAAGAAATCTTATTTTGACTGTTTCTTTACCAAGAGCTGATGATTTATTATCATTTTTTCAAGGCAGCAGGCACAGATCGCTGTTCTGGTACCTCAGCGCTATAGGGATTCTTAAATCCATATTTGTTTAGTGGCCATAATTGACCATATTAATTATTATTTTCAAGGTTTTTGGTTGACATGAAAAATTAGTGTCACAGCGGGATTCGAACCCACAACCTTCGGCTGAAAGATGAAAAAATAATTAATGGTATATAAATGTTCGTTTGTCTGTTTGTAATCTGTTTATGCTAATTCATCAATTGTCAATCAGTACAGAAATAAAACATACAATACGTGTATATACAATACATCACCACCCTGTACAAAAGTAGAAGTCTGGTCACATTCACTCCCCCAAAGTACGCCGTATTCCAAGGGGAAGGGTTGAACCCACTTCTTTTTATTGTGTATATATGTATTGTATGTTAACTGTAGTTGACAACCTGAGGCCTGGACTTAGTTCGTGTTGAGAGTGCGCGACGAGCCCTGAAGATGTTCTCAATAAAGTTCGAAACGACGGCACGATAAAGAAAATGTTTTTCTGAAACCTACATCACACCAGACCGCATCTCATGATTTCTAAATAATAGTAGTTACTAAACTGTTTCATAATACTCGATCCTTTTTCTCAGGATTATCAAGTCAAGGATTGCTTCAATGTGGTTCTCTGAGTCGTTTTTATACGTTAGATTGAACCTCCATTGAGCGGTTGCTTCGCATTCGAAGATGATATGAGTGGCTGTTTCCTCCTCCTCATTACATAGTCTGCAAATGGGATCATCATTGTATATGCCCATGTTATGTAGATGTTTTCTCAGATGCCAATGGCCGGTTAGTAGTCCTGCCACTCCTCTGAGATTTGCCCTCACCAATTGTATTAGTGTTTTCGCTAGTTTTGGTGAGGATTGTTTTATCATAAGTTTACTGTGTCTAGAACTGCTAGAGTTTATCCACTTCTCTCTTTGTTTTGTTTGGATCCATTCTGCGATGGAGGATTCTATGTTTGTTTTTGATATCCCAAGAGTAGGTCCGGGGCCTATGTATGGTCTTGCGGAACCTTCTCTGCCCAAAGTGTCTGCTTCTTCATTACTCAAAATTCCCCTGTGCCCTGGCACCTATGGATACCGTTAGGTTGTTGTGTTCCCCCATGTTTTGGAGATTTTGGATGCATTCACTGACTAGTTTCGTATTTCATATTTCTATTTTATGATTCATTAATTGTAAAAATATATTGATTTAATAGATATTAAAATAGGGTTTAATTTTTGTTAATAAGAGTAAGTAATTATATACAAATTTAAATTTAGTTCCTTAAATCAATTAATTGTGTAATATCTTAATTGGTGGACCACAGCTCAAACAGGAACATACTTTTCTATTTTATTTCAAAGAGAAAACTTTATAATAGGTGATACAATAATAGATGATTTTTATTGAACGCACTTATTTTATTTCACCACTCCAGTTTTGTAACCTTTTGCAATAATAAAACTGGCAATGCAACTAGACAACGTAAAACGTTTTTTTTTCGAATTTCTTTTCTTTAAATATTATTACGTTGTTATTTACTCTAGCCAATATGATGGTCAGTATATGATAACTAGACTTTTATTGTATGGTAATAATTTATAAGGTTTTTTCTATTTTAACCTATTTTTGTGCATGAATAATGACCATACTGACGAGTCGAATTAAGCCTTCAAAACTTATATTTATTATTTATTCTGTTTTGTATATATATTTGTAGGTATATATTTGAAATATTATTGCAAGAAAAATAACACATTTATTGTTTTTAATTTTTCTATTTTTAGTTTGTGAAACGTTTTTAAGTTTAAACTGGCCAATTTTTCTTCATGTCCTCCTTTAGGCATGGGAGTATCTAACCTTACTAGACCCTACCCTATTTTAATTTTTATTTTCTTGTTAATCATTTATTCATTTTCGTAATATGAGCCGTGTACATACTTTTTGAAACCCTGTTAAAAGAACAGGGTTTTTTTTCTGTTTTAGATTTTTTTGTCTACGAAATCACGAAGCTGGCAATCTGTAAAAGAGCAAGGCATGTACTATTTGTAACTAACGGCTGTTATTACGTGTTTTTTTTTTTTCTCTTAGACTATGGAAATTTTTGTAAGTATCAAACTGGCGTCTGCACATTTAATTTTCGAATACAGAAAATAGCAGTGGCCCCAGGCACTTTTTCCGTTTTGCAAAATGAGCCAGATATGTAGTAATTTAATTAATACCGTCCCATGAAACCCGACTAGTTTATATTTTTTCCTCATCTAGCTTTTTAACTTTAGCAATCGTGTAACCTGCAGTGGAAAACGATTTTTCTTAAATGACGTAGGTTTTGAAACTCTCAAAGGCACTCTCAGCACAACCCACAAGAATGAAACATCTACACAAAAAACAAACACTTTAAGCCCTGAAGATGATCTCAACAAAAATCGAAACGTCGGCAGGATAAAGAAAACGTTTCTCTAAACCTACGTCATACCAGACCTCATCTCAGATCCGCAAATAATCAACTCACGGTCACACATAGGGAAATAATCTATTCTGGCTAGTTTTTTCAATCGGACACACACCCAAGAATGAGGTATCATTAGATAGATAAAAAGTATGGAAATATAGGATAAAAGAGAGAGAGTGAGAAGAATGTTTTACTCACGACTCGGTGGCCAATTTTTAAACACATATATAAATACAAAAACAACTTGATGTAAACATTTTT
The DNA here is from genome assembly GCA_039619505.1 of Cimex hemipterus. Lineage (NCBI taxonomy): Eukaryota > Metazoa > Arthropoda > Insecta > Hemiptera > Cimicidae > Cimex > Cimex hemipterus. The sequence goes on along the minus strand of CM077103.1, from coordinate 25,397,013 downwards.
TTAATAATTCAATTTTTTTCTAATAATTTTTCAAGTGTGTTCGGCTACTCGTGTACAAACTAAAAACTAGATCAGTAGATTCTACATTCAAAATGGAACCGAAAAGTCCTAATCTCAACTGTTTCGGAGTTATTCCGACTTGTCCGGATTTTTTAACATTTCACGACCTCCCTTCAAGTAAACAAGGATAATTCCAAAAAAGAAATGTTAAGACATTAAAAACTACGGTAGATTTCCAATAAGCTGTGATCAATACTAAAGTTATAAACGTACAAATAAGCGTTTTAGTAGCGAGTCTTAAATTTGTTTTTCAAAGTTGAAAAACTTACTAAAGTGATTTTAAACTACTATTCACAATCGTAGAGACCAGGAATTGCAAGAAACGTATTTAATATCCTTTTTAGTGGTACAATTGTTTTTTTAATTACTTTTTCCAAAGATGAAGACATTGATGAAGGAAAGGAAAATCGTGGTTGAACGTAAGTTGGAAAGATTAATAATAAAAAAATAAAAAAACTTAAGAAAAATATTTGAATGGATTTGCAGAATCTACTGGAAAAAGTTTGCAGCATGACTAGACGAACACCCTGTACACGTACAACTATTGTTATTGGTTGATTGTTCAATGGTCTTCCTTTTTGATATGGAAATTTTGGTGACCATTTGAACATAACAAGGAGGAGATTATCATTTAGCGGAAAAAAGAATTGGTTGAATTTAGAATCATATTATACACGTAGTAAGTCAGAGACCTCTGCTGCAACCATTTGTTTTTATATTTATGTATATGTTTAAAAATTGAACAGCAGTAAAGGCAGAAATCTAGGTTTTAAAAACGTGTTTTTTCTTGAACCATTACCCTGATCCTTTACACCTTTAATAGAAAATGTAATAAATAATTCCAATATTTTTTTTATGTTAGGTTTTTGGTTGAGATGAAAAATTAGTGCCCCCGGGGGAATTCGATCCCACGACCTTCGGGTATACTCCGCTGCTCCAACCACTTGAGCTATAGTGACTTCAATCCCCAACTCTTCATCTCAACCTACAACCGATAGAATTTTCCTTTTTTTTGCCACATTTTCAAATATCGTGTAATCAGGATTCGATTTTGAACGACTTACGGGGAGAAGAACTTCTTATTAGTTAAATAATTACTCCTTTTTAAATATTAAATTAATCCATATTTGCTTATTGGTCATAATTGACCACATAAATTATTCTTTTTATCTAAGGTTTTTGTTTGTGTAAAAAAGAATAATTAATTGAAAGAATGAATATGGTCAATTGTGATCACTGAGCAAATATGGAATAATATAATAAATAATACACAACACTGAAGCAAATAAGGTTATCTACATACATTCACAAGTATGTATATTGTGTGGTGGTTAGTGACCGTTAATCGATAATTATTCAGAAATCGTGAGATGCGTTCTGGTGTGATGTTGTGTTTCAGAAAAACATTTTCTTTATCGTGCCGACGTTTCGATCGTTATTGAGATCATCTTCAGGGCTCAGTGTTTGTCTTCTGTGTAATTGTACCATTCGCGCACTCTCAACACGACACGCGAGAATGGCACAATTACGCAGAAGACAAACACTTCGAGCCCTGAAGATGATCTAAATAAAGTTCGAAACGTTGGCACGATAAAAAAAAATAAATGTTTTTCTGAAACCTACATGACACCAGACCTCTCTCACGAATTTTTGAATTTTCGAATAAGTATGTATACTCTTGAATTTAAAACTGAAGCGCATAGAAAATGTTTTTTCACATTGCATAATTGGTTTCGCAATTTCATAATTTTTTCCAGGTTACAAAAATTAAAACATGCAAAATGTGTATTGTTTTACGCAACAAAGTTTTTGCAACAATATTTAAATCGAATGAGAAATCTACAAGCGCTCACAAGTATGAAGACTTTTTTGTTTTTATTTGATTATTTGACTACATTCCATCTAATACTTCAAAGATGAAATGTGAAGTACGACATTAAGGAAAATAGTTCTTAGTTGATTGGCCAGTTTTAAAAACACAAAAGTTCCACAAACTCAAAATTATAAAACGTTCGTGTAACGAGGTTTCAAATGTATACATAATTAACACGCAGAATACATAATTAACTTAGCAGAAATAAGACGTTTAAATGCTCCGGCGTATATTTCATGCAACAGTGTCTATTTATTATAGATCTAGAACGGTATTCAAAACAGGAAAATGTTCTGCTGAACATGAGTTGGGTTACATTTTGCGTCCGTTTCACTAGCGGATTTGCTGAATTGCTCGACGTTTCGGCATTGCGCCATCTTCAGTGAAGAATTGAAGTTATGGAACAAGAAAAAGCAAATACTAACAGTTCCCAAATATGCCTCGGACACTTCTACAAACTTGCTTCTCACGATCTCCAAATAATTATTTCTCTATTTTTTATTTCTCTATAATTGTTAGTTTATCTGTTAGATTTAAACCTTGTTTTTGTTTGAATATGTTATTTATCATACTTTTTCTTCTAACTTACCTAAACTTTCTCTCTCTCTCTCTCTCTCTCTCTCTCTCTCTCTACCTCCTTTTTCCTTCCATCTTCCTTCTCACTCTTTTTCTCGTTCGTTCTCTCTCTATCCTTTCCTCTTTTCTTTCCTTTCCCACCTCACTCTCTCTTTTTCTCTCTCTCTCACTCCTATATTTTACAAAAATTTTTATCTATCTAATCATACCTCATGTTTTTGTTTAAATCTCTCACACGTACTCTCTTCATATATTTTTTTCTCCCTCTCTTTCTCTCTTTTTCTCTCTCATACTGCTTACTGCCTTCCTTTAACGAATATTGGGGTCAATTGTCAAAACGTGCCTGATTGAAAAAAAACTAGCCAGAATAGCTTAACTCTCTATGCCGCTCGGATGACATCAAACTAATGATTTTAGAACATTGCGTCATTTTTATAATTTTGGACGACTTATGCTGCACATTATATTTGATTCAGGGGAAATTTGCATAAAATGATTCGAAGACTTGTCTCAACCTGCTTACACCCTAGATCGATGATTCTCAACCACTGTGCCGCAGCATTTTGGTGGCCGCCAAATTTTTAAAATGTATATAATTATAAATTGTAATTATATCAAAAACAAATAACTTTATGAATAAAAGAATAAAGCTCAAGAAGGCGATTTGTAAAATTCTGAATCAGTCCCAAAAGATTTCGATAAAACTATTCATAAAATTGTTATTGACCATTTGATTGTAGAAGGGAATTATTCACTATTTCCAAAATTTATATGTAAAAAAAATTGATTTGCTTCGTAATCCATTTGTGATAACGAACACTTCTATATTTGAATTAACTTTGAACAGAGAGGAAGAACAAATTTCGCTTTCTAATAATCGAGATTTAATTTTAAAATATCCGGAAGAATCGATTAATTCATTTTGGGTAATGGATGAACGATTATCCCATGATAGCCCCCAAAAAAAAGTTTTAAATATATTTTTACAATTTTCTACATCTTATTTGTGTGAATTCGGATTTCCAGGTTTAACCAACATAAAAAGGATCTAGTCTGTTATATATAGAAGACAATATTAGAGTAGCATTGTATTTTTACGACCAAATATAAGTGAAATTGACAAAACAACATCAAGCTCAAATTTCTCATTAAAAGTATTCTTATTATTAACTTGTAATTAATCTATTAATAAACGTAATGTTGTTTTGTAGTACATATTATTTTATTTTACATTCGAAATTATTATCATAAACTATTTTACACAGTGTATTTAAACTAATCTTTTTCTTGGTGTGGCGTCAAATTTTGAAATCGTTAAAAGTGTGCCGCGAAAAAAAATGGTTGAGAATCACTGCCCTAGATCAACTATTAATCTATATGGATTTGCTAACAAATATGGATAGCAAATTGTCAAAACTATCCATAATATCTTTAAATTCCTTAAAGATGTTTGATAGGATCAACCTACGAATCCGAAATACTGTGCTATTTTTCTGTTCGTCTGCGGTATATCGTATTTAACACAGGTAAGTTCGCACTGGAAACAGTAGAGATCATGCTCCACCTCTTCTACAATCATTTTATTTTATATTTATACATATGTTTAAAATTTGACCACCGTGTCGTATGTAAGACCATTTTCATACACACAATGTACGTCCTGACGGACAATTTGTTGTGTCTGTTTGAGTGAGGCCTAATAAATGTCGAAAGCTAAGCGTTGGCTTAAAAACGTGTTTTTTCTTGGACCATTACCCTGATCCTTTACACCCGTAATTTGTCATTGGTAGATATCGCATCATTCGTATATTTTCTATAGTGAGGCAGTTGAATAATATTTTAAACCCTGTTACACGAACGCCGCACTTTATAGCTTTTAAGTCAGATTTAATATACCACAAAGGCTAAAGCAACGCAGACATTACAAAGTGTGATTATGAAATTGTTTTATCGAATAAACAAAAACAGGCAATGAAAGAGAAATGGTAATACAACTAGAAAATGTTGTTATGGCACAACGCCATAACAATGAAAACTAATGCACGACATGCGAGATATTTAATTCCACTGTTCGAATAGATTAAAATAATGTTTTCTTCTACTCTCGTTACAACGATATCCGATATTAAGGAATCGAAGAGAGGGAGAGAGAGAGAAAAAAAATAATAGTGGGATTTATCGACGTATGGGAGTAATAAATGGAAAGGAAAAGTTGTGTGAGAAATGGTTTGTAAGGAAGGAGCTGGGGCCTCTTTCCCAGGAACTCCACGAGTGGAAGAGAGCTTAGAAGAAGGAAGAAGAGGTGGAAGAAGAGGTGGAGGACGCCTGTGTTATTGTCCAGGTGGTGCTGGAGGGGGCTCCTGACGTCACCGGGGCTCACGATCAATGCTCCACGCCGGCGAGGGCTCCGCGCCCTTACTTCTCCGACCGACCCAAACTATATCCTACATCCTCTCCCGGAATTGTCGATTTTGCCCTGTCATGAAGGTCCTTTTTAAAACCGATGGATCCTTAAAAAGAAAGCCTTTACTTTAAAAAAACGCGTTTACTCTAATCTCAATCCTATCGTTCTTTTAAAAAAGAAAAAATTACAAAAACTAATACGGAAAAACGACCAGAGGCAATGAGTATCAACAATATACTCCCGGCTGAGATTAATTAAATATCTAAAACATGTTCAACGGCCATTATGTTAAGTCTATTTTAAATGTTCACGAGTAGTCAGACAAATTATACGAAGAAAATCTCCTACAGCCAATACCTTTAGTAAATAAATGTACACTGTCCTAAATATGTGTTTTTAAAATTATTATCTTACATAATAAATTAATAAACAATAAACTAATCACCAGGATTAATTTGGAACAAAGAAAATAATTTTTCACGTTCTCAATCTACCTAGGAAAAGTTGTATAGGCACATAATCAAAACGAAAACCTTTTTTTAGAACAAAATCAATCTCTTAGTCTTAATTTATTTTGTTTATTAACATTTTGCACCTCTGGCATTCTAAAAGTTACCACATCTTTAAAACTCGTCCCGCTTACCAATCCTTTACCAATCGATAAAAATGGAAAACAAAATATGAAACGCTGATAAATTCTAGAGGTTCAAGCGGTAGTTTCAAAATATTGTGACATTTTTACACGGATCGGCAACTCTGTTTTACATCGTGTTTAAAACCTCTTTCAAAAACCAAAAATGAAAACCAAAATAACTAGTCAATTATAACAAGAATAACCAAACCCTTAGTAAAGTATTACCGCAAACGAACCAACCCTGATAAATTAAAAGATGTATAAAAGTTAAATCAATATTATCAACAGATATCATCATGTTATATTAAATAAAATTCTGTTTAATTAATTTTTCTCATAATTTACATGTTCGGGAGGGTTTTCGGTAATGCAATCCTCATACTTACTTAGAGAAAGGTGAAAAAGAATCTTATAACATACAACATTCATGATACATGGGAAAGAGCGATCTCTTATATCACCCTGCTTATATCCTTGATCATTCTATTCAGAAAGCCAACCACCTTGACGCGTTTGACTGCCAAAAAAATTATATAGCCATGTTGCTTGGAGAAGATTCATACAGAATACACTATCGCTCCCTCCCTCTTATTGGTGCTCTCTCTTTTCAAATTTTCCATATATAGAGACGTATGTAAGTATAAAATGTTTTTATCTATTTATCTTGCCACAGTTTCTCCCTTGTCCTTTTTTATTGATAGATTGTCAGTTCTGTACTTTGTTATTGCGTGTTTGTATCACATATCAATTTCCCTTTCTCACCCTTGTGTTGCTCACCCACTGACGTACTCACTCTCTCTCTCTCTCTCTCTCTCTCTCTCTCTCTCACTCACCCCCCTTTCTCTCTCGCTCTTTCTTTCTTTCTCACTCTCGCTCTCTATCTCTCTCGTTCTTTCTCTCTATATATCTTTTTTCCTTCCCTTTTCCCTCTCACTCTATCTTTTTTCTCTCTCATTCCTATATATTCCATACATTTTACCATACCTCATTCTTCTCCCATTGGTAGTTTGTCTGTTAGCTCTGTACCATGTTTTTGTTTAAATCTCTCACACATACTTTCTCTTCATAATCTCTCTCACACTTTCTCACTCACTCCCTCTATATATCTCTTTTTTCCTTCCCTTTTCCCTCTCACCCTCTCTTTTTTTCCTTCTCACTCCTATATTTTCCATACGTTTTAACCATACCTCATTCTTATCTCATTGTTAGTTTGTCTATTAGCTCTGTATCATGTTTTTGTTTAAATCTCTCATACACACACACACTCTCTCCCCCCTCTCTCTCTCCCTCTCTCTCTCTTTCTTTCTCTCATATTGCTTACAATTCCTTCTTCAAAGAATATTGGGGTCAGTTGTCAAAACGCGTCGGACTGAAAAAACTATCCAGAATAGCATACATTTTTATCTATCAAATCATACCTCATGTTTTTGTTTAAATCACACATACTCTCTTCGTATCTTTTTTTATCCCTCTCTTTCTCTCTTTTTCTCTCTCACACTGCTTACGAATATTGGGACAATTGTCAAAGCGTGTCTGATGAAAAAACTAGCCAGAATAGCTTATTTCTCTATTCTGCTCAGATGACATCAAGCTACGATTTCAGAACATTGTGTCATTTTCATAAGTTTAGAAGACTTATGCTGCACATTATATTTGATTCAGGGGAAATTTGCATAAAATGATTCGAAGACTTGTCTCATATACTCTAGACCAACCAACGTGTATAGCAAATTGGCAAAAACTGCCTGACTGACAAAACTATCCAGAATATCTTATTTCTTCGAGATGTTTGATAGGAACAAGTTACGATTCCGAATTACTGTGACATTTTTCTGTTGGACAATCGTATTTTACGCAGGGTAAGTTCGCATTAATGGAAGCAGTCGATGCCTTGCTTTGCCCTCCATAAGTCACAGAAAAACCAACTAGGTTAGTTCGAACTAGAAAGGTAGGAAATACTTAAATACACCTGAATTACTAAACGAAAATTGCTCTCAAACATGTTTCCAACAACGTTTTTTGTCCAAAAAAGAAAGTCATTAGTAAACAAATTTGAAGTTGAAAGAATGAAGTTGAAAGAATGAATTGTTTCTGATCATCCTGTTCTGGCTAGTTTTGTCAGGCTGATTCTTTTCGCCTTTTTTATGTTGTGATCGCTCAGGGGGGCGTTACCTACGTTTATGAAGGATTTATCCTATGCCAAATTGGACGAATAGGGCAATTGTCATGTTGGGTCTGTTAACCCACAGACCAACCACCGCATCCAGCTGGAAAACCAATTAGAAAAAGGGTAGACAAGAACGATCCGAGAGTACCCCAGTACAGGTTCTTTATCTCGCCCATTTCATAACAAAATTGCATACATTTTACCAAATACCATTTAAGACCTTTTTTGTTGCGTAAAAGACTTTCACATTCAAAACCCATCAATCGTGAAAATGGGCACCATACTGATGTAATTATTTAAATTTAGTACATAACAACGTTGGTTAGTTTCATAATTAAATTTCTAGGGTTTTACAGTAAATAGTCTGTAAAGAATTTGTACGAAAAAGACAATTTTTTCAATAATACGAATTGGGAAACTTTCTTTCTCATTTTTTTAAACATATTTTCGTAAAATTATAGAATATATAGGTAATTTTAAATAATTCTGATTTTGTAGTATCGATTTTTTATAAATTAATCCATTACATAATAACTGATCTACAAATTTGTGCCGTAGGGTCCAATTAACAAAGACAGTTATTTTTATTTTTTAAAAATCCGCAGTGAATGTCTAACGAAAACGTCTCCGATTTGTCGTTAATTCGAAATCAATCATGACAGATCACCAAAAAAAAATCGACCAAATGTACGATTAAATAAAAATATTGGTTCATATAAGAAAAATTAGGGTAAAGTCTGCCTGTTGCTCTCTGGCTTATTGCACTTAAGTCTCTTATCGATCCGACATGATTTAAAGGTGATAAGTGTTATGTAACAAACTTACATTTACAAGGGAGACAGAAAGAGCCAGGTAGAAAACAACAAAACGCAGCCAAGAGTGTTATGACAAAAACAGTAATGTACATTTATTATGGCAGCAAATATATTTTCTGGTTATTCAAAGAAATCTCTATTTTTAAAATCGCTAGCCCAACTCTGTAAAATCTGTAAATCAAATCGCTTGCTAACTGTATATATTTTACACTTTTTGTTTGGCTCTCTCTCTCTCTCTCTCTCTCTCTCTCTCTCTCTCTCTCTCTCTCAATCTCTCTCTCTCTCTTTTCTTTTCTTTTTCTTCTCTTCTTTCTCTTTCACACACTCTCTCTTTTCCTTTCTCTCTCTCTTTCTCCCTTTCTTTCTTTCTCTCTTTTTCTCTCACTCTGTCTCCTTCTCTGTCTTTCTTTCTTTCTCTCATTTCTCTCACTCTCTCTCCTTCCCTGTCTTTCTTTCTTTCTCACTTTTTCTCTCACTCTCTCTCCTTCTCTGTCTTTCTTTCTTTCTCTCTCACACAATCTCTCTTTTTCTTTCTTGCTTTCTCTATGTCTCTCTCTCCCTCTCTCCCTTTCTCACTCTCTCTTTCTCTCTTTTTCTTTCTTTCTCACACACTCTCTCTTCTCTCTCTCTCCCTTTCTCTCTCTCTCTCTCTTTCTTTCTTTCTTTCTCTTTCACACACTCTCTCTTTTTCTTTCTCTCTCTCCCTCTCTTTCTCTCTCTATTTCTCTCTCTTTCTTTCTCTTTTACACTCTCTCTTTTTCTTTCTCTCTCTCTTTCCCCCTTTCTTTCTTTCTCTCTCACTCTTTTTCTTTCTTGCTTTCTCTATTTCTCTCTCTCACAATCTCTTTTTCTCTTTCTCTCCCTTTCTCACTTTCTCTCTCACTCTCTCTTTCTTTCTTTTTCACACACACTCTCTTTTTCTTTCTCTCTCTTTCCTTTTCCTTCTTTCTCTCTCACTCTCTCTCTTTTTCTTTCTTGCTTTCTCTCTCACATTCTCTCTCTTTCTTTCTCTCACACACTCTCTTTTTTTTCTATTTCCCTCTCTGTCTGGCTGTTACACTCTCTCTCACACACGCACGCACCACACAAACAAACAAAATATTTTGATTTCTTGATACTTTAATAAAATTAAAAGCACGTCCGAAATCTATACATGTTAAGGATGTTGAATCCTTTCAATACTGTAGATTACATACATATCAGTATTTTGATTTTTCCTGTGATAATGTTAGTTTTCAGACGGCTAACATACAACTGAAATGTACACTGCAATAAAAGTCTCACAAACAGGAAACAAAAATCGGTTCTTCAAGCATAACAACGATTTCGATAGATTTATGTTATTAGTATCCATCGGAAATAAACGTAAACGCGTAAACCTAATATTTTACAATAATGTGACACAGTGGCAAATGTTGAATACTGAAAAGTTTTGAAGATGCTCATAAGGCATTTTTACCGTTATCGATCCAGTTAAATGCCCTCATAAAATTATCTCTAGTGATGGTTCGGGATGGTTAGGGGATCTCTAGTGCAGTAAATGTGTGTGGAGAACAATGTGTGTCTGCTTTTTTCCTTTTGAGTTATTTGAGAAAACGTCGATTCATTAATGAAACAGGAGAAAAACGGATGATCCGTTTTAGATGCATTTTCTGTTAGATTGAACTATATGTAATTTCATACGCAAAACCAAAATAAAACGGTGTGAAAAAAAATCCAGTCGTTCTTAGTAAATATAAAATATAAAAATAAATATATAAAAATGTCTGGATTGAAGTGTCATGAATAGTGAGTTTCCGTTAAGTACTTATAAACGCAATGCTGAACGATTTATTCAACAACATAAATCCTAAAGGCATTTTATGGTTTCATAAATTATTTGGAACAAGTTCGGCTCTTATTTTAATTCATTAAATATTTTATACTTAGTAATCGCGTAAAACGAATCGGTTTTATCTCGGATTTCAATAGTTTACGAATTTTTTTTTCAAAGGTGTAAAAATACTAATGAGCTGACGTACACCTCTGGCTGGATAAATTCGATAAATTAATAAAACCTGATATAATTGAAATTCCGACGCCAGCAACTGAACATAAACAATAAATCGTTTTTTAATTGAATTTGCAACTTAAGATGTTTTAAAATACACTAAGTATCCTAAAGCTTAGCACTCCCTAGAGTAGGTCAATTTTAATCAAATTTATATGTCGTAGGAAAGTTCCAAGTTCTACTTTATTTAAACAATTTGATTTTAAAAGATTTGGAAATTTTCGGTCCGTTGCCAGTAATCAATGAGTGAAAATTGTCATTCTTAAATAAGTAAAACATAGATATTTTTCTATTTTTCCACTGCGATTGTGAATATTTTTTTGCTATACAAGTTTTTAATTTAAAAAATATAAAAAAATACAGGCAAATTTGCCGTACTTATACCATTGCATAATTAGGCTAAATGCTGTAAACATTATTTTCGATCATTTTCCCTCCTTTTACATCTGTAATTTCTCTTTACTGAATTATTTCAAATTTACAATTCACTCTAGAAAATGCCATTGGCTTTTTTCCAATGATGTTTTTTTATGAACTATTGATTAATGCAACCGAGAACATATAGTCAATACTATTGTACTTATTATATTGATAAGAATGTCCCACTCTTGCAGATTTTTTGACTAGGTCTTAAGCATCAAGTCAACAACAAAGCCAAGGGGCATTATAAATAAATAAACGTATCCAGTAAAATCAATTAGGTTGGTATTTATTGTATTGCTAAGTAGTAGTAAGCACTACTCTCTTTTGGTTTTTTTGTTCTTTTTTAAAAATTTTATTGTTTTAACATAACTGTTTAGCATCAACTCAACAACAAAGGCAATGGGCATTTTGAATAAACAAACGTTTACGTCCTACTTATTTTTCTATTTTTTTATTTTCCCTAAAAATACTAAAATTTGGTGAATTATGATATAAAACGTGTTAGTTTATGTTATCATTTATGATACAACGAGTATAAACTACCATTTGTAAGTTACAACTTGGTGTTGTCTAATCAAAAAACATGCCTTAAGTGTGATAAAAAAATGTTATATTTTTAATTAAATCTCTGGAAAAACATTGGACAAAATCGGGTCACGATTGCATCGAGGATTTTTACGTTTTATTTATACTTTTTATAAATTTTAATATTAGAAAAATTAAACTATTGCATGTATCATCACTTTTGATATTAAAAAGAAAACTTTATAATAAAGAAATATTTATAAGAAGTCTAAAGGGTTAAAGGAAGTTTGACATAGGATAAAAGGCAAGGTGATTTTTATGTTTTAACTAACTAACGCTTACTCCTGATAAAAATTGCGTTTTAAACCGATTTTTGACGGAGAATTTTTCGTCGGAAAGTGTCAAACGATAGTCTGTATTCGAAAACAAAGATTTAAAACTGAGGGTGGGAACGAGGCATGCGTGCTTCGAGCACAGTTTGATAATCCGATATCAGTTAAACTCTTATTTATTTCACCGAATTTAACCCATGACAGCAGCCGTATGCACAGTTTTCCTGGCGATTTTTCTCCCTGAGCACGGATAGGGAGGATTTCAACCCTTATTTTCCTGGGAGGGGGTGGTTTTCTTCAGGAAATCGCCGTGAGTGAAACGCGGGGGTGGGGGCGCCTCCTGTTCTGGACGCAGTGTGCAAAGGTCGAAAATTGATTTTACATGTTGATTCGGAACACTTCCATCAATACGACACACATAGGCTGGATTGTTTTTCTAATCATTTCCAGACGTTTTGAACCTGAGACAGTTAATAAAACTATTTATATATGTTCCGGGCTGAAATATATCGGTAAAAGGCTTTGATTTAAAAGCTGGGTAAAAAAAAATGACGAATAATATATGAAAACTTTTGGAATCTCAAAATTTCATATTTTGTACTTTTGTCGTACAATTTTCTCTATGAAATGTATGGGTTTTTTGATATTCAATATTACTTAAGAGAATAGAGGAATATGAAAAGAAAATTCGGTGTAAGGTGATAGATACATGGTCTAATTAAGAGTCGGTAGGGCAGGTAAGGAGGACGTTATCTATTTGGCAGGTGGGAGACAAAGGAGGCGTCAAAGGGTACTGATAAACTCTCCATTCTTAAGTCCCCCTATTGATTCCCGTGGGACTAACTGTTGACTCCCGTTTCTAGGCTTATCGGTTGGGATCTTAACGCGTCGCTTTTATCAGCGACAGTATGTGTTCGCACGTATGTGTGTACAAGTGGGATCCGCGGTCAGGGTACGGCCGATCCCACGGCGATGAAGAAGGGGTGTGCTAAGGGGGAGGGTGGGTGGAGGAGCAGGCCCAGATACGCCGAGTGTCGCGAATGATAAAAACGCCGTAGGATATCCGTTTCGTGCAGTAGACCGTAGATCGGGTCGGCCATTTTGTTAATATGTACGGAAGGTGATCCTCAGAAGGTGTACACTCTGGCGGAGGGGAGGGTACCCCGGGTGTCTTTCATCTACTCACTTTCGCAGATGCTCCCCTGCTTCAATATGCCCCATAGCACGTCCGCGCAGTGGTGACAGTATGTGGGCTTGTGGAAGTTCTTTTTGGCGAAACTGTGACCGTGGTCAGCTGCCATCCTGGTTGGGAGAGCTATGTGACGTCCCTACTTGCCATGGTGCGACTCACACATGGCTACCTTTCCCGACCATGGCTTCCGTAACACTGCCCCAGCCAGCGGATCGACTGCGCAGCCACACTACCCCACCGCCCCACTCTCGCCATTGTTATTGACTCTTCAAATCCACACAAACGGATTTTTAAATAAAAAATACCCCTCTTCCTCGCCAATCACCGTATACGCTCAATTCGGGCCCTTTATGGCTCTCGGTGAAATTTCACGTCTAATAAAACTAAACGTTTAACAAAAAACTTCTACCGGATCAAAGTGCGTGGCAGGGCATCAACTATTCACAGTTTCATCACCACCCTTCATCTCGAAGCCCTACGATTAGTGACGGGCGAGTGGTACAGAATAAAAAGCTGCCGGCTATGAAACACAAGAAGAGATTCTCGACTTTTAACAGGTCCTCTGGCTTCTAAAAATTAAAATACACAAGCTCCTGCCAGTCGAACAATTTTTCCTTCAACCAAAGCAGATCAGTTGATACACCAATATCTCAAATAATGATTAAATACGAAAAAGTCAAGCCACAAGTTTCTTATATTAATAAAAATTCGATTATGGGCCTTGAATAAAGCCACTGGACGAAAGCATGTTCAATTTAAAAACTAATATAGTGAAATACACTGAGGGGCAAAAAACGTGGCCACCGTTTAATAATATTTCTAATTATATTTTATACAATCTTCTATTTATTATCTTTCAACAATATTTGGATTAGAGATAAATAAAAAACAGACAAAATTTCCCACTTGTGTTTACAATTGGATTTTATTAATAAATCTTTGAGTAGTCAATATCTTCTTAGTCGGTTACTATGAAGCTTCTGTCTAGCCCTCCGGTGGTCTGATTTTTTTACCGTTTTTAAATCTCAAATTTGTTTGAGTGATGGTTTTAGGTGATACAAACTCGGCTTTTCATTGTTGGAAGATGGAAGAAGTCAAGAGTATGTGGCAAGGGTACTTAAAATTCCCAGAACTACTCTCCAAAGGTGTACCTTGTATCCCTACGAAAATACTGGAGGTTACTCAAGAAGGCATGGATGGTCACCATCTTGTTACATCTGACGAGATTAAGCAACGACTTCAACAAGCTAGAAATCTTAGGGTCATTTTACGCACTCTAAGGAGAAGAGTTTCAGAAGCTGGATTTTATGAAGTCCTGCCATTGGTCAAAAATTTCTGACAAACACGGGACAACTCGTTTAGGTTTCGCAAGAAATCACATCACACAGATTGAAATAAAATCTTGTTTTCGGTTAGGTTAAGGTTTTGTTTGATGTCTTCTGATAGCAGGGAGAGACATAAGTCTTTATAGAAGAATAGAAGAGCGATACATCCTCGCAACATTTTCACTCCAGAAAAGCAATATAGGTGGTGTTATGATTTGAGGAAGCAACCTATGGTCGCACAAACTTGATCTTCATCGAAGGTTCCCTAATAGCTAAGCGAGTCATTGCAGATGTGTCATCAAAAGAAGTTATTCCTTATATAGCACTAATTGGCGATTTCTTTTTATGCATGCCAATGAAAGACCTCACACAGGTAGGATCATTGGTGACTACTTGAAACAGGTTTCAACTCGATGTTTGGAGTGACCAGCATGTAGGCCTGACAAACCCTATCGAACACCCTGAGACGAGTTGTCAAAAGGTCGCACAGTGATGCCAGAGAATTTGCAAGAATTAGGAATAGCGTTTTTGGAGGAGTATGAAACTATTCCATAGCACAATCAAAACCTCATAAAATCGATGCCACGTCGAAAGCACGCGGTGATCAACGCAAGAGGAGTATTTATTTCGTACAGAATTGAATTTTTTTTTATTTGTTTGCCTCTCAATATAGTGCACACGAATTATCAAAAAGATTAAACATCTTTACAAATAAAAAAGTATGGGCTTAAAATTGTTTTACCCTTACTCAATGAAATCAAAAGCACATGTGCAGTGCATCATAAACAATTTCTCTTAGCAATGATTATTTTTTAGACGTCTTAAATTGTCATTTTGCTTAAAACTTCGTTTTAAAAAAACCAGCAATAATAGCCCAAACGACATCCAAAAAAATTTTATTACATACGGCATGTTTTGGGATGAAAATAATGTGTGTAGTTCCTAAAAAAATTATGACAGAATGAAATTTTACTCAAATGAACTTTGCAAATGGACGGAAACGAGCTGGATTTTCTGAAAACATGGGAACTTTGTAATGAAAAATAATAAAAGTTAGAAACGATTTCTCTCCCTAAAAAAATTCTAAATGTCAGATCAAAGTTTTGGTAAAGAATCAAATCAAATGGCCCAAACTACACCACGAAAGACCTTTGTACTTACAAATTGAAATTGAAAGGACATGTACAACGCATTATAATTCATGACAGGAAGTCGAAGTTACTAAAATTAACTATGAAAATTGATACAAACGAGCGCGATTTTCTTTAATACAACAAAACTTTCAAATGAAAAACAATAGATAAACTATTTAAAAACGACTTCTCTCAAAAATAGTTACATCTTAAACGTCTTAGACTGAAATTTGGTTCGAGATTCTTAAAAATGGGCAAAAATAGCTCAAACGACACCAGGAAAGTCCTTAAGTCGTACTTTGCGTTTTAACATATGCAGTACATTAAAAAATTATGACAGTGATTTTACTAAAATGAACTTCCTAATTGGATGCAAACAGCTCATTTTCTGCAAACATTATAACTTTGAAATGAAAAATAATACGTGAATTTAAAAACGATATCTAAAACTAAAATACAGCTGAAAAATGTATTAAAATGTGAAAAATGGCCGCGGAAGTCCTTAATCCTTTACTTTTTTTAGATCAAAAAACACGTACTTCAAAAATCATGGCCGAATGTGGAATTAATGAAAATGAACCGTGTATTTTTTAAATGGATTTTCTCCAAAATGTATGATCTAAAATTAAAGCCAAAAACTTTTACGTTGAAAAACAGTAAATGCACATTTTGGAAACGATTTAATTCTTAAATTAATTTAATACTTCGTTTGTACTGTAGTTTTGAGATCAAAAGAACATGTGCAATGGATAAAAAAGCATGACAGGGAGTCAAAGTGACTAAAATGAACTGTATAATTTGACACAAACAAGCAAGATTTTGTGAAACCATTAAAAATACATTACCTGTATCGAGACGATTTCTCAAAAAAATAATACTTTTGGAAACCCCTTAGACAGTAATTTTGCTTAAAACTTCATAAAAATGGGTAGAAAAAGCTCAACAGCAAGAAAGTCCTTTGTACTGTTCTCGTTTTGAGGTTGAAATAATATGTGAAGTGTATTTAAAAATCGTGATTAGAAGGTCAAATTTGTTGAACTGAAACCATTCTTCAAATATTTTTATTTTTTTATGAAATTATTTTACTTTTTTTTTAAATTTAAATAAAGGTTTTCCAAACTAATAGCTTGTATTTATTTTCACTCCTTAAGATAAAGTCCCGAAAGGGACGATTATTAAATTAGTTGAAAAAACTATTAATTTAAACTAAAAAATGCCTTAAATTGTTGAAAGCTTGGCTCCATTTAATGCCTGTTAAACAGTCATGACCATAACCCAACAAAAAATATGATAATCAGTTTTATACGTAAAAAAATCAAATTCACCTAATTTGTTTTTTTAACGTTTTATTTGTTTTTTACGACTGCATTCTTAGATGCAACAAGTAAAACAGATAGTATTTACATGTAAACTTATTAAAGGTGGCGTGAAAGGTTGAATAATTACCATCCAGTGATGGTAGCCATTAATACTTCATACGATGAGTGAGATGCATTCCTTCGTTGATGTCAATCGCTAAGGTTGTCGTGGGGCCACCGACGCGTCAGTCTTCTGTTGGGATTTTTAGGTAATGTGAATGACAGGTTTTTGACGAAAGGGTTCGGATAATGGAGTAGTTTGGAGTGGAACGTTTTGTACCAATGTTGGGCTAGCTCGGTAACAAAAGGGACGTATAAGTCAGTATGGATGATTGGATACATAGAAAGGGGCTTGTACTATTGTTCAGAGGATTTTAGATTGAAGGGATTGGATTCGATTGAGGTTGGAACGCTTAGCAGTACCATAAAGTTCAAGTACGTATGTCCAAATGGGGGCCAGGAGGGCAATGTAATGTTTTCTCTTGTTTGTTAATGAGAGTTTTGTTGTCTGTCCATTAGTCGTTTAAGCATGAAAAATCATATATTACAGTCTATGCGTTTAAGTCATGTATGGGGTTTCCACATCAGTCGTTTGTCCAGGTGGAGTCTGAGGTATCGTACATGGTTCGCAATTGGGATGTGAATGTTGTTGAGGTATACTGGTGGGAGTGTTTTCTTGTTTAGTGTAAATATTATGTTCGTTGATTTCGTTTCGTTGATCTTGATTCTCCACCGACGGAGTCAGGATTCTAGGGCGTTTAGGTGATTTTGAAGATTACGAGAAGCAGTGACAGGATCTTTATCAGGAGAAAGGACTGCGGTATCATCGGCAAAGGTGAAGGTAATAGTGTTTGGTTGCGTAGATAGGTCGGATGTATAAATTGAATATAAGAAAGGAGCGAGCACGCTGCCCTGTGGGACACCTGCAAGAATAGATGACAATGAATTTTTGTGAGATACTTGGAAGTAACGATCATTAAGATAGGATTTTAGGATAAGGTAATAGGTTGCTGGTAGGATGTTCTTGAGCTTCCACAGCAGCCCTGGTCGTCATACTCGGTAAAAAGCTTGGTGTATGTCCAAGAACACACCTGGGAAATACCTAATTGTTAAAAAAATAAATAAATAAATAAAAATAAAAAAAAAAAAAAAAAAAGGAAATGGGAAGGTAAAAAACACAATAAATTTCCTAGAGATATAAATAATTTATTTTTACATTCATATAATCTATCTATCTATTTCAACATGTAGATTTATAATAAAAACTAGACTCAAATTTTAATATAGTACCTTTTCCTTTTTATCATTTCATCTTTTAAACTTTTTTAAATTTTTAACATATTTTAACTTCTTTCTCTAGACACATTTAAGCTTAACTGGTAATTTATCTGAGGACTTATTAATATTTGGAATTTTTTTTATAGGATAGGATATGTTGGGTTTTATAGGTTAGGTTAAATAGATCTCATCTTTCATTGAATCATTCTTTTGAACTGATCCATGAAAAAAAAAAGAAAATAGAAAACCACTGAGAAAATTATAAATGCATATCGTTACCAAAATTAAATATACAAACATCAATCAAACCCTACACGCATATTTAAATACCAAGTTCTACCATCAAATTTCACATCATTGAACACATCTAGAGTTTGCTATACACTGGCATATTATAAGTCCTTATAAATATAGTTTTACAACACCCTCACTTTCCCTAAGACTAATGAGACAGGATTGATTAAAATTTATCAATTCAATTTTCGCAGTATTATTATCGATTGATGGCCTTTTACTGCACAGTTTTCTTACCTTAACCGACATACACAAATGTATACCTGTATTAACCTTGATAAAATTAATTGTATAAACATCCAGACATTTATCATTAAAAACAAGGCAAAATATTATGTATTACATAGCTGCTGATAAAAACAGAAAATGACGTATGGATTGTGTTGTCTATTTTTTTGGTTCATCACTTATACTATATTATACATATTTTGCTTACTACTGTTATAATTATTTTTTATTAGTTAAATCACAGGTCCAACAGTTTAAACTATTTTTTGTAATATTCTAATGGTATTTTTTTTAAATAATTATTTGTATTGATTTGAAATAAATATAATTTCATGTGTAGCTATAATAGAAAATTGACTTGAAACATACTCTTAATCAAAGAGTTAACAATTTTTTTTCTACATCTATATAAAAATAGTTGCCATTTAATTTTTAATATTTTACAGTAATAAACTTGTTAAAATGGACTCGGGCTTTTTAAATCAAGCTTAGTTCAACACATTCAAAATCTAGCAGAAACATTACCCTATGGATAAGTCTAATTGGGTGCAAATGAAATGCATTTTTTTATAGGAATAAAAAGTTACTTTATAAATACTGTTGCAATTTATAACTATTTATAGCAATTGTCGTAGCAAATAGTTCACAGTGAAACAGTTATAAAACAATTAAAAGAAAAAGACACTTCATTCACATCTAAGTTAATATTAAACTATAATTTTGAAATCATTTTAAACAAAAAACCATGGCATACACCACGGCAGGCTGACATGTCATTTATTGACAAACATCATGATGATTTATGCTTTTCAATAAGCACCCACTAATGTTATTGTTCTCGATTTCCTTAAAGCAGATAAAAAGATATTTGAGATCATTAACTTTTTTTTTGTTATCCAAACTTACCTTATTATTTATACTTTTATTAGATGCTAAAATTACATTTATTACAAATGCATTAATAAAAGATTACAAAAGAATTACCTAACAGAATTTTCTAAATAGATTGAAGAAATGTGATTTTTTTTAGGACTGCAGGACAGTGAAAATCAACGTTTTTCATAAACATAATATAAATTTTGTGAATTACTGTTCTGTTTAAAAGGAAAAAAATTGTGCTTTAAAGCAAATGTTAAGCAGATCGTAACAATAGAATATGAATGATATAAAATATCTACAGTGAAAACACGTGTCAAACGAGGAAATATCATCGACAATCACCAATTTACATTAGGCAAACCAAATGTCAATCCTTATCGATGATATGTCTAGGATAAGTACTTAATCAATGTTCTCCAATTTAATAGATATCTTTCAAAATAATAATAAAATAGCAATTCTATTCAAAAGTGGATAATAATCTATATTATTACACCAAAATTTATTTATACTACTATGTCTCACTTTTCACTGTGGTACAGACAGTCTGCTTTTTTTTCTTTTTTTTTTTAATTCAAAGAACGTTTTTGAAAGAAAAGCTAAAATCTCATCTTTCTCAGATACATAAGATAAAATTTTTGAACATTTTTCTTTAATTTGTAATATTGATAATTTTGATGTAACTATCGACTGTAAGAAGCATTTTGGCATTTTACCATCTGCAGAGCTTTTGGAATTGAAGGTAGTCAAATGTCCAAATGCATCTAACAGAACAATGACAATCCAAATCATCAGTAACAACAAAATTTTATTTTGACAGATCGCAGAAAACATGATAAAATTTCACAATGAACGTTATTTCTTTGAATTTCCAATAGATGATTCTATCGGATAGTATAGGACATAAACAGTTTATTTACTAGGCAAAACTATGAAAAGATCAGAAATGAAATAATAATAAAAATAAACTAAGCTCATCCTTTCACTAATAATACAATTTTTTGTTTTGTTTAAAAAAATTGAATCTTAAGAATATAGACATAACAGAAAGGAGAAACATTCATCTCGGACACCATTACATTAATTATATAAATCACACTAAAACCAATGATGAGTTTAGTATTTAGTAATTACTAATAAAACATGGCAAAATTAAACCCAATTCTGTTTAAACATCACTTGCAATTCGAACTTTTAAACAAATCTTACAATGTTTTCTTTTTCTTTTATAGCGCAATTTAGGAATAAATTCAATAATATTTAAACAAATACAGTCATAGCAGTTTTACAGGGGAAAAATCTGCATTTTATGTCAACCAGTTGTTCGCCATGAACAGCCAAACTGCTAATCATGATAACTAACGTGAAACAAGCCCAAGCACTGTAAATGATTGCAGCCCCCTTTTGTAAACCTTCATAAACCTTAAATAGGTTTTTCAGTGAAATAAAAAAATACCATAAATAATTTAGAGTATATATCACTGCATTATGAAATTAAATATAACTCCATCATGAGTCATCTTGACCATCGACTGACGACAAAGTTTCAAATTTTGTAATAAACTCCACAATAATTCAAAAGCAATAGATTATTTAAGAATAAATAAGATAACTATTGCATATTTAAAAAACAAAATGTTATATGTCAATCATTATTTTTGTATTTATTTTTTAAACCAAGAAATATGAATGGCGATTAAAACTCAGCAAGTATTATTCCAATTAGTTCTACAATAAAAACAATATTGTGCTGGAAGCTAAATTATTCATTGAATTAAAAACATCAATTTTTAACTTTTTTTATGTATAAAATAAAGGAGCTTATTCTCAGCTGCCTCTACTTCAAAAATAATGCTTAAAATAATTGGAAGAATCATTTTTGAATAATAAAATTGGTTTTGCGTAATACAAAAACACAAAAATACATTAATAAACTTAGGAAGAAGACAAAATATTATTTCAAAAATAAACTTTTCTCTTATAACATTCTAACACTGAAACATTTCAAATGACTAGAAAAAAAAAATTATTTTTTAACTTTTTTTTAAAGCATTAAAATGTAAATATGCAGTCAATTTTGGAAAGTAATTCTCCCCAAATAAAGTAATTGTAATGGAACAGCAACGATCTAATAAATGAAATGCTTACATTTTCTCCATTTGGACGACAAGCGATTCTTCTCGATAAGAATCCCTCTGATCCCAGCAGGACGCCCCACAGGAGAAGAGAAATATTGAGCCGAATTCTAAATGAGCACCGGTCTCAGATCCGAGCAAGTGTAGCTTTGGGATGAGAGTGGGCAGAATCTGAAGTTCAAAAAGAAGTTCACCTCCGCAGTGTCTGCACTGTTTGGGTCGGTCATGCATTGGATAAAGCGGCAAAGGATAACCACCATACCTGTAAACAAATTTATTGATTTAATTTTATTATAATAAAATTACATGATAGCTCAAGTGGTTAGAGCAGCGGTATATTGTGCCGAAGGTCATGGGTTCAAATCCTGCTCATGACACTAATTTTTCATAATATTTAATTGGAATAATTAATATAGTCAATTGTGACCACTAAACAAATATAGATTAATTTAATAATTAAAAAAAGTAATTATTCACTAATAGCTTCCCGTGGCCACTTCATTAGTCACTGAGAATCGAATCGTGATTACACGACATTTGAAAATGTGGCAAAAAAGAGGGAAAATCCAAACTATTTTAGGTCGAGATCGAAAATTGGTGTCTAAGGAGAACAAAGACACAAAAGCTCAAGTGGTTAGAGCAGCGGTATATTGAGCCGAAGGTCATGGGTTCGAATCCTGCTCATGACACTAATTTTTCGTCACAACCAAAAAAACCTTAAATGAAAAGAATATTTAATTGGAATAATTGATATAATCAAAAATGACCACTAAACAAATATGGATAAATGATTCTCTCTATGAAAATATGGCAAAATGAGTGTAATATTTGAACGGTTGTAGGTTAGGTTGATGGGAAATTGGTGTCTGGGGGGGATCGAAGACACAATAGTTCAAGTGGTGAGAGCAGCAGTGTATTGACCCAAAGGTTGTGGGTTCGAATCTTGTTCATGACACTAATTTTTCATCCCAACCAAAAACCTTAGATAAAAAGAATAATTATTTGGAATTACCTGTTTTACTTAACGACATGAAATTTTTAATGTACAATTTGCTTGCGAACAGTTTTACTTCATTCAGAAACAATTTACATTTTTGTAATTTATTTACCTCAGTAGCTGCCCTGGGTTGGCTTGTATCCTTGAAACAAATTGAAAGAAGGTTTTATCCCCATGAGCAGGAAGTGCCTTTTCATAATTTTCTTCCATGCCGCCTGAAGCACCTCCGCCATTGCTTCGTTCATCGATCTGAATGGACTGGTAATCGCCAATCAATGAGCGAATATGCTCTGAAGCTGTCGGGCTAGAAGGTGAAGTTATTTCTTCCTCCCAGACGCTAATAAAATACGGTGAAAAATGAAGACTTGAATTCGGCACCTAAAAACATGACATCAAGTTATTATAAATGACTTATTAAAAATAATGTTTTTTTTACTCACTTGAGGCATGGGGACAGCTTCTTCTAACATTGCAATTAAATTAATTTGTGGGGCTGTTGGCGTGTCGATACAAACCACCTCTCCTTCATCACCTTCTATAGTCGCAGATGTGTCCAATACTCCCATCGCTCCTTCCACAGAGCCACAGCTATTAGCATTCCTTTCATCTACAGTCAATTTTCTCATATCTACAAATCAAAAAACATCACTTTCTAAAAGTTTCAAACAATCGGCTATTAAAAATACCATTAGTAATGTCGAGTGGAATGCCAACAGCTTCTCCAGTTGTATCTCCGATGTCGATCGTATTTCCGTTTTCTTCGTCATCCCAATTATCACCACCAGCACCCATCCAATCGTTCTGACAATAATCATTATGCTGAGGAAGTTTAGATTCGGATTTAACGTCGTTTGCTTTGGTCTGGCTTCTCAAGCAAACCCAGCTGTAAAAGATCGCTCAGAATTTTAACAAGTCCTTATCAATTTTTAAAATGTTTATAGCACACCTTCCATTCTGGTTCCAACAGTTTGGATTAATACATGCAAAAATGTACAAAGTTCGGTGAAAGCTAGTGAAATCTAACGGCGCGTAGATTTGCAATACAAGAGGAAGATTTAAGCCACATAGTTTACAAGTCACAGCTGTCGGAGCATCGCCAGGCCAATCCTTAAAATGAAAAAGGGAAAAAATCAATTACCCAACAAGAATTTTAAATTTAAATAATGAAAAATAAATACACACAGGTTTTCCTCCGATTTTATTAGTTGTAAAATCAACAATGTCTTTGTGTTTATCAGTGATCGGTTCATCTTCATAGCCCAGCAGGACTCTGTTACCAATCCGAGACATGGTGCCTTGTTTTAGTTAACTCCGTTCATATTATATTCACCTGAAATGGAAAAACTTAACAGTTTATATGAATATCTAGTTAATATGGATAAAAATGTAGTTTATTGTAATAATAAAAATATTTGTAGTTTGTCTGCCTGTGCTTTCTGGTTTGGTGTGTCTTTTTTTAATGAGGTAAAAACAGTGTGAAGTCTTTGTTTAAGGTAACTTTTGTAATGTCAAAGAAACAATATTGATTAACAAAATAAATTAAACCTGATCAAAAGTTGTTGTTTTTTTTTACTCGTTGGACACAATGAAGAAATAATGATAACAACAAGGGGACTGCGGGGGCTAGCCACACTTGTGGTTCTGGATTTAAATCCTGGAAGGAATTTTAATTGCGAATAATATGAACAAAGAATTGTAAAGTGGTATGTAACACCCAATAGCTTATTAGATGTTAAGCTCTCCTACAGAAATTACTTAGATAGTTAAGAATATGTATCTACACCTCACAACTCAAAAATTTGTTTATTTTACTACGAAACTTTTCCTAACAACTTGTCTTTCAGGCTGTAATTTTTTTTCTTCAAATATATACTTTATTCTTTTATGCCACTATGATGTACAAATGCCAGATTTGCCTAGAAATGTACAATAGCAATATTGAAAAATGACAGAAGTCAAATATAAATAGCCGGGATAAACATTTCCAGAATGTCCAGGGTTTGTTACTATTACGGAGAAATCAGTGAACGACCATAGATCTCTGAGTAACAATTGTTTTTTGATGATTATTTTCTTCAATTACTGGGTAAATCCTCAGAAGCACTTTTTAATGCTGTCTTACACACAAGAAGATCTGTCAGTGGTCTAGAACTTAACACAAGGCGTATCCTAAATTTTGCAAGGAACGATCATCAGAAGGCGTATTTTAACCTCTGATGGACAATGAGCCAAGGGAGCAGGTAAAGCAGTACACTTTGTCACAATTAATTTGGCCTAGACACAGTAATTAGAAAGTTAAAAATGAATCAAATATCGATAAATCTGAGAAATGATAAAAAGAGGGCAAAAGGACCAGTTTTTTGTTTTTCGAATTCAAGGCTTTTTACATTTGTCGATCGTTCCATTTGTCATCAACTATTTATTCAACCTAGTCCAAGTTAATAGGAGGTAAAACATTAATTAAATATTGATAAATCTGGAAACTGGCAAAAGGAGGCAAAAGGTCCAATTTTTCGTTTTTAAATTTTCTAATTTCAAGATTTGTTTTCATTTATTGTATTGTCCCATTTGTGGTAAACTGTTTATTCAGCCTAATCCAAGTTAATAGGAGTTGAAAAATTGATGAAATATTTTTAATTCTGGAAAATGGCACAAATAGGCAAAAGGGCCAGTTTGGCTTTTTTGGAATTTTCTAATTTCAAGCCTTTTTACTTTTCTCAACTATTCCATTTGTTATAATCTGTTTTTTCAGCCTTGTCCAAATTAATAGGAGGTGAAAAATGTATGAAATATCAACAAATCTGGAAAATGGCACAAATAGGCAAAAGGACAATTTTTAGCTTTTTTGAATCTTCTAATTTCTGGGCATTCTACATTGAAATTAAAAATTATTTTGCTGGAAAATTGTGAAAAGCTAAATTAATCAAAACCATAGCATCCTATAAGCCCTTACTACTTACACCAAAGATCTGCCAATGCACTAGAACTTAACAAAACGCCTAGAAAAACTGAGAAAACAGCTGCTCGCACTGTCTTAATCTTATAATGGGTATATGTTGAAAATATATTTTCAGAAACTGTTTAATGATATTATTTATTTCCACTGCAAGAACCAAGCAATATTGTTCATTCCCCGCTTGTTAACATTGGCTGCACAACACATACAGGACAATGATCCAAGAGACAAACAAAGTGGTTCTTTGTGACAAAAAATTGATGGAAAAGTATGCAAATATTCTTCACAACTATGTCTAAAAAGCCGACACCATCAATGTTATATCAAACGCAAGCTGAATTATCCTTTCTGTTTATATCGTATGGTATATATTAAATAAACTGAATATAATAATGATACCAAATATTCTTTTAAAAAAATACATATTCATATAAATAAGGATTGCCATGTGTTTTGTTTTATTTTTGCTTCTGAGTGTTCTCAGCCTTTTTAAGCATTTTATTCACTTAAAACAAGAAAGATTACATTTAATTATTTAATTGTTCAAGTTTAATTCTCTGATTGTGCGCTGAATAGCTAAAAAATGTGGTGAAAACATGTTTGGTTAATTTTAAAGCATGTAGGGTAAAAAAATTAATCTTTGATTATAGTTTCTAAATTAATTTTACCGTTATATATAAGCAAGAAATTCCATTAGCTTTTGAAAACACTGTTGAAATGAAATAAAAACGTTTGTAATAAAAAATTTACTCCATTTATTTTTCAAATTTCCAGGCAAAATGATTGGGCGTACGAACCTGGCAGTGTTCAGTTCTTCCACCTCGAGTCTAATTTACCACAGTGAAATAAGTAACAAACTGGAAATAGTAGTTATAGCTAAATACAAATAAAACAGACGGTGATAACTTGCAGTAACCTATTCTCGAATGAACCCCCAGTGCAGATATTAGAGAATAGGCACGCGCCAGGCGATGATGCGATGATGCGCTGATGCCGGCGATTTTCGAATGAACAACGCCAATGCAGCATTTCAGAGCTTTCAGCCTTTGGCAACCTTGCATTGGTGGCCCCAACAGAAACAAATGGATTGGGGAAAGACATTTTTCCCTCGATTTTATAAACTGTGATGATGCTGCCAAATTTAACATAAATGTATATAATTGCAAAATTTTATTTACAATTACCTGACTAAACATTCACATTCATAACCCTAAAAAAACGGACTGCGCCTAGCGCAAAATATAAAATACCCTTGGCAATAAAACAAAAAGTATCCTTTAGTAATTTGTTAATAACAATGGTTAAATTTATTTTTGTCATAAAACTATTTACAATTAAATTAAACGTGTGTTTAATAAAAATTTTGGATAAAGGCATTCATCAGGTCTAGAGCCCGGATTTATATGTACAATCCTTCAAATATGGCATATAATTTGCACTAAAAATATCAAAATACCCAGCAAGAATACCAGAGATCTTACTTAAATAATTAAATTTTGTTTTGTGTAGGTGTGGTGTTTAGTGACTATCAGTTAATGATTATTTGGAGATCGTGAGCCAAATAATCATTAAATTTTGTTAACCGAGACAAATTTTCTCTTTTTGGTCTATGTATATCCTGTGCAAGAGGTTTCTCCCCCTAATCCAATCATTCCAATAATCCAAATTATATTTTATAATGAAAATTATTTAGACAAAAATTTAAGAAGTAAAATTTTAAAGAAAATAAATGAAACATTATATAGGAGTGGTTGGGGGAATGAGATAATGAAAGTGAGAGAGAGTGAGAGAGAGAGAGAGAGAGTGACAGACTGACAGAGAGAGAAAGAGAAAAAAGAGTGTGTGTGAGAGAGAAGAAATAAACAGAGAGAGAGAGAGTGTGTGTGTGAGAGAGAAAGCAAAAAAAAAGAGAGAGAGAGAGAGAGAGAGAGAGTGTGTGTGTGTGAGAGAGAAAGCAAAAAAAAGAGAGTGTGTGAGAGAGAAGAAATAAAGAGAGAGAGAGAGAGAGAGAGAGTGAAAAAATGGGTGAATGAGAGAGAGAAAGAGTGATGGAGTGAGCAAGAGAGGGAGAATGAGCAAGCAAGTTGATGTCTGAGAGAGCAAAAGAGAGAGCAATCAAAATCTCTTCCAATTTGGTTTTTTATTTTGAAGAGATTTCCAACAAGTCAACAAAATATTATCATAGAATGAGAAAAAACAGCTAGAACATTAAGTTTTTAGTGATGTTAAATGTCATTTTACTGACAACTACATCTGTATATGAATATTTTACATATTTGAAAAATGAAAATATGAACAGTATTGATTATCCAAAAAGGATGGAAGAAAATCAATCAAACTTACTAGCAAGCTATTTATTTATTATTTAATTGAATTTTATTTATTTCTTTAACAGAGCAAGACAATTTTATTGTTCAAAAAAATTACATTTGTCATTTAAATTAATGTGTTTATTAGATGACGTGTAAAATGGTTTGAATCACATGCTCACTCCAGACTGAATATAGCCTGGGGACCATGTGAGCTTGTCAGATCAAATTCTCACAGTTGTGATTTGAAATTCTCATCATTGCCTCATCACAACTATTACATCTGTGTTGGTTAGTGACCATTAATCAATAATTATTCAGAAATTGTGAGATGCAGTCTGGTGTGGTGTACTTTTTCAAAAAACATTTTTTTTTTTATCATGCCAACATTTCAATCTTTATAGAGATCATCTTCAGGGCCTGGGATTTACAAACATTGTTTACATTTAACAAACACATGTAGGATGTGGAAAAAAATATGTATTTGCTAAATATAAACAATGTTTGTAAATCCCAGGCTCTGAAGATGATCTCAATAAAAGATCGAAACGTTGGCATGATAAAGAAAATGTTTTTCTGAAACTTACACCACACCAGACCGCATCTCACGATTTCTGAATAACTATTACAAAATATGCACTGTTGTGGGCATGTGTGCAAACATTGCTCATAAAATAAAAACAATCTCATCATCCTCATACTCATGGCTTAGGATGAA